>OY101440.1:69815727-70134049 GCA_956483585.1 Gymnocheta viridis
TATATTATTAAATTCGAGTAAAAACACAATTTTTATCGATTCAACAGGTGAAATTGTGTCGAAATTCGATAAAAATTCGAAAAGAGTGTTCCTTTACAGCATGATTTTGCATGTAAAAGATTCGTGCAAAAAAGGTTTACTTATTCCAGTAGCAGAGGCACTACGAGGATGATATAACAAAATTTTTTATGAACCTGAAAATATTTTGTGTTATAAACAATGTAACATGGCCGTTGTGCAAAAGAGTTGTAGTTGACTGGAGCTGGGCACTAATTAATTCAGCTATAAAAGTTTTTAATCAGGACATTGGATCATTAACAACTTACCTTGCCAAGTGCTATACATTTCTAACAATGAAACAATCAAAGCTAAATTTTGTTGTCCTCCAAATTTGCTGTTGCCACTTTATAAAAATTATCATGAAAGACGTAGACAAGTACGCAAAAACAAATGATCAACGTAATTTTTATAAGTCAATGCTCATAAAAAGGATATGGTTCCAATCTTTTTCAATAATTTTGCTAAGCGTGAAGGAAGACACCGATTATATATCAGCCCTTAAAATAATAAGAAAGATCCAATGTGAAATAAGTTTCGATGAAGAATCTACTGGAAAAACTCCAATGAGTTTTAAAGGCCTATATGTTCCAAATTACAAAAAAAGTCCGTTTTATAAAAAAGCTTTTCAACTCGCTTTAAGAGTGAAAAATAAAATTTCTAAAAGTAATGAAAATGGACCACTTAACAGTTTGAGAAATGATGATTTAATGGAATTAGTACTCAACCGATACATACCATATGTTCCAATGTGGTCAAATATAATGGGGACGTTTGTTGACAGCTCATGTACAAGGATTTCCAATAGTCCTGTAGAAGGCTATTTTTCGATTGTTAAAAATATTCTTTTGAAAGGAGAGAGAAACGTAAGAGCTTCAAAGTACATTCGCATTTCGAAGCAATACATACATGCTAAAATTAAAGAAATTGAAGCTACCCACACTTCCGCGATCGAGAAAAAGGTAAAAAATGGAAATAGTGTCCTTTTTGAGGAACGTTGGAAAAAAACACCAAAAAAGTCTAAGTCCAAATTAAATAAAACAATTGTTGACGGAGAAAGAATAATAAAGAAATACTCATATGATAAATCTTACTACAGCATTGAGGGGCTTTCGCGTAAACTCCGTGATATCAAAATAGTAGTTGGTGACTACAAACACGTTTTTCAGTATATATATAATTCACCCAGGCCGTTTCAAGTAACTTCCATTTTTTTACATGAATTTGCATCACTTAATCCTGGAAAACAACTATAATAATATAGTAGATATATATATTCATGTTTTGCTGTACGAATTAAAAATAATAAATGTGGAAGTTTGTACTTGTGAAGAAGGAGAAGCTATATTTTTTAAGGAGCTAAACAATCATTTTCAAAATGTATTTAATATCCAAAAGAAAACTCTAATTATAATTCCAGTACTACATAGGAACCATTTTACCTTTTTATATGCCAATTGCGATCATAAATATGTGGACTATATAGATCCTATGGGTAAAAGTAATATAAGACAAACTATTATAAATAAATTTTTTAACGAATTAAAAGAATTTGGATTTTCAACAAATGATTGGAAAATTGAAAATATACCACATATATATCAAAAGGACACATATAATTGCGGCGTATACTGTTGTCAGTTTATCGAAGCGTTATTAAAAAATCTACCCTTAACTAATATTACGAACACTGATTCATACCGAGAGTTTATGAAAGAAAAGCTCCTAGCATTTTCAAAAGATATGACAAACAGCTGTTTACATTGTGAAGGCGAATTACCAACAGACGTCCCAAAAACAAAATGCGTAAAGTGTAATAGAATCGTTGATGCAGAGTGCTTGGAAAGGTACTACGAAATTAATAACATTTTAATCGATAACTTTAAATGCCACTTATGCTTAAGAAAGACATAAACGCAAAATTTTTGGTTGCTTATCCACAAAAAAATTTTAGCAATAAAAACCACGTCAAATCTATTTTAAGTATATTATTTTGTTACTAATTTATTGCTATTACGAATTTAAATAAAAAGTGATTTAAAGTTGAAAATAAATCATAAAACATGTTTTTTCATTATGTTGTGTGTGTGGTCTAATATAATGTAACACACTTACTTTGCATGCAAAAAGAATGCAATTGAATGTTTGGGGATTTTCCAAAAAAAGGTTTTTTACCTGCAATTCGTAAATGTTATGACAATCAAGTGTTTGTACAATGAAAAGATTTGTCTTTGGCTGCGGTTTTATGATGCATTTTTTTGTAAACATACATTTTGTCATTTATTTTTTTATATTGGAGATATTTATAGTACGCTTGACTAAGTCATAAATGAAATTTCAAATCTATTTTATAGTTTGTTCTGAGTTTTCTACACTTTTGTTTTTAAGACTACCAAGTGTTATTTCTATAAAATTTGTTCAAGGAATTTAATATTTTTTTAATATTAAACCGATTATTTACGTACATATTTTTTTTAAGCTAATTTGTGATAAACCAAGTAACAGCTGTATGCTGTTTAAGACTTGAAAATACAAAATTTTCAAAAGACTCAAAATGTTTTTCAAAATATCCAGAAAATCCACTCGAAAATAGCCTGTTTTTGCTTGTAATAATGTTAAAAATACGAAATTTTAAAAAAGCTATATCTTCCATATAGGGCTGAATCTGGATATAGACTATATACTGGTGGAATCTACTAGTCCTAAGCTACTCCCACTCTGCCACTATCCAGAAAATCCACTCGAAAATAGCCTGTTTTTGCTTGTAATAATGTAAAAATACGAAATTTTAAAAAAGCTATATCTCCCATATAGGGCTGAATCTGGGTATAGACTATATACTGGCGGAATCTACTAGTCCTAAGCTACTTCCGCTCTGCCGGTGACCCGATTCATGTCTTTTCAAAATATCCAGAAAATCCACTCGAAAATAGCCTGTTTTTGCTTGTAATAATGTTAAAAATACGAAATTTTAAAAAAGCTATATCTCCCATATAGGGCTGAATCTGGGTATAGACTATATACTGGCGGAATCTACTAGTCCTAAGCTACTTCCACTCTGCCGGTGACCCGATTCATGTCTTTTCAAAATATCCAGAAAATCCACTCGAAAATAGCCTGTTTTTGCTTGTAATAATGTTAAAAATACGAAATTTTAAAAAAGCTATATCTCCCATATAGGGCTGAATCTGTATATAGACTATATACTGGTGGAATCTACTAGTCCTAAGCTACTCCCACTCTGCCGGTGACCCGATTCATGTCTTTTCAAAATATCCAGAAAATCCACTCGAAAATAGCCTGTTTTTGCTTGTAATAATGTTAAAAATACGAAATTTTAAAAAAGCTATATCTCCCATATAGGGCTGAATCTGGATATAGACTATATAGTGGTGGAATCTGCTAGTCCTAAGCTACTCCCACTCTGCCGGTGACCCGATTCATGTCTTTTCAAAATATCCAGAAAATCCACTGGAAAATAGCCTGTTTTTGCTTGTAATAATATGTATTATACTGTGCATACATTTTTTCAAATTTATTTCACATTTAATGTTTTGTTATAACTAATTGTTTAATTTTTTTTTATTAATTTGTTTTCTAAAATAATAGTATTATTTTGTGATTTTTTATTAAAAAACGAATTTAAGCAATTTAATTAAATCCGTGTAACAGTATGAGGAATTTGTTTAACAGTATGTGGAACGTATTTAACATAAGTGTAGGACGTATTTATTAGACGAATTTATCTTCACTCCCTTCTTTTATTTTATGAATTATGATATTTAAAAGAATTTAGGTATAATGGTATCTATATATTTTATTCAATATAAAAGAAAAGTAAAACAAAATTTACTTAATTTTACAGTTGTAGTCCGGACGTACTAAATGTTATTTATTATATAGCTTAAGTCTATTTTTATGAACTATTTGTTCTTTGTTCGATTTCCTATATATGGTTACATTATTTCTTAGATCTATGTGTTTTATTTATATGGTCCCTTATATTGAACCTCCAATTTATGACCTATTTCATTTTTAATTAATACTAAATCTCCTATTCTAAAATTATATTTTAATATATCCTTATCGTAATTTAACTTTTGCCTAAGTTTATTCCTATCTAATAAATTTTGAGCTCTTTTATATGCTAATTCTAATCTAAATTTTGCTTCTTTAGCATAATTCTCTAAATTATATAGTGGAGTAATTCGATCCACTTCCCTAAATTGATTAAAAGAACTTGCTTGTTTAGCAAAAACTAGTTCATATGGACAATAATTGTGTACGGTTGAAGGTGTTGTATTAAAACAGTGAGTAAAATATTTTAACCATTCGTCCCAGTCAGATTTGTCTACTGATATATATGAACGTACATATTCGTTGAAAGTTCTATGACTTCTTTCTATTGTACCTAACGTTTGGTGGTGATGAGCTGTTGAAGTTAGTTTTTGAATCTTTAAAATAGATTGCATAGTTTTGTTAGTAAAGCATTTTTGTATTCTGTACCCATGTCCGAAATGAACGTCTTCATTGGACCATAGATAAGTACAAAATTTTCAAATATTGCCTTAGCAATTGTATTAGCGCTTTTGTCCTTAACTGGTATTGTTACTAAATATTTAGTTAAGTCACATATTATTGTAACTGCGAATTCATTTCCATATATTGATTTTGGAAATGGCCCTATGGTATCCACGTACACCGTATCAAATGGTTTTGCAGGAGTTGGTGTAATAATCATTGGACTCTTTGAATGTTTAAAGGTTTTAGCAGTTTGGCACTTATGACATCTTTTTACAAATTTAGATATGTCTTTTGACATATTTTCCAATAGTAATATCTTTTGATTTTTTCTGTTGTTCAATAAAGTCCACAATGTCCTCCTTCTAATGGATCATCGTGATATTTCAGCATAATTTCAAGAATTGCCTTGGCATTCTTATTATCAATTTGGGTCACCTCGTTTAGTAGCGCTACTTTAATTTTATTCAATATTTTATTGCCCATTTCTTTAAATTCATTTATTGAGATAAATTCGTAAATTTTCTCTGTGGGTGCCACTTGTATTTTATATATATTATGTTTACCGGCCACGTATTCGAGCCTAGAGAGAAATTGTCATAAGTCACAGTTCCCTTTAGTAAACAAATCATTAATTTGTATATATGTTACTATAGATTTTCCTCGTTTGATATAACATCTTCCGGGGGAAATCTTTAGTTTATAATGTTTTCTGACGTCAGTGTTGTTTAAAGGTACATATATACTGGGCTTATTTTCATTATTTTTTATCAATTTTATGCTGTTTCTTTATTGTATTACTCGTATTTTCTTGTTTATTGGTCATCGATCTAGTCGTGACTCTTAATATAGAAAAAACTTTGATATTCATGTCTTTTAAGTCATTTATTGTAATGCGCGATAGCGCGTCAGCAACATAATTGTCTTTTCCTGTAGTATAGTATGGAATTTTGTTGTCCAGTGGCTGCTGTGCAACTGTTGACAAATTTGGAAACAGCTTCGTTCATGCTGTTGAATTGTCCTGCTTCCATTATTAATTTTACTTTATTTATGGTGCACTTTTTAGTGAGTGATTTTACAGCAATTTGTGTAGAATATTTGGTGGCTAATTCGCTTGGCAATCCATCTGAGATGTATGCGTTTTCTAAAGGTTTAGTTAAATTTTCTATTTCGGTACAATACGTGTTAGCCGTTTTGTTATTATGATTTGTATTCATTATTTTTGCACTCAGTACCTTAACTGAATCTCCCTTAACAGAATTATTCCATTTGGTTATTATATTAGTAATTGATGATTCATTTTCTATTAGATTTCTAGCAGTTCCTTTTAGTTTTGTTTTTATAAGTGTTACTGCTACGGATTCGTGTGTGACTTTTATTGAATCAACCAGATGCAATGAGTCTATAAAGGAACGTAAGTTTTCAGATTTACCATCAAAATCTGGTATAAGCTTTGAAGATGTATTTAAAAATTCAATTACTGTTTGAGTCATGGTATATGTAGTTTCTTCTGTCAAGTATTGAAATTGTATATTGATTTTTTCGTGGAGTGTTTCGGGCAGTTTTATTTATATTCCTTTCTTTATAGTTATATTAATTAATTTTGTTTTTAGATCGAAGAATGCTTCTGCTGCACTTTTGTCTGCTTGAGTCAGACATGCAAAGTTTACATTCAATATTACTCTAATTTCTTCTAAAATTATAAGGAGATTTTTAATATGTTTATTAATTGTTTCTTCTTTAATCTGTCTAGCTAGGTTTATACATTTGTATGTTTTATCAAAGTCTTCTTTTAGTTTTCAGCAATTCAATATTATAGTTTGCCAATCCATATAGAATGTAAAAATTTTTAATTAACGGCTTTTAAACTTTGTCTAAATCATTTGCCCTACTTGCTTATTTCTTTTTTAAAGCCCTTTTATGAAATGTATACATTTTAATAATAATATTTATTGCAGATAGTATAACCAATATCAGTATTAGCAAACGCAAAGAATATATTTCTGATGTATGATCAATTATTTCTAGATTTGTTATTACATTGGCATTAGGTTTTTCTAGTTTTGATTCTGTTTTACCCATTTTGTTTAGTAAGTATATATAAAAAGAAATTGTAGTTTATTTACTTAATTTTTTTTTTGTTATTAATTCTGACCATTTTATTGCTCTTATGGTTTCTTCCTCTATTCTAGGTTTAAAAATTATGTCCTCTTCAGTCGGTTTTCCTGGCATTCCTATTATTGTCCATAATTTTTGCAAACATTCTATTCTTTGTTGCATAGGTCTTTCTTTCTCCTCATAAATTGCGTTTTTCGCGTTTCTAACCATTATAAAGGACCGTATAAAATATTATATTAAGTTTAATAAATTTTATTTATATATATATTTATTTGAAAATTCAAAAAAAAATATTTTTGCCTCGAGCGGTTAACGCTTACAGGCCCTACGATTGCGGATCATACGCAATTAGTTTTTTTTTATTATTTTAGTTATACAAGAGAAAAAAATTTATTGGTGCTTCTTAAAAGGTGTGTCAATGGCGGTTAACGCCTGCTGACCTAAGAGTGCAAATGAATGCACTTCTGATAATTTATTTATTTTGTTTGTTAACTTCTTCTTACTTTGATCCATCTCATTTATCCTTGTCATCGTCCTAGTTTGGTGGTGGTGTTCTATTGCTGATATTGTTTTCTGGTACGTGAGTATGATGATGATTCCAGTCCAATTTTGTAATCCAGTTTCCAATTGTTGAAGGCAGTTATTTTAGTGTATAATATTTGAATTGTTGTCAGTAGTTACGGCAACATTTGATTTCTTCATTTTAACTCTTTTGGCCAGGCGGTAATCTTCCTCTGACGGATCGTTTTAGGCTGGTCCGTCAGGAACCATTAAATTTTTAGGAGTTTTTTTATATATAAATCTTCCATTATTTTGGTGCAACTAGTTGTTGCACACTGGCAGGATCGCCATGTAATGAATTAAACCAAATTATATCTTTTAATTTATTGTGAGCTCATCTGGGAGCTCCAACTTTATTAAAGCTCAGCGAGGAGCCAATTAATTAATTTTAAAATAAAATACATTGTTTATTAAATAAGATTTATTTAAGTGCTTTATACCGTTGCCTTTGAACAAATGCATGGGTGTCAAGTAACCGTCACCAAAACATTACAGCTGTAGTCTGGCAATGCAATTCGACACTGCTGTATGCACTGGTAAAACATTGTTGGTTATAGTGACAGTTAGTTCACGCTACATCATAGTGCATGTTGTGAATTTGATTTCCTTCAATTTTGTTTAGGTTATTCATCAAATTAAGCACATATTTTAAAAAACAAAAGTAAAGCTGGTTAATGTCATTCAAATTTTAAAATATTTCTTTAGCAGTATCAATATCATCGATAGTGGTCGCAAAACAAAAATATATTTTTAGAGCTTGACATTTTCCCATACGTAGAGGTTATGTTGAGCAAAAAGTAGCGAAGTCAAAAAATCGTCAAAGTATAACGTCATTTTGTGAAATTCGCTATAAAAAATCGTCAAAATGACGTAAAATCGACACGTTTGGCACCCCTGCTTGTCACACACGACGCTATCTTGGCGCACTTCAAACAGAAAGGCTAAAACAGTGAACCAGTGAGTTTTGCTACGGAGTTTGCAATTACGCTACAGTCACACCTTCAATTTATTTATCAATTCTCATTCAAGATTTTTACACATACTGCTTTCCAAAATTCACAAAATTTTAAAGCAGTGACGTAGGCTGCACGCAAACTTAAAGGAAATTTTTTAGCAATATGACATTAATTTAAAATGTGTACGAAAAAACCGCAATCAACTGTTTTCTTGATTTTAATTTGAAATACTTTATGGAATGAAAATTTGTAAGCAAATTCTCGTCAAACTTTAATAGTGTATTGGAAAAAAAGTGAGAGAATTTAAAACTTGAATGAAAATTTTATCGTGTGACTACCAAGTGAGATAGTTTTGAAAATGTTTGGTGAATGAAATAACCCCGTTTAGTTAATTACTGCAATTTTATGTCATAGAAAATAATAGAAAAGGTCATGCATCGATATCTTAGATTTCTTCTCATAAAGCGCCAAAAAACAGAATAAAATGTCATCTATATTTTATTAACTTTTGCAACTAACGAGTTTTGCATCTCAGCTACTCCTTTGATAAAAACTAATATACATACATATCTTGTTTTTTGTTAATTTTCAACATTTTTTTTAGGTATATGCGTCCAAAAGACATATATGTGCATGCTGAGATTCAAGGTGCTTCGAGTGTCGTTGTTCGAAATCCTACCGATATTGATGTTCCTCCAAAAACATTGTTGGAGGCGGGTACCATGGCTATTTCATACAGTGTTGCGTGGGACGCAAAAGTGGTAACGAACGCCTACTGGGTACGGAGTGATCAAGTAAGCAAAACTGCTCCTACGGGGGAATATTTGGGTACGGGTAGCTTTATGATTCGAGGAAAGAAGAACTTTTTACCATCCTGCCATTTGATCATGGGACTTAGTTTGCTATTTAAACTGGAGGATAGTTTTATTGAAAAGCATCGTGGAGAGCGAAAAGTACGAAGCTTTGAAGAAGAACAAGAACAACAAGCTCAAAATCAACTCAAAACAATGTCATTGGAAAATGAAAATCTTTACGATATTAAAGAAGTGGAAGTAGAACTAGATGAGGAAAAAGATGAAGAAAATAAATTCGATGAAATAAAGAATGCAATTGGTTCTGAATTTCCGGATACACATGTTAAAGTTGAGCACGATACTGGGCGAATTTCTGTTAAAAACAAACTGTTACCATTTAATGATGATTTAAAACAATTCGAACATATTGAAATTGAGAGTAAAACATCGGTTACAGAAGAACAGGAAGACTCAACTATTATTCCAGCAGCTGTACCTCGCAAAAAGCAGCAAACAAATGCAAAGAAACGAAAGGAGGATAAAGATCGAAAATCTCAAAAAACTCAAAATCAAGTATTTCAGAAGCAACAAACAATGGATGATAGCCTGACTAAGAACACTGCTCAGGCTTTTAAACGTGGTCAAAAGGGCAAACTTAAAAAAATTAAGTCTAAATACAAGGATCAAGACGATGAAGAGCGCCAACTACGTATGCAAATTTTGAAATCTGCTGGCAAAAGCATTGAAATTACGTATGATCCAAAAGGAGACGATAAATGTTCAGTAATTGAAAATAAAAAACTTAATCAAACATTCGAAAATAAACAAATACATCATGGAGACTTAGATGATACAGATGATGTTCTCACCGGTGCTGATGTGGAGATGATTGATTCATTAACTGGCCAGCCCTTCGATGAAGATGAGTTGTTATTTCTTATACCAGTAGTTGCCCCTTATCAGGCTCTTCAAAATTACAAGTAAGTACAAATTTAAATGTAAATAAATTCTTATTGATTTTTTGGGCAATTGTTAAATTAATTTTTCTAAATTTATAATCCCATTTATTCATAAAATTAATATTTGACATATTCAGTAAAAGTATTTGTTCTTTTGTTCAGGCTCTACATAGTTCATACAATTTATTTAAATAAAACTCTTTATGTTTTATTGAATTTGTGGTATACATTTTGTTAATATTTTTTCGATATTTTATTATTTAGCTACATTAGCGTTCGAGTAGAGTACTTTTACCTTAAAATGCAGTATTTATTTATTTATTTATTAGAATTAACTTACAATTTAAAATTTATAAGCTAATTTAAAGTGTAAAGAGCAATAGCATCTAAGGCTTTCAGCTCGACTTAAATTAAATAAATGCAGTTCTATATAAAATTATAGGTGTTAGATTTTTTAAGAAATTCAATTATAGTATTAATGTTATCAAAGGTTGGATCAGAGATCAGGTTTAAGGAATTTTTATCCTTAAAGATTTGTTGTCTTATAATTAGGTGTTGTGGGCAGTGGGATAGGAGATGTTCGGAAGAGGTAGGATATATAATGGTACAATTACATCTTGATATGTTTCGGATCTTAAGAAGAGTTCCATGTGTGTATCTGGTATGGCCTAAACGAATTCTTGTTATATTTCTTCTAGTTAGGCGGTGTTTCATTGTTAATGGTAATTGTTTTATCATAGGGTAAGAAATTCGGTCATTGCCAGGAGTTTTGCCTTTTACTTTACTAAGTACGGCATTGAGTTCAAGGAGGTTAAGATTACTTTCAATTTGTAAAGCTTCAGTGCTTGGGGCGTGCGATGGTATGTTATCCAGTAAATTATTTTTATTTGTAATAAATTCTAGTGGAACATTTGAATCCAAAGAATTGTGGGACCAAAAGCTCCCAATTTCATTCGCTACTTCTGCATTGTTAGTTAAAAAAGTGTCTGGGTTATTAATGGATTTAATGCAATGTATGTTATTTTTAGCTTTGTAGCCTGTGAATGTTCTTATATTTGACCAGATTTTTTCCGGAGAAGTGGATAGATTAATCGTAGCTGTGAACTCTGAAATAGATTCACTTTTTGATATTCGTATTTGTTTTCTTAAAAGGGCCTTAGCTCTTTTATAATTGATTAAGTTGGTTGTAGTCATATTTCGGTTAAAAGTTAACCAAAATTGGTTTTTATTTTGTTTCAGTTCCTCCAGGTTAGAGTTCCACCATGGAACTTTTGGGGAAAAAGAGTTGTGTGTTTGAGGTATTGATTTATTCCCGGACTCAAGAATAATCTTACAAATATTGGCAGTTTCTTTATTAATATTTTCGCTGGTTTGTTTGCTTGATTCAAGTTGAGAACAAAGCCCTCTAAATAATTCCCAGTTTGCCTGATTCAGCTTGAATTTTGGTTTAGCATATGCAATTGCATTAGTTAGTGTTGTTGTTAGAAAACAGAGATATTACAATAGGGAAATGATCACTTCCGTATTGGGGTTTCTCAATGTTCCATTCTACGTGTGGTACCAGAGAGGGGGAGTAGAAAGTCAAGTCAACATTGGAAAAGGTAGAGTGGGTGTTAAAAAGTGTTGGTGAATTATCGTTTAGTAATATGTATTTCGATTTTGTAATGAAGTTAGCTAGAGTTTTTCCTTTTTTATTGTTGGTTGTTGACCCCCAGTTTGAGTGCCAACCATTGAAGTCACCTGTAACTACAATAGGTGGTTGTGGTCTGTTTAAAACATTGTTAAGATTATTGTTAGAGATATTTGCATTCGGTGGAATATACGCCGATACAATTTTAAATTTTAATTTTGATTGAATTTCGACACACACAGCATGGAAATCGTTAGATAGAGGTATGGGTATATGTTGTAAAGAGTTATGCACTAACAAAGCAACTCCACCATAACGTGTGTTTGACGTGTTGATTGCATACAGAGTATAACTTAAAGGAATAGGGAAGCCTGATTTGTTATGTAGGTGGGTTTCTTGTAATGAAATAATTTTCGGATTAAAACGCTTAATTAAAATTGACAGTTCATTATAATTGTTAATGAAGCCGTTAATATTTCATTGAATTATGTTAAGAGACATTGTTGTAGGATGGGATAGGGAAAATGGTTGCTGGATTTGTAAAAAAATTTTGCTAAGAAAAGAACTGTACATAAATTAATTAGGTTGTTTTCAAAAATTAAAATAGAAAATATGTTAGTAGAAATACTGTAAATGGCGTACACTGATAGAACAGCTCGACTCCCGCCCGACCACGGCCCGGAGACCGCCAACAGTTGCAGTAACTGAGGTTGTCCACCGAGAATCATTCAGGATATACAAGCCGCCAACTAGCAACGAACCGACAGCGGAAGCCGAGCCGTTCGACAGTGTATATATTTAATTAATTTTATTTATTTTTTTTCCTTTTTAGTGATGTTGTCAATTTCAGCCTTTTTCTTTAATTGTTGACGTGTTCTTTTTGATGTGCTTAGTGGTAAGATGTTTACTTTTTTATCGCTGGTTTGTGAGGAACTGCTGTTTGTATCTCCGTCGGATTCCATTGCGAGATCAGAGTAATCTTTAATGTTTCGAGATGTTGAAGCTTTTAGAGGTGGCATTGTATTACTAATATGTTCAATAATGATTGATGTATTTTTAGGTTGATTGTTATTTGGTGTTGTTGTTTTGGCTGCGGCAGCGTAGGAAGTTGTATTTGATGGCTTTCGCTCTTTATATTTAATTTCAGCTGTTTTTTTGTTTACCTTTTCTAGAGTAATGATCGATTGGATCTCTTTTTCCTTTAGAAAAATGGGGCAAGTTCTTTTGTTGGGAGAGTGGTTAGTGTCTTCGTTGTTGTTTTCGTTGTTGTTTTCGATGCAGTTTATGGATGAAGCTTGTTCGGAACAAATTTCATGTTTTTCAATGTCACAATGGTACTCCTTTGAACACTCTGTACATAGTTTTTTGTTCTTGCAGTTATCGAAGTGATGACCAAAACGTAAACAATTTTTGCATTTCAATGGGAGGGGTATGTATGGCCTTACTCTTATTCTTTCGTAACTCACCAGCAATTCTGACGGGAGGATAGTTGCTCCAAATGTAATAATAATAAGTCCAGTTTCTTTCATATCACCATCTACTTTTTTTTTAAATTTTTTTAACCTTGGTTATGTTTTGATTTTTTATTTCTTTTTGTATTTCTTCTTCTGGTAGGGGGTCTGTTCCCCCCTGTCCGGCGGATCACCCATCCCCACTTAAATGAAACTTTCCGGCGTTTTTTAAAAAGTTTTGTTTAATAATAAATTATTTTAATAAAATTATTAAAGAATATTTTTTTTTATTTATTGTTGTAATAAACACTATTTGAGTTGAAGTTTAGATTTTTTCACAGAGAGTAAGTTATGTGTTAACTGCTTGACCATTTTCTAGTTTGTTACCGCTACCATAAAAATCAAATAACCTTTTGTTTATTACTTTTTTTTAATTCTGACAATCATAAAAAAAAGTCATCAATTTTTTTTCCAAGGAATTTTGAGCATATCTCGGGCAAATTTTTGAAATTCATACCTCCATTTCATTGTGAATAAAAGCGAAACGCGTTCATAGGTTATGTGACTTTACGTGAAAGTAATAGGTCTAGACACTATTTTTACCGTTTTGGATTTCTTATGAATTAAAAATAAAAAAATTCAATTTTTTAGGCAAAAAATACTTTTTTTCTTCATACATTTATTTATAACTCCGAAACTATTGCTTATGTAGCGAAACGTTTTATGAACAGATTAAAGGAATTGTAATTCCCAATTTTTTTTAATTTCTTTCAGCAAAATCGGACTAGTGGTTCTCGAGTTATGTCAAAAAAAGACCACGAAAGGTGACAATTTCCCCTATGTGATAGTTACTAACTTCAAATCGATATATCTCGATTCCTAGACGTGACCCAGCGAAACGCCGGGACACGTATAACTTCTTTTTTACCGGTATAACATTTCCCGTTGGTTTCATCCCATCCCGATTTTGACTGTCGCACAGTGTAATTAGAAATATCAGATTTATCACCTGCTTTAAAAATGGGGGTTATAAAGGCAAATTTCGATCTATCAATAAAACACTCATCAGCCAGGGATTTATTAAAAATGTTCCGAAGCGGTACCACTAAACTTTCAGCCAAGTTTTTTATGAAAAAAGGACTAAGTCCATCAATATCGATTCCGAAGAAGTTCTGTATATTTTTAATGCCATTTAGAACATCATTTAGAGTTAATTGAATATAACCAAAGTCCACAATAGGCTGTATAAATTTCAAAACATTAGGATCTATCGAGTTATTACTAGTTACAAAATTAGATTGAAAAAACTGTGCATAATGTCATTACGGGACCTTAAAAGTTTTTCATTAAAATACATGGATGGATCTTATAAAATTCCAAAATTGTTTAGGATTATTTTTAATTGAATTTTCAAGATTTAATAAATATTGCTTGTATAAAAACTTATCAAGAAAATTAAATTCTCTCATATAGTGCTCGTAACGTATCTTATTATAAAACTTATTTCTAAGATTTTTTAGCTTTTTAAACCCTTAGTGTAACACGGGTTTATGAACGTTAATTTAAATCAATAAAATTACAAGCTTTAAAATTATAATTGCTCTTATTTTCCCGTCCATTAGTAATATATTTAAAATACGATAGTTCCAAAATTAACGGGGTATGGTGCATATCATTTACAGATAATGGAAATGGACAATCAGATAAGGAATATTTTAAATTATCAGATATAAATATTAAGTCTAGAATACGGTTTAAATTATTTCTAAATGAATTAATTTGTATTAGGCCCAGACTTAAAAACGAATCCACAAGGTTTATTTCATGTGGTTTATTTACCGGCGTCAGACCAACGTCATCGAATAACTTACTCCAACAAATTTCATTAAGATTAAAATCACCAAGAATACATAGATTTTCAGAACCCACAGTGTCAGATTTTAATTTTAATCTTTTCCAAAAATAATTTTTATTTTATTTGATTTTCCTAATATTTGATTTTCCTGATTAAATTTGTTCAAAAGTATGTGATTATTAGTTTTTGATATTGATTACCCCAAATACAAGTGCAGTACTAAGTAACCATATACTTAGCATTTTCACAACTCTAAAGAATTAAAATAATAGAACGAAAATATGTAATTACCTGTAAATGGTTTATACAAAATTTATTCCCTTTTAAAAGGCGTATGTGTACATGTTTAACGAACGAATAGTTTTAAAATAATTGTTCACTTATTATTTTTTATTATTTTATTTCAGTTTTTCTTAGTTTAAATATTTTTTCCACAAATTGTATACTTTTTGTTTCTTTACTTTTGTTTGTTTACCTTTTAAATCATATGTTTTTCTGTTTACTATAATTTCGGCAGTAAAAATTTGTAAATTCTCAGCTATGAACTGACACTTTACGCTCTCAATTTGTGTTCTCAATTACTGTAACTTGAAATGCAATAAAGTTCAGTAAAAATTTGTAAAAACTTTTGGGTACTCCAACACACTTAATGTTTTATTTTTTTAGCTAAACGAACAGCACAAAATCAAAGTAGAAATGAATGCTTGGTGGGTCATCAAGCGTGGTAAGATCAAGCCAGCAAGCACACGTACACGAACTTGATGGTGCATGCAGGAAGGGGTAAATTATTTATTTCTTTTTTAAAGAACGTACCTGCCTATTTTTATGTGCCGGCGCTTATAAACGCCACTGGCTAAAATATTTTTTGTGGAGGCAGTTGTATGCACTTTTTTTGTATATGATAAGCAGATGAATGCTTAGAAATAAAAAGAACCGATTCAAGACTATTTAGTTATTAATTTATTTTTCGAAATTTTCAAAATTTCATCTTTTTTATACTAACTTAACGGTTTTCTTAAAACTAACAATTTTAACATATTTCCAATAAGTTTTCCAATATTAATAGTAGTTATTGTATTTATTCTTAACAATAACAAAATTGAGTATAATTAGTTGTTATATTTAACATTAACATTATAAAAATTAGTGAAAGTAAAATAAAGTAAACATTAGGGTGTACATGTAATTATAAGTAAGTGTATCTAATATAAAATACACTACACCATACTCCTCAAGAAAAATTTTACAATTTTTAGAAATTCTAAAATTTTCAGTTATAGTATTTAATACATAGTATTATAAAATTTAATTACGTATTCAATTTTAATATTTTTTTATAATTTACTCTTTTCTTTTTCGCGTTTTCTAAATACTCTTTTGCTTTAATTAAAGAATATTTTAAACGGGTTTTGAATGTATAATATTATCATTTGACAAATTTGGCAATTTTAAATATATATGTTCATATGGCGTATAGGTTGTATCTACGTGCGGTGTCGTATTACACGCAAAGCAAAAGTATGGGGTCCATTGTTCCCATTCATCGTTTTTACAAAAATTTAATAAGAATTCGTTGAGCACTCTGTGATTCCTCTCCACAGAGCCAAGTGTTTCGTGGTGATAGGGTGTGCTAAAAACTTGTTTAATACTTAGCAGATTACATACCTCAGACATTAATGTGCTTAGAAATTCGGTACCTCTGTCCGATTTTAGTACTTTAAAGTGTCTATATATTAGGAATAGATTATTCACTATTGCCTTTGCGACTGTTTTCGCGTCTTTATATTCGATGTGGCATACTACAATATATTTGGTTAGGTCATCCATCATAGTTAGTATGTACCTGAATTGATTTGAGCACCTAAGGGGACCTACTGTGTCTACTGAAATAGTTTCAAAGCTACTTCCTGGTGTGTCTGTAATGGTTAATTTTTCTTTTGTATTTTTGTTTGTTTATTTATTTTACATTTTTCGGAATTGCAGACATGTGCTTTTACAATTTTGCTCATGTTATTCCATACAAACCTCTGTTTTAGTTTCAGGGTTAATTTTCTTATGCCTAAGTGACCACCTATAGTCGAATCGTGATACTTAGTAATTAAGTCGTTTTGCATATTCTTATCAGTTACACGCGTTGGTGAGCTGTCTATCAGGATTTTCAAAATCTCACTCTTTTTCATTTTAATATTATTAAAAAGGTTTTTGAATTGTTCTATATCTGTTGTTTTTTAAATCATATCATTGGCTTCTAAATCAAGTTCCTCTATGTTTCGCGATAGCATACTCGGTAAAAGTTTCTCCAAGGACAACTGTGTGTCCTGTGGATTATCGCCGCACCTTAGACTAGAAACTATTATGCGAGGTTTTTTATATCCATATACTCGTATCATTTACCTCAAATCTAAATTTTTTTACATTGACATCTGATATCGACGTGCATTCCCAAATGGAAAGCTCATGACGGTTCTCATTAGAAATGCAGTTTCCATTATTTCTGTCAACTTGTTTTTCTAATACGTTCTTCATGTTGCGTGTTATGGCCAATATATTATGTTGCTCGGTTTCGATATTCCGGTGAATCAGATTTTTCAAGGTTTCTGTATCTATGATTATTCTTGATAATGCATCAGCATTTGTATTCATTTTGCCATTTTTGTACGATATTTCATCTTGGACGATGGATTTTTGTGTGTGAATCATGACACTAAAGGTCTGTGGTCTGTAACGACGTAAAATTTTCTACCGTAGAGGTATCGACGGGGTGCTGTTGGCTAAAGTAGTTAGCGCGTTAACTACAAAGCAAATAATCTGAGAATGTGGGTTCGAGCCCAGCTTCAGGAAAGTCATAACATCCAGCATTTTTTCAGATGTGCATTCGTATGCCCTCCTTCGTCGGTATTGTCGCAAAATCGCCGGCGAAGTAAAATAATAAATAAAATGGCTACACAGCTTAACACATTTAATGCGCCTACTTGACATCAGAGGCGCTGCTACACTGATCTCTAACACAACGCGCAATATCAGAGTTATAAACAATAACCTTTCTTACTTTCACCATCTGTCCTCTCTCACTATCCCTTTGCCAAAGAAGGTAACACACCTACTGGTTTGTAGGCATACTAATTGCATGAGTGTTACTTCTTTAAAACAAAGTTGATTGCCCAATGGATGGCTAGCAATTCTTTTTCTACGGCGCACAGTGGCTGAAAATCGTTTTTCATTGACCAATTCTGTAACTTTTGAACCGATCAAAATATTGAAGTAATTTTTACACTCAAAGAATAGTTACACTTAAAAAAACGTTAATAATATTATCTAAAAATATTGCTATTACTACAGAAAAATTTATTATTTTTTGCTGTCAAATTTGATAATTTTAAAAACATTTTAAAAATAAAAACTGCAATAAATTTTAATAGCATTTGTAACAATGGAAGGTTCTGTTTATTATTATTTTTTACTAATACTATGTTTTTCGTACTTAAATAACCATGAAAGGCAATTATAATTATTATTCATTTGACTCAAATATTGATTGCAAATATTCCATAGTTTGTTCTGTGCTATTTCTGTTCTTTAGAACTTTTTTGGCTTCTTCATCTAAGTCCTGATGTTCCACTTTCCATTGATTTTGAATACTAGAGATGAACGGATCTGACGTTGTCAATAACATATTAAATAGATCTTCATTTGTTGAATTTCGTGAAATTGTTCTTTTTTCTTGAGCCTCCTCTGATAGATCTCCAAGTGGCACCAAATGATATTTAATGACATCTTCTCCATGATAAAGGATTTCGTGAACTGTTGCAGACATATTTCTCCATGGGTAGCTGGTTGTATATATTTTTGCAGTTTCCTTAGCACAATCTCCAAATTTTCTAAAGTCAATTTCTTTATTGCACACAAGTACTGCTAGGATATTTTAAATCTGAAAATAAGGTTTAAATCCACTCCTGTTATTTTAGATGCTGTTTCTGGATCTGTAAAGAATCTTCTTGCGGTATTGCCATCATTTGTATTGGCTGACCCTTGTTTTGGCTGATCTATAATCAATCCAAATTTGCGATATCTTGAACATGTTTCTTTTTTGAACTTAACTCTTTGTTGGTTTCGTTGTTTCTTATTGATCCTGAAGACCCGAAATCCAAATCATAACTGATTTTTAGTATGGGTTCCATAAGTCGTATTCTTGCATGTAGTGATGATAATCCAAATTCATATGCATCGGTACTATCTAATGATTTTGTCGGGACTTGGTTTAATTGGGGTTGGTTGTACTGTATTACATCATTTGGGGTTGGTATACTTTTAAGAATCCGTTTTGTTCTCACTGACCTAGCTTTAACAACTTTTTCAATGATATCCACTTTTGTTAATTGGTTCTGTGATCGTAATTGATGTAGGAAAGATTCTTTTATATTTGTACAACCAATTGCATCGTTAATATCTTTAAGTTTCCGCCTCTTAGATCTATCGCTGCAGTTGTCCAATGATTTGCGTGGTCTTCCAGCCTTATCTTGCTATGCTGTTTCTGCAGCGACAGTAAGTTGGCCTTCTAACCAGTTTGCACTTTTTATATACAAGTTTTGTTTACTGTAGCTAACTTCTTTGTAGGGTTTTCTTAGTGCTTTGACGAAATTATTTCGGTGCTACACGAATTTAAGTTTAATATTATTTTAACGTAACTAAGAACATCTTCCTGGTTTTTGTTTCTAAAATACTCTTCGGCCAGTTCTTTATAACTGTAGCTCTCCAGATTTTTCTGAATATTTTTATTTGCGTCTGTTATATCTTATCCGTACACTTAAAGGATTAATTTATTATCGAATCCGTAGTTTTATACATTTTTAGATACATGTTATTCACATATTGATCTTTAATTTCATAGCAGGTAGTGCTTAAATTTAACAAAACTGCACATGTTATCCAGACCTTAATATCAGGTAAAACTGATTAGTATCTCGCCAATATGGGGTTGTTTTTTATCTTTAGTGGTTTAATGTCGTGATTATTGTTAAAGAGATCATATGTTTACTGTAGAACCTATTGTGATAATTTTATTACCTATTTTTTGCTGATCAAAACAAAGCCATTAAACCCTTTCGCAGGTATTATATTTAATTTTTTTAATACACTTTTAGGCAAAAAAAGTGAAAATTTAATACACCATTGTATACGAGTACTTACAGAGCTGTTTAAATTATCGTAATTTGAATTTTTTTTAGAGTAATTCCATTAAAATGACAAAAGTGTTCTATCCACGGGTCGTCACGGGTGCAAAAGTATAAAGAGGACACTTTCACCTTTCTCCAGGTGGTATACGTTTCTTGTTCCCCTTTGTTCCCTAGAAGTTCTATTCCACTAAAGTTTAAATTTGAGAAAAATATAGTAGTTTCATAAATATTTCGTAACGCCCCTAATATTAAACGCTAGAGCTGTGACCACTTACAACAACTAAAGACTATAATCCTACCAACATTATGAAAAAACCGCAGGCCATTATCGATGATAGTTTGCGAGTAGTAACCATTACTTTTGATAAAAAACAAAAGAAAAACACATTTTTCTGAAACTAAAAAAACAGTTGAGTTTGACAGCATGCAACGCCCACAATTATCAATAGTTGAACCTAATTTTTTGGCTACCTTAATCTGGATATATTAGCTACAAAAAGGCGTAAGATTTTTAAAAATCGGTGACAAAAAAATTAGACTTTTGGCCAATGAAAAACGATTTTCAGCCACTGTGCGGCGGATTTATTCACGTCATGCTTCGACAATGTCTTACTTGCATAGGATATGGGTAAGTCCGATCCCATCTCTCCTTGCGAGAGGATTGCACCCAGAGCAAAATTGGATGCATCTGTGGTTACGATAAATGGTTTTTGAAAATCAGGGTATTTTAGAATAGGGGGTTTTAGTAGTTTTGATTTTAGGGTTTCGAATGATTTTTTACTATTCTCATCTCACACTAATGGTTTGTCCTTTTTTATCAACTGGTTAAAATTTCTTGCTATATTAGCGAAGCCTTTAACAAAGCGCCTATAATAATTGCAAAATGCGATGAATCTTCTGATCTCACCAGCATTTTTTGGTATAAGGTAATTTTTAATACCGCTATTTTTGTTCGGGTCAGTGCGTATACCCCTATCGGTTAGCAGGTGACCTAAATAGACTACTTCAGTCTTTAAAAAACAACACTTGTGTTCAATTTTAAATTATATTATTTTAAACGTTCAAAAACTTTTGTCAAATTGCTGTGGTGATGCTTTATGCTGCATCCAAACACGATTATATCGTCTACATAAGGAAATGCTTCTACACTTAAACCGCTTAATGCTACCGTCAGAATGCGCTGGAAACTGTTGGACGATATCTTGAGACCAAATAACAACGTTGTAAAATGGAAGTAACCATTTCTTATTGAAAACGAATCTTTGTCTAAACTGATTTGGTGAACAGAACTACTCATATCTAGAGTTGAAAAATATTTCGCTCTACCCAATTTGTCTAACAAGTCCTCTAATCTAGTTAACGGGAACTTATCGTTTATTACTTTTTGTCTACCTGTTCATTAAGGCTTGATATAAACTGGGGTGTTATCTATTGTTTGTATGTGTTGTGTGTAAAAGTTGTTTACTGTGAGTTGCTCACCTTCAATATGAAAAATTTTACTATATTTACGTACAATGTCCATTAATGACTGTTTTGCTGTTGGGTCAATTGATTCAATATTAAGATTTTTCAAAACTTGCAACCCGATCTTCGTTGTGCGTATTATTACTCGTTTTGTAGCAATACACCTCGTACTCATCTATAGATCTCTTTTGTCTAATTCTAAATTTTTTATTCTAATGTCGTCGTTGGTGGTGTTTAAAACCTTTATATGTATGTTGTCTGCCTACTGCAGGTATTATAATATTAGCAACAAAAACTCCTGGATCTAATTCCTTATTCAAAACTATGCTTTCTTTTTTGTATATATGTATATTTATCGGGACAATCGATTCGGAACGAGCTGGTATACAAATATCTGTGTTGTAAACACATTTGGGTGTGATCGGTAGTATGAATTCTTTTTCTGTTACATTAAAAGTTATTGCATAAGTTTCAAATTCTATTTTGCATTTGCATCTTTCTAGTATATCCCTTTCGATGATACCATCAGTGGGTATTGGGAAATCAGTTGGTACAACGTGAAATTCATGTGTTATATCATGATCATCAAAATGTAAAATTAAAGTTGCTGTACCGATACTTTCGATTGTGTCTGAAGTGATACCACTTAGTGTTGAAATATTTCTAGTAACTATATTTTCAATTTCTTGTTTCTTCCATATTGATACTTCGGCTCCTGTGTCGATCAAAAAATTTAATTTTCCCTTATTACCTCTGCAACTTATTGTAATTGGATTATTTGTATTAGTTGAAAATGTGAAAATTTCTGGCCTTGGAGAACAGGGTAGTAGCCTATTTAGTTTCCCTGTCTACTGCCTCCAGTCGTTGTGTTTCTGTTATTACTATTGCTATTATTATTTCTGCCATAATTGTGTTTGAAGTTGTTGTTACTACTTCGGCTATTTTTTTTTCATACGTTCTTTGCTCATGATATGAATTATAACCGCGACTAGTAATGTGAGCTCTATTATCATGGTTATTGTTGCTACTAAAATTTCTATTAGAGTGTTGGTTAATGCTCGTATTATTTCTGTAACAGTTGTTGAATTGGCTGTCGCCGTAATTTATATAACCTCTCCTAAAGTTGCGATCATTCCTATTATTTGAATTATTCTGATTGATTCTTCTGTCAATCCTGAAAATAATGTTATTATTGCTTTCTACACGTTTCTCTAAAGTTACGCACTTCTGTACTGCCTCATTTAAGGTTTTTGGGCTGCTTGCTAACAAGAAATTTTTATATTCATCATTGATCCCTTTTGGTGAAAACATTTAAAGCCATAGTATCGCTCATTTCAATTGATTTTATTTGAAAATCGCTCAGTTCTGCGAGTACAGTAATTTTTTTCTCTAAATGATGAAATATTCAGGCTTCCTTGCCTCACTGTTTCTAACTCGGTTAATACCCGTTGCAACGTTTTCGGATTTGGGTACGCCTCAATTAATATTTTTCTTAAGTCTGTAAAAGATGTCGCTCATTAGTCCGTCCTATCACACTGCGAACATGTGCTGTTAGTTTGAAATTGTACACATATTTTATATAAACTTCCCTATCTTCATTTCCTATTAAATCGTGTAACAACTCGGACTGGACTAGAAAGTCCTCCAAATACTCGTACGAACCCTTAAATGTTTGTAGATTTTTGCCAACCAACGATATATCAAATTGTGCCATTTGTTCTGTTTTATTATTTGTGCTGAGGTTTTCATTGTTTTAGTGATTAATTTTATATAAAAATTAATAATTTTGGATATAATTCGTTAAATTTTATAATTAAAGGTTTGTTTTTTATATCCTCTAAATTTTCCAAAATTTCATCGACTTCTTTTATTATTAACAATCGCGTTAATTTCTCTTCTTTGTATTCTGCGGACAAAAAAGTCGGTTTGTTTTAGAAACAACTTTAAACTAAAAATATGATATTATTTATTTCACAATCATAAAGCCAACAGTGGTCATTGCCAGGAGTTTTGCCTTTTACTTTACTAAGTACGGCATTGAGTTCAAGGAGGTTAAGATTACTTTCAATTTGTAAAGCTTCAGTGCTTGGGGCGTGCGATGGTATGTTATCCAGTAAATTATTTTTATTTGTAATAAATTCTAGTGGAAAATTTGAATCCAAAGAATTGTGGGACCAAAAGCTCCCAATTTCATTCGCTACTTCTGCATTGTTGGTTAAAAAAGTGTCTGGGTTATTAATGGATTTAATGCAATGTATGTTATTTTTAGCTTTGTAGCCTGTGAATGTTCTTATATTTGACCAGATTTTTTCCGGAGAAGTGGATAGATTAATCGTAGCTGTGAACTCTGAAATAGATTCACTTTTTGATATTCGTATTTGTTTTCTTAAAAGGGCCTTAGCTCTTTTATAATTGATTAAGTTGGTTGTAGTCATATTTCGGTTAAAAGTTAACCAAAATTGGTTTTTATTTTGTTTCAGTTCCTCCAGGTTAGAGTTCCACCATGGAACTTTTGGGGAAAAAGAGTTGTGTGTTTGAGGTATTGATTTATTCCCGGACTCAAGAATAATCTTACAAATATTGGCAGTTTCTTTATTAATATTTTCGCTGGTTTGTTTGCTTGATTCAAGTTGAGAACAAAGCCCTCTAAATAATTCCCAGTTTGCCTGATTCAGCTTGAATTTTGGTTTAGCATATGCAATTGCATTAGTTAGTGTTGTTGTTAGAAAACAGAGATATTACAATAGGGAAATGATCACTTCCGTATTGGGTTTTCTCAATATTCCATTCTACGTGTGGTACCAGAGAGGGGGAGTAGAAAGTCAAGTCAACATTGGAAAAGGTAGAGTGGGTGTTAAAAAGTGTTGGTGAATTATCGTTTAGTAATATGTATTTCGATTTTGTAATGAAGTTAGCTAGAGTTTTTCCTTTTTTATTGTTGGTTGTTGACCCCCAGTTTGAGTGCCAACCATTGAAGTCACCTGTAACTACAATAGGTGGTTGTGGTCTGTTTAAAACATTGTTAAGATTATTGTTAGAGATATTTGCATTCGGTGGAATATACGCCGATACAATTTTAAATTTTAATTTTGATTGAATTTCGACACACACAGCATGGAAATCGTTAGATAGAGGTATGGGTATATGTTGTAAAGAGTTATGCACTAACAAAGCAACTCCACCATAACGTGTGTTTGACGTGTTGATTGCATACAGAGTATAACTTAAAGGAATAGGGAAGCCTGATTTGTTATGTAGGTGGGTTTCTTGTAATGAAATAATTTTCGGATTAAAACGCTTAATTAAAATTGACAGTTCATTATAATTGTTAATGAAGCCGTTAATATTTCATTGAATTATGTTAAGAGACATTGTTGTAGGATGGGATAGGGAAAATGGTTGCTGGATTTGTAAAAAAATTTTGCTAAGAAAAGAACTGTACATAAATTAATTAGGTTGTTTTCAAAAATTAAAATAGAAAATATGTTAGTAGAAATACTGTAAATGGCGTACACTGATAGAACAGCTCGACTCCCGCCCGACCACGGCCCGGAGACCGCCAACAGTTGCAGTAACTGAGGTTGTCCACCGAGAATCATTCAGGATATACAAGCCGCCAACTAGCAACGAACCGACAGCGGAAGCCGAGCCGTTCGACAGTGTATATATTTAATTAATTTTATTTATTTTTTTTTCCTTTTTAGTGATGTTTTCAATTTCAGCCTTTTTTCTTTAATTGTTGACGTGTTCTTTTTGATGTGCTTAGTGGTAAGATGTTTACTTTTTTATCGCTGGTTTGTGAGGAACTGCTGTTTGTATCTCCGTCGGATTCCATTGCGAGATCAGAGTAATCTTTAATGTTTCGAGATGTTGAAGCTTTTAGAGGTGGCATTGTATTACTAATATGTTCAATAATGATTGATGTATTTTTAGGTTGATTGTTATTTGGTGTTGTTGTTTTGGCTGCGGCAGCGTAGGAAGTTGTATTTGATGGCTTTCGCTCTTTATATTTAATTTCAGCTGTTTTTTTGTTTACCTTTTCTAGAGTAATGATCGATTGGATCTCTTTTTCCTTTAGAAAAATGGGGCAAGTTCTTTTGTTGGGAGAGTGGTTAGTGTCTTCGTTGTTGTTTTCGTTGTTGTTTTCGATGCAGTTTATGGATGAAGCTTGTTCGGAACAAATTTCATGTTTTTCAATGTCACAATGGTACTCCTTTGAACACTCTGTACATAGTTTTTTGTTCTTACAGTTATCGAAGTGATGACCAAAACGTAAACAATTTTTGCATTTCAATGGGAGGGGTATGTATGGCCTTACTCTTATTCTTTCGTAACTCACCAGCAATTCTGACGGGAGGATAGTTGCTCCAAATGTAATAATAATAAGTCCAGTTTCTTTCATATCACCATCTACTTTTTTTTTAAATTTTTTTAACCTTGGTTATGTTTTGATTTTTTATTTCTTTTTGTATTTCTTCTTCTGGTAGGGGGTCTGTTCCCCCCTGTCCGGCGGATCACCCATCCCCACTTAAATGAAACTTTCCGGCGTTTTTTAAAAAGTTTTGTTTAATAATAAATTATTTTAATAAAATTATTAAAGAATATTTTTTTTTTATTTATTGTTGTAATAAACACTATTTGAGTTGAAGTTTAGATTTTTTCACAGAGAGTAAGTTATGTGTTAACTGCTTGACCATTTTCTAGTTTGTTACCGCTACCATAAAAATCAAATAACCTTTTGTTTATTACTTTTTTTTAATTCTGACAATCATAAAAAAAATTCATCAATTTTTTTTCCAAGGAATTTTGAGCATATCTCGGGCAAATTTTTGAAATTCATACCTCCATTTCATTGTGAATAAAAGCGAAACGCGTTCATAGGTTATGTGACTTTACGTGAAAGTAATAGGTCTAGACACTATTTTTACCGTTTTGGATTTCTTATGAATTAAAAATAAAAAAATTCAATTTTTTAGGCAAAAAATACTTTTTTTCTTCATACATTTATTTATAACTCCGAAACTATTGCTTATGTAGCGAAACGTTTTATGAACAGATTAAAGGAATTGTAATTCCCAATTTTTTTAATTTCTTTCAGCAAAATCGGACTAGTGGTTCTCGAGTTATGTCAAAAAAAAGACCACGAAAGGTGACAATTTCCCCTATGTGATAGTTACTAACTTCAAATCGATATATCTCGATTCCTAGACGTGACCCAGCGAAACGCCGGGACACGTATAACTTCTTTTTTACCGGTATAACATTTCCCGTTGGTTTCATCCCATCCCGATTTTGACTGTCGCACAGTGTAATTAGAAATATCAGATTTATCACCTGCTTTAAAAATGGGGGTTATAAAGGCAAATTTCGATCTATCAATAAAACACTCATCAGCCAGGGATTTATTAAAAATGTTCCGAAGCGGTACCACTAAACTTTCAGCCAAGTTTTTTATGAAAAAAGGACTAAGTCCATCAATATCGATTCCGAAGAAGTTCTGTATATTTTTAATGCCATTTAGAACATCATTTAGAGTTAATTGAATATAACCAAAGTCCACAATAGGCTGTATAAATTTCAAAACATTAGGATCTATCGAGTTATTACTAGTTACAAAATTAGATTGAAAAAACTGTGCATAATGTCATTACGGGACCTTAAAAGTTTTTCATTAAAATACATGGATGGATCTTATAAAATTCCAAAATTGTTTAGGATTATTTTTAATTGAATTTTCAAGATTTAATAAATATTGCTTGTATAAAAACTTATCAAGAAAATTAAATTCTCTCATATAGTGCTCGTAACGTATCTTATTATAAAACTTATTTCTAAGATTTTTTAGCTTTTTAAACCCTTAGTGTAACACGGGTTTATGAACGTTAATTTAAATCAATAAAATTACAAGCTTTAAAATTATAATTGCTCTTATTTTCCCGTCCATTAGTAATATATTTAAAATACGATAGTTCCAAAATTAACGGGGTATGGTGCATATCATTTACAGATAATGGAAATGGACAATCAGATAAGGAATATTTTAAATTATCAGATATAAATATTAAGTCTAGAATACGGTTTAAATTATTTCTAAATGAATTAATTTGTATTAGGCCCAGACTTAAAAACGAATCCACAAGGTTTATTTCATGTGGTTTATTTACCGGCGTCAGACCAACGTCATCGAATAACTTACTCCAACAAATTTCATTAAGATTAAAATCACCAAGAATACATAGATTTTCAGAACCCACAGTGTCAGATTTTAATTTTAATCTTTTCCAAAAATAATTTTTATTTTATTTGATTTTCCTAATATTTGATTTTCCTGATTAAATTTGTTCAAAAGTATGTGATTATTAGTTTTTGATATTGATTACCCCAAATACAAGTGCAGTACTAAGTAACCATATACTTAGCATTTTCACAACTCTAAAGAATTAAAATAATAGAACGAAAATATGTAATTACCTGTAAATGGTTTATACAAAATTTATTCCCTTTTAAAAGGCGTATGTGTACATGTTTAACGAACGAATAGTTTTAAAATAATTGTTCACTTATTATTTTTTATTATTTTATTTCAGTTTTTCTTAGTTTAAATATTTTTTCCACAAATTGTATACTTTTTGTTTCTTTACTTTTGTTTGTTTACCTTTTAAATCATATGATTTTCTGTTTACTATAATTTCGGCAGTAAAAATTTGTAAATTCTCAGCTATGAACTGACACTTTACGCTCTCAATTTGTGTTCTCAATTACTGTAACTTGAAATGCAATAAAGTTCAGTAAAAATTTGTAAAAACTTTTGGGTACTCCAACACACTTAATGTTTTATTTTTTTAGCTAAACGAACAGCACAAAATCAAAGTAGAAATGAATGCTTGGTGGGTCATCAAGCGTGGTAAGATCAAGCCAGCAAGCACACGTACACGAACTTGATGGTGCATGCAGGAAGGGGTAAATTATTTATTTCTTTTTTAAAGAACGTACCTGCCTATTTTTATGTGCCGGCGCTTATAAACGCCACTGGCTAAAATATTTTTTGTGGAGGCAGTTGTATGCACTTTTTTTGTATATGATAAGCAGATGAATGCTTAGAAATAAAAAGAACCGATTCAAGACTATTTAGTTATTAATTTATTTTTCGAAATTTTCAAAATTTCATCTTTTTTATACTAACTTAACGGTTTTCTTAAAACTAACAATTTTAACATATTTCCAATAAGTTTTCCAATATTAATAGTAGTTATTGTATTTATTCTTAACAATAACAAAATTGAGTATAATTAGTGGTTATATTTAACATTACCATTATAAAAATTAGTGAAAGTAAAATAAAGTAAACATTAGGGTGTACATGTAATTATAAGTAAGTGTATCTAATATAAAATACACTACACCATACTCCTCAAGAAAAATTTTACAATTTTTAGAAATTCTAAAATTTTCAGTTATAGTATTTAATACATAGTATTATAAAATTTAATTACGTATTCAATTTTAATATTTTTTTATAATTTACTCTTTTCTTTTTCGCGTTTTCTAAATACTCTTTTGCTTTAATTAAAGAATATTTTAAACGGGTTTTGAATGTATAATATTATCATTTGACAAATTTGGCAATATATGGTTGTATCTACGTGCGGTGTCGTATTATTCGCAAAGCAAAAGTATGGGGTCCATTGTTCCCATTCATCGTTTTTACAAAAATTTAATAAGAATTCGTTGAGCACTCTGTGATTCCTCTCCACAGAGCCAAGTGTTTCGTGGTGATAGGGTGTGCTAAAAACTTGTATAATACTTAGCAGATTACATACCTCAGACATTAATGTGCTTAGAAATTCGGTACCTCTGTCCGATTTTAGTACTTTAAAGTGTCCATATATTAGGAATAGATTATTCACTATTGCCTTTGCGACTGTTTTCGCGTCTTTAGATTCGATGTGGCATACTACAATATATTTGGTTAGGTCATCCAGCATAGTTAGTATGTACCTGAATTGATTTGAGCACCTAAGGGGACCTACTGTGTCTACTGAAATAGTTTCAAAGCTACTTCCTGGTGTGTCTGTAATGGTTAATTTTTCTTTTGTATTTTTGTTTGTTTATTTATTTTACATTTTTCGGAATTGCAGACATGTGCTTTTACAATTTTGCTCATGTTATTCCATACAAACCTCTGTTTTAGTTTCAGGGTTAATTTTCTTATGCCTAAGTGACCACCTATAGTCGAATCGTGATACTTAGTAATTAAGTCGTTTTGCATATTCTTATCAGTTACACGCGTTGGTGAGCTGTCTATCAGGATTTTCAAAATCTCACTCTTTTTCATTTTAATATTATTCAAAAGGGTTTTGAATTGTTCTATATCTGTTGTTTTTTAAATCATATCATTGGCTTCTAAATCAAGTTCCTCTATGTTTCGCGATAGCATACTCGGTAAAAGTTTCTCCAAGGACAACTGTGTGTCCTGTGGATTATCGCCGCACCTTAGACTAGAAAATATTATGCGAGGTTTTTTATATCCATATACTCGTATCATTTACCTCAAATCTAAATTTTTTTACATTGACATCTGATATCGACGTGCATTCCCAAATGGAAAGCTCATGACGGTTCTCATTAGAAATGCAGTTTCCATTATTTCTGTCAACTTGTTTTTCTAATACGTTCTTCATGTTGCGTGTTATGGCCAATATATTATGTTGCTCGGTTTCGATATTCCGGTGAATCAGATTTTTCAAGGTTTCTGTATCTATGATTATTCTTGATAATGCATCAGCATTTGTATTCATTTTGCCATTTTTGTACGATATTTCATCTTGGACGATGGATTTTTGTGTGTGAATCATGACACTAAAGGTCTGTGGTCTGTAACGACGTAAAATTTTCTACCGTAGAGGTATCGACGGGGTGCTGTTGGCTAAAGTAGTTAGCGCGTTAACTACAAAGCAAATAATCTGAGAATGTGGGTTCGAGCCCAGCTTCAGGAAAGTCATAACATCCAGCATTTTTTCAGATGTGCATTCGTATGCCCTCCTTCGTCGGTATTGTCGCAAAATCGCCGGCGAAGTAAAATAATAAATAAAATGGCTACACAGCTTAACACATTTAATGCGCCTACTTGACATCAGAGGCGCTGCTACACTGATCTCTAACACAACGCGCAATATCAGAGTTATAAACAATAAGCTTTCTTACTTTCACCATCTGTCCTCTCTCACTATCCCTTTGCCAAAGAAGGTAACACACCTACTGGTTTGTAGGCATACTAATTGCATGAGTGTTACTTCTTTAAAACAAAGTTGATTGCCCAATGGATGGCTAGCAATTCTTTTTCTACGGCGCACAGTGGCTGAAAATCGTTTTTCATTGACCAATTCTGTAACTTTTGAACCGATCAAAATATTGAAGTAATTTTTACACTCAAAGAATAGTTACACTTAAAAAAACGTTAATAATATTATCTAAAAATATTGCTATTACTACAGAAAAATTTATTATTTTTTGCTGTCAAATTTGATAATTTTAAAAACATTTTAAAAATAAAAACTGCAATAAATTTTAATAGCATTTGTAACAATGGAAGGTTCTGTTTATTATTATTTTTTACTAATACTATGTTTTTCGTACTTAAATAACCATGAAAGACAATTATAATTATTATTCATTTGACTCAAATATTGATTGCAAATATTCCATATTTTGTTCTGTGCTATTTCTGTTCTTTAGAACTTTTTTGGCTTCTTCATCTAAGTCCTGATGTTCCACTTTCCATTGATTTTGAATACTAGAGATGAACGGATCTGACGTTGTCAATAACATATTAAATAGATCTTCATTTGTTGAATTTCGTGAAATTGTTCTTTTTTCCTGAGCCTCCTCTGATAGATCTCCAAGTGGCACCAAATGATATTTAATGACATCTTCTCCATGATAAAGGATTTTGTGAACTGTTGCAGACATATTTCTCCATGGGTAGCTGGTTGTATATATTTTTGCAGTTTCCTTAGCACAATCTCCAAATTTTCTAAAGTCAATTTCTTTATTGCACACAAGTACTGCTAGGATATTTTAAATCTGAAAATAAGGTTTAAATCCACTCCTGTTATTTTAGATGCTGTTTCTGGATCTGTAAAGAATCTTCTTGCGGTATTGCCATCATTTGTATTGGCTGACCCTTGTTTTGGCTGATCTATAATCAATCCAAATTTGCGATATCTTGAACATGTTTCTTTTTTGAACTTAACTCTTTGTTGGTTTCGTTGTTTCTTATTGATCCTGAAGACCCGAAATCCAAATCATAACTGATTTTTAGTATGTTTTCCATAAGTCGTATTCTTGCATGTAGTGATGATAATCCAAATTCATATGCATCGGTACTATCTAATGATTTTGTTGGGACTTGGTTTAATTGGGGTTGGTTGTACTGTATTACATCACTCGGGGTTGGTATACTTTTAAGAATCCGTTTTGTTCTCACTGACCTAGCTTTAACAACTTTTTCAATGATATCCACTTTTGTTAATTGGTTCTGTGATCGTAATTGATGTAGGAAAGATTCTTTTATATTTGTACAACCAATTGCATCGTTAATATCTTTAAGTTTCCGCCTCTTAGATCTATCGCTGCAGTTGTCCAATGATTTGCGTGGTCTTCCAGCCTTATCTTGCTATGCTGTTTCTGCAGCGACAGTAAGTTGGCCTTCTAACCAGTTTGCACTTTTTATATACAAGTTTTGTTTACTGTAGCTAACTTCTTTGTAGGGTTTTCTTAGTGCTTTGACGAAATTATTTCGGTGCTACACGAATTTAAGTTTAATATTATTTTAACGTAACTAAGAACATCTTCCTGGTTTTTGTTTCTAAAATACTCTTCGGCCAGTTCTTTATAACTGAAGCTCTCCAGATTTTTCTGAATATTTTTATTTGCGTCTGTTATATCTTATCCGTACACTTAAAGGATTAATTTATTATCGAATCCGTAGTTTTATACATTTTTAGATACATGTTATTCACATATTGATCTTTAATTTCATAGCAGGTAGTGCTTAAATTTAACAAAACTGCACATGTTATCCAGACCTTAATATCAGGTAAAACTGATTAGTATCTCGCCAATATGGGGTTGTTTTTTATCTTTAGTGGTTTAATGTCGTGATTATTGTTAAAGAGATCATATGTTTACTGTAGAACCTATTGTGATAATTTTATTACCTATTTTTTGCTGATCAAAACAAAGCCATTAAACCCTTTCGCAGGTATTATATTTAATTTTTTTAATACACTTTTAGGCAAAAAAAGTGAAAATTTAATACACCATTGTATACGAGTACTTACAGAGCTGTTTAAATTATCGTAATTTGAATTTTTTTAGAGTAATTCCATTAAAATGAGAAAAGTGTTCTATTCTATGTTCGTCACGGGTGCAAAAGTATAAAGAGGACACTTTCACCTTTCTCCAGGTTCTATACGTTTTTTGTTCCCCTTTGTTCCCTAGAAGTTCTATTCCACTAAAGTTTAAATTTGAGAAAAATATAGTAGTTTCATAAATATTTCGTAACGCCCCTAATATTAAACGCTAGAGCTGTGACCACTTACAACAACTAAACACTATAATCCTACCAACAATTTAAAAAAACCGCAGGCCATTATCGATGATAGCTTGCGAGTAGTAACCATTACTTTTGATAAAAAACAAAAGAAAAACACATTTTTCTGAAACTAAAAAAACAGTTGAGTTTGACAGCATGCAACGCCCACAATTATCAATAGTTGAACCTAATTTTTTGGCCTCCTTAATCTGGATATATTAGCTACAAAAAGGCGTAAGATTTTTAAAAATCGGTGACAAAAAAATTAGACTTTTGGCCAATGAAAAACGATTTTCAGCCACTGTGCGGCGGATTTATTCACGTCATGCTTCGACAATGTCTTACTTGCATAGGATATGGGTAAGTCCGATCCCATCTCTCCTTGCGAGAGGATTGCACCCAGAGCAAAATTGGATGCATCTGTGGTTACGATAAATGGTTTTTGAAAATCAGGGTATTTTAGAATAGGGGGTTTTAGTAGTTTTGATTTTAGGGTTTCGAATGATTTTTTACTATTCTCATCTCACACTAATGGTTTGTCCTTTTTTATCAACTGGTTAAAATTTCTTGCTATATTAGCGAAGCCTTTAACAAAGCGCCTATAATAATTGCAAAATGCGATGAATCTTCTGATCTCACCAGCATTTTTTGGTATAAGGTAATTTTTAATACCGCTATTTTTGTTCGGGTCAGTGCGTATACCCCTATCGGTTAGCAGGTGACCTAAATAGACTACTTCCGTCTTTAAAAAACAACACTTGTGTTCAATTTTAAATTATATTATTTTAAACGTTCAAAAACTTTTGTCAAATTGCTGTGGTGATGCTTTATGCTGCATCCAAACACGATTATATCGTCTACATAAGGAAATGCTTCTACACTTAAACCGCTTAATGCTACCGTCAGAATGCGCTGGAAACTGTTGGACGATATCTTGAGACCAAATGACAACGTTGTAAAATGGAAGTAACCATTTCTTATTGAAAACGAATCTTTGTCTAAACTGATTTGGTGAAAAGAACTACTCATATCTAGAGTTGAAAAATATTTCGCTCTACCCAATTTGTCTAACAAGTCCTCTAATCTAGTTAACGGGAACTTATCGTTTATTATTTTTTGTCTACCTGTTCATTAAGGCTTGATATAAACTGGGGTGTTATCTATTGTTTGTATGTGTTGTGTGTAAAAGTTGTTTACTGTGAGTTGCTCACCTTCAATATGAAAAATTTTACTATATTTACGTACAATGTCCATTAATGACTGTTTTGCTGTTGGGTCAATTGATTCAATATTAAGATTTTTCAAAACTTGCAACCCGATCTTCGTTGTGCGTATTATTACTCGTTTTGTAGCAATACACCTCGTACTCATCTATAGATCTCTTTTGTCTAATTCTAAATTTTTTATTCTAATGTCGTCGTTGGTGGTGTTTAAAACCTTTATATGTATGTTGTCTGCCTACTGCAGGTATTATAATATTAGCAACAAAAACTCCTGGATCTAATTCCTTATTCAAAACTATGCTTTCTTTTTTGTATATATGTATATTTATCGGGACAATCGATTCGGAACGAGCTGGTATACAAATATCTGTGTTGTAAACACATTTGGGTGTGATCGGTAGTATGAATTCTTTTTCTGTTACATTAAAAGTTATTGCATAAGTTTCAAATTCTATTTTGCATTTGCATCTTTCTAGTATATCCCTTTCGATGATACCATCAGTGGGTATTGGGAAATCAGTTGGTACAACGTGAAATTCATGTGTTATATCATGATCATCAAAATGTAAAATTAAAGTTGCTGTACCGATACTTTCGATTGTGTCTGAAGTGATACCACTTAGTGTTGAAATATTTCTAGTAACTATATTTTCAATTTCTTGTTTCTTCCATATTGATACTTCGGCTCCTGTGTCGATCAAAAAATTTAATTTTCCCTTATTACCTCTGCAACTTATTGTAATTGGATTATTTGTATTAGTTGAAAATGTGAAAATTTCTGGCCTTGGAGAACAGGGTAGTAGCCTATTTAGTTTCCCTGTCTACTGCCTCCAGTCGTTGTGTTTCTGTTATTACTATTGCTATTATTATTTCTGCCATAATTGTGTTTGAAGTTGTTGTTACTACTTCGGCTATTTTTTTCATACGTTCTTTGCTCATGATATGAATTATCACCGCGACTAGTAATGTGAGCTCTATTATCATGGTTATTGTTGCTACTAAAATTTCTATTAGAGTGTTGGTTAATGCTCGTATTATTTCTGTAACAGTTGTTGAATTGGCTGTCGCCGTAACCTCTCCTAAAGTTGCCATCATTCCTATTATTTGAATTATTCTGATTGATTCTTCTGTCAATCCTGAAAATAATGTTATTATTGCTTTCTACACGTTTCTCTAAAGTTACGCACTTCTGTACTGCCTCATTTAAGGTTTTTGGGCTGCTTGCTAACAAGAAATTTTTATATTCATCATTGATCCCTTTTGGTGAAAACATTTAAAGCCATAGTATCGCTCATTTCAATTGATTTTATTTGAAAATCGCTCAGTTCTGCGAGTACAGTAATTTTTTTCTCTAAATGATGAAATATTCAGGCTTCCTTGCCTCACTGTTTCTAACTCGGTTAATACCCGTTGCAACGTTTTCGGATTTGGGTACGCCTCAATTAATATTTTTCTTAAGTCTGTAAAAGATGTCGCTCATTAGTCCGTCCTATCACACTGCGAACATGTGCTGTTAGTTTGAAATTGTACACATATTTTATATAAACTTCCCTATCTTCATTTCCTATTAAATCGTGTAACAACTCGGAATGGACTAGAAAGTCCTCCAAATACTCGTACGAACCCTTAAATGTTTGTAGATTTTTGCCAACCAACGATATATCAAATTGTGCCATTTGTTCTGTTTTATTATTTGTGCTGAGGTTTTCATTGTTTTAGTGCATAAATTTTATATAAAAATTAATAATTTTGGATATAATTCGTTAAATTTTATAATTAAAGGTTTGTTTTTTATATCCTCTAAATTTTCCAAAATTTCATCGACTTCTTTTATTATTAACAATCGCGTTAATTTCTCTTCTTTGTATTCTGCGGAGTAAACTCTATCCTTAATGTTCTTTAAGTTTTTCTCTATTTTTTCTAATTCAATGTAATATTTCTCTATTTTATCCATAAATGATTTAAAATAAAAAATATTCTAAAAGAAAGATTTTATAAAATTATAATATTTGTTGTTTGTGGTAACACTGAATTCAAACAAGAAAATGGTACCCTCTATTGTTAATACTAAGAGTAACTAATGTTTGCTAAAACAGGGCTGTTATGCTGTCAATCAGTCGCAGCTGACATTTATTTCAATTATGCTTTTTCGCGTACATGTTTCATTGGGCCGTAATCATAGTCAGACAAAAAAGTCGGTTTGTTTTAGAAACAACTTTAAACTAAAAATATGATATTATTTATTTCACAATCATAAAGTCAACAGTGTTTTAAGTTTTTTAAAGCTTTGAATTGGTGACAAGTCAAATGTATTAAACGTTTTAATGCAGTATGGTGAAAAATATAAGCAAGTGGCACCTCTGAACAGCTGACCGCGTAAATTTAAAAAAATTAATCAAACGACGAAGATTAAAAAAGCGGGAATCGTAGTAAGTTCTTAAACAAATATATTTCGATAATATTAAAATATCATTTGCAATGGAAAAGGTACATAGGAATCATACTTGATATTATTTTTATTTTGCTTATCATTGCTTTACAAATTCTTCACAGGATCAAAACAAAAGAGAACGGGAGGCCAACTGGAGTGCAGGCGAAAAAGAGCTCTTGCGGGAATACATCAACATGCAGCTGTAGGTAATGACACTTCAATGATCAACAAGAAGAAGAATGCGTAGTTCGGGACGGTATTGCTTCAGCATCTTACGAGAGTGATATATCAAAGCTTAAATCGCAGTGGGTTCGCATGAAAGTAAGCGCAAGAAAAGCTGTTGCATATGATTATCCCCGAACTGAGTTCAGAGGGCAATCTACTTCAAAGTATATCACACGAGTTCGTAGAAGACGAAATTTTGATAGATAGTAACTGTGTGGACGCATATATGTAGCTGTCCTGAAAGCTCCACATGTGTTGAGTATCTAGATTGCGAGTTACTAAGCAATCAAACTTGCAGCGAACAAGATTTTGTAACAATTGCCGAGAAACCGCCTACCACTTTTCAAATATCTGTTATCGAAGAAGCCCACAAAAATAAGAACCGTTCGCCTACGTCGACTCCCCAGCAACGTATCAACGATCTGCGAAAACTAAAGAGCAATTCGTCTTCAAACCTCAAACGCCTTAGGAGCCTCCCCAAAACCCCGTCGAAAAGCGACGTTATTTTAGAACGGCACCGTCAAATCACTAAGGAATCGTCGCACTCTGAAGAAATAAGCAAATTAAAGAAAAAACAGTTAATTGCCGAAATTGAGCACATGGAACAAATGCACGAAATGGAAAAGATTCAGCAAAGTGACCTTTACTCTCTTAAATTAAGAGGCAGATCGACCAGGAGGAAGAAATCCATATTTTAAAAGTTTATGCTCTTCGCAAGAAATCCGCCAACTAAGATAATTTATACTGTGTGTGGAAATAGGCCCAGGTGAGCAGATAATTTTGAAATGTTTATTAATTTCAATATACCCTCTGAATCTGAAATTCGATCTGCATGTTGAACACAGCAGTGATCAAAACTAAAACAACGCGTGCATGAAAAATTTCCCTGTCGTAACTTTCGCAATCAATTGATTTTAACAGCTTTTACACATTTTAAAAAGTTCGTACATATTTCGTATTAAATTTAGTTTTACATTTCTAGATTTGCTGTTTTATTACCTACACTTTTCAATATTTTAAATTGAAATATTAAAAGTTTTCTAAATCGTTCAGACTTGCGAAAGCTATATGACGCTAAAAAAATTATACTCGAAGCGCTTAGTTTTTATCCACTTTTGAGCCGGTTGTGAATGTTGAAAACAGTTTAAAAATGTAAAATCGATGAAAATTACTGAGATAAATTATTTCATCCCGTGCAGTCTTATCTAAATCTCCAGATTTTCAGGATTTTTGAAATTTCTAAATATTACAAAATTATCCCAGCTAGGTCTTTGAACATATCTAGGTAATTTTAAAGTTATTTTTCACTATCACAAAGAGTTCCTTTAAAAAAAAAATCCACTGAAGTACAAATATTTTATATTGCTTTTATTTTTAAATTAGTTTTACAAATTTCTGTATTTTGTTTCTTCTTAAAAAAATTTATTGAATTGTTTAATTATTTGTTAATTTATACGTTTTGATTTGTTAACTACATATGTATATCTTATTACTTTAATTTTTAATTAAACTCATTACTTTGTAAGAGGTATTATACTAATATAAAATATTACATAAATATTAGCCTTGTTCGCTTAAGTTTTAATAACGCTATGCAACAAGAAATTAAAAAAAAGATATGTGTGTATATAATAAAAGTCTGCGCAAAACCACAGTGTATATGATAATACTGTATAAAATCTGATTATTGCATACTACACCATATAAAAAATCTAAGCGAGCGCACACAATAACAATACAACAAAAAAATTAAAGTGTGTTTGCTTTGTGCTTGGCCGATCAATAGCACGACCTGCCATTTATTTGTGTATTTGTTTATTCGTCAAGCAATGATGTCTTGCAAAAATGTTATGTGTTATAGTAGTTTTTGTATTATTTGCAGTTTTAAAAAAGGCAGCAGCGTGATTGCTGTACATCACAGGCAATGTTGTCATTTTCTAAACTCCAAACAATTTATAGTATATACATATGTAAAAATGTTTTTATTTTGGTGGAAATTTGGTGGTATTATTTTTTTGTTTTGTTTATCATATAAAATGTAACAAAAAGACTGAATTATAATTTTATTTTTAATGTATTATTTTTTTGTTTTGTTTTTTAGTTTAAGTTATTGAATTTTTTCTTAATAAAATTTTTATTTAAAAATTGTATTAAGCCTTTGATTTTTAAACATTTGGTTTTTTGTCAACACTGAAGACTATTCTGCAGTGCATATGATAGTAATGTAAAAATCTGATTATTGCACAGTGCACCATATGAAAAATCTAAGCGAGCGCACACAATAACAATACAACAAAAAAAATAAAGTGTGTTTGTTTTGTGTATACATGTATACATGTCATAACTGTGTTCAACTTGTTACTTATCAGCTATGTTCGCTCATTGTTTATTATTGTTGTTGGCACACATTGTGTGTGTCATGCAAAACTGAAGTATTTGCTAAAAAATAAAATGTCTTAAATAGCATTCAAGACAACATTTGCAATGGTTTAGTATATAAGTATTATTTATGTGTTATAATTATTTACCTACGAAAGCAGTAAAAATTTTAAATGTTACTCATAAGAGTTAAAATTCTTTTTATAAAATTTTTGACTTTTGCATAAATTGATTTTATCACAATTCAGTGCGACTAGTCTTATTCTAACATTATTTGGTTATAAGCATGTGCATCGGTTTGGGTCATGTTTGTTATTTCTAGCGTTTGTTTTGGTTATAAACGTTTCACAAATAAAAAATATATGTATAAATTTTGTAGAAAAAGATGGGTTTTCATCACTTTGTTGTGAATAAAGGCGAAACCGTTGCTCATATTAAATATAATATTAGAATAAAATTAGATTTCTTATAGGAAAATGTTGTAGATCTACATATCGCACTTTTTCTTCTACAGAGCGTAAAGTTAAAATTTAAAAATTTTCAGGAGAGGCAAAAAACTGGGGGCAAATTACGGCTTTCGATATCGATCGAAAATTGTATTGAAAAACTCCTATATATGTACATCTTGGAAATGAGTTTGTTGTTGTTGTGGGTATTGATTGATGTTAGACGTTAGAGATGTTATAGATAAAAAATACATACTTAGTATGCATGCGAACAGCCTAGGAATAGTAAAACTTTAGATTTCTAACCGATATACTTCGCAAAGCTTATCCAAAGATTTTAAAATTTGGGCAACTTGGAAAGGAATATAATATAAACATAGCCGCATATCGGACAAATTTGTTAATCTTACTTAATTTGTGCAATTAATTGCTCAGAAATAAGCATTTAAGAAAGCTGTTCGGTATGCGTTTCCGGCATTTGTATTGCTAGCATTCTCGTTGTTATAGTTCGAGCTTGTTGGCCCTGGCTGAATGGAAGGATATGCACCTAAAAATAAAATGGATATTTGTTTTATAAACATTTGATGAATTTTAATAAATAACGTCATAAAGTTATAATTGTGATTGCAATTTTAACTTACTTTGTTGTAGTTTCTAATCTTAATGCACTTACATGAAGAGTTTCATTCCTTTGCAATATTGTGGAGCACAGCCACAGCAACCACAATGTTTTTTTCTGTATCCAGGTCAACCCGAAGTCTTTCAAATATGGAGCGAAACTTGGATTTTAGCTGTCCATTTAAGCATTGAATTTACTTCTGGTCGCAATATGAATTTTGTTGTACCTGTAAGATATAAATTAAATTATGTAAATGGTACATACTACATACATATGTTATATAAATATGTAGGTTATTTAGTTTGAAAAACAAGCCTTCTTTGGGACCACAAGGATTTCTAATTGGAGTTAATAAAATTGTTGATAACGGATACCCAGCATCTCGCAGTAGCACTCCAATTATGGTCACTTTTGATAAGCTCTAATGTTCTTTTTAGTTGGCATTCAGACCAAATTCGAGCTTCGTGCTTTGAGCTTCGAGATCTTGCCACTATATCTGTTATTTTGCATACAATCTGATATATTAAATTTTAGTTATGGATTTATGTACATTCATATATGTATAACAAATGCTAATACAACAATTGTCGTGGACGTACCTGAAAATTTAACGAATTAAAAAGCCCTTTCAGTTAAGGTAATGGCCTGTCATTTCTTGTCCAAAGTTTTTTGCCGGACACTATACGCACATGAGTACAGTCAATAGCTCCAATAACTGTGCAAACTGGTAAAATTTTTTTTTACTTCAACGAGTTCAGCATTACTCGGAAATTTTATAAAATGAGGAAGCAATAACGCAATTTACTTTATCAAACCTATATCGCGAAAAAAATCATCGTCGTCAAGGTTAAAAAGATTAAACCTGTCCTTATACACTTTGGGTTTTCTTTCCTCCCGCAAATCCTCTACAATTGCAAAGTCGGTTTCAATTTCTTTTATTGAACACATTTTTTGTGCTTAACACACAATTCACAAAACTTATTTTTATTTTTTCTTCTTATATGAAAACTTTGTTTACTTCTCGATTCACAAAACTATTTTTTATTTTTGGCGGCAAACAGCTGGTTATTGATTTAAGCCGATGTTAAATTTGTTAAAAGCAACTTCAACTAGTTTTAAATTTAACACAAACTTTTACTTACGTGTAAAGTGTGCTTTTTCTTGTATATACTGGACGGAAAGCATACTTTTGATTAAGGCTAACTTAAGAACTCTTAAAGTATACTTTGTTTATGACTATGATTATGGTCCATTATTATTGTGTGTAATTTTAGTTCTTGTTCCTTTTTTTGTATTCAATTACTTTGTTTTTATATAAATAAAAAAAATGTGTTCATATAAAGTGTTTTTTTTTGTTCTTTGTTTTCTTTCTTTTCATTTATTTCATACTGTAGTATAAATTCATGCTTAGCGTAGTATACAATTTTGATGTATTTTAAAATGTATATAAATTAAAAAAATTATTTGTTGCGGCGGGCCTTTAGCAGGGCTTCAAAGCTTCCATTTGTAGCCACAAATCCGAGGCCATTTCCCATGATGGGGGATGGTCAGCATTCACTGTGGCCCTTAACGCTGCCAATTTACGGCGTATTTTCACCACTGCCACCTCTTTTGGACGTAACTGGAATCGAGGTAAGTCTTTGTCCAGCTATTCTCTGCTGCCTCCTCCTGTACTCCTCAGTTGTGAGTGGTCTGGGGCCGGCTTCTACTGGCGCGGTCATATACCTTCGTATTGTTTAGTTATGCTTATTCACACACAATGTCTACATGTGCACTAGCGTTTTTTTAATTTCAATCTAATGATTTCATGCGGGATCCCGGGAAATAATGAAAAAAAAAAACAAACTTATTAACTGTTGATGCCATAGTTAACACATTTTGTCTAGAAATCCAATCGATTCCTTCTATTCTTGGAGAAAAAATTTTCATGCTCTACATCTACGTATTGATGAAAGGAGGAACAAAAAATTATACACTTTGGTAAAATATTTAGAAGAGCCATGATTTTTTCAACCATACTCACCAGAATTGTTTGTTTCCTATGTTTCTAAGTACTCAGTAACTGAATATGCTGAAAATATTTTAAATCGACTTTTTGCCAAAACTAATGATATTGAAGAAAGTAATGATGATGTTGTAGAATGTGGTGCCGACAAAGAGAAAACATTTGAAGAAGTTTTAAATGCAGCTATTAATAATGCTAATATTTGTACTCCATCTTACTCCAAAAGTACTTTAAAATGTTCACTTAAGAAGGAATTGAAAGCAATTGGTCAAAAGACCCAAAATGTTGAATTTTTTGGCGGCAAACAGCTGGTTATTGATTTAAGCCGATGTTAAATTTGTTAAAAACAACTTCAACTAGTTTTAAATTTAACACAAACTTTTACTTACGTGTAAAGTGTGCTTTTTCTTGTATATACTGGACGGAAAGCATACTTTTGATTAAGGCTAACTTAAGAACTCTTAAAGTATACTTTGTTTATGACTATGATTATGGTCCATTATTATTGTGTGTAATTTTAGTTCTTGTTCCTTTTTTTGTATTCAATTACTTTGTTTTTATATAAATAAAAAAAATGTGTTCATATAAAGTGTTTTTTGTTGTTCTTTGTTTTCTTTCTTTTCATTTATTTCATACTGTAGTATAAATTCATGCTTAGCGTAGTATACAATTTTGATGTATTTTAAAATGTATATAAATTAAAAAAATTATTTGTTGCGGCGGGCCTTTAGCAGGGCGTCAAAGCTTCCATTTGTAGCCACAAATCCGAGGCCATTTCCCATGATGGGGGATGGTCAGCATTCACTGTGACCCTTAACGCTGCCAATTTACGGCGTATTTTCACCACTGCCACCTCTTTTGGACGTAACTGGAATCGAGGTAAGTCTTTGTCCAGCTATTCTCTGCTGCCTCCTCCTGTACTCCTCAGTTGTGACTGGTCTGGGGCCGGGTTCTACTGGCGCGGTCATATACCTTCGTATTGTTTAGTTATGCTTATTCACACACAATGTCTACATGTGCACTAGCGTTTTTTTAATTTCAATCTAATGATTTCATGCGGGATCCCGGGAAATAATGAAAAAAAAACAAACTTATTAACTGTTGATGCCATAGTTAACACATTTTGTCTAGAAATCCAATCGATTCCTTCTATTCTTGGAGAAAAAATTTTCATGCTCTACATCTACGTATTGATGAAAGGAGGAACAAAAAATTATACACTTTGGTAAAATATTTAGAAGAGCCATGATTTTTTCAACCATACTCACCAGAATTGTTTGTTTCCTATGTTTCTAAGTACTCAGTAACTGAATATGCTGAAAATATTTTAAATCGACTTTTTGCCAAAACTAATGATATTGAAGAAAGTAATGATGATGTTGTAGAATGTGGTGCCGACAAAGAGAAAACATTTGAAGAAGTTTTAAATGCAGCTATTAATAATGCTAATATTTGTACTCCATCTTACTCCAAAAGTACTTTAAAATGTTCACTAAAGAAGGAATTGAAAGCAATTGGTCAAAAGACCCAAAATGTTGAATTTTTTGGCGGCAAACAGCTGGTTATTGATTTAAGCCGATGTTAAATTTGTTAAAAACAACTTCAACTAGTTTTAAATTTAACACAAACTTTTACTTACGTGTAAAGTGTGCTTTTTCTTGTATATACTGGACGGAAAGCATACTTTTGATTAAGGCTAACTTAAGAACTCTTAAAGTATACTTTGTTTATGACTATGATTATGGTCCATTATTATTGTGTGTAATTTTAGTTCTTGTTCCTTTTTTTATATTCAATTACTTTGTTTTTATATAAATAAAAAAAATGTGTTCATATAAAGTGTTTTTTGTTGTTCTTTGTTTTCTTTCTTTTCATTTATTTCATACTGTAGTATAAATTCATGCTTAGCGTAGTATACAATTTTGATGTATTTTAAAATGTATATAAATTAAAAAAATTATTTGTTGCGGCGGGCCTTTAGCAGGGCTTCAAAGCTTCCATTTGTAGCCACAAATCCGAGGCCATTTCCCATGATGGGAGATGGTCAGCATTCACTGTGACCCTTAACGCTGCCAATTTACGGCGTATTTTCACCACTGCCACCTCTTTTGGACGTAACTGGAATCGAGGTAAGTCTTTGTCCAGCTATTCTCTGCTGCCTCCTCCTGTACTCCTCAGTTGTGACTGGTCTGGGGCCGGGTTCTACTGGCGCGGTCATATACCTTCGTATTGTTTAGTTATGCTTATTCACACACAATGTCTACATGTGCACTAGCGTTTTTTTAATTTCAATCTAATGATTTCATGCGGGATCCCGGGAAATAATGAAAAAAAAAAACAAACTTATTAACTGTTGATGCCATAGTTAACACATTTTGTCTAGAAATCCAATCGATTCCTTCTATTCTTGGAGAAAAAATTTTCATGCTCTACATCTACGTATTGATGAAAGGAGGAACAAAAAATTATACACTTTGGTAAAATATTTAGAAGAGCCACGATTTTTTCAACCATACTCACCAGAATTGTTTGTTTCCTATGTTTCTAAGTACTCAGTAACTGAATATGCTGAAAATATTTTAAATCGACTTTTTGCCAAAACTAATGATATTGAAGAAAGTAATGATGATGTTGTAGAATGTGGTGCCGACAAAGAGAAAACATTTGAAGAAGTTTTAAATGCAGCTATTAATAATGCTAATATTTGTACTCCATCTTACTCCAAAAGTACTTTAAAATGTTCACTAAAGAAGGAATTGAAAGCAATTGGTCAAAAGACCCAAAATGTTGAATTTTTTGGCGGCAAACAGCTGGTTATTGATTTAAGCCGATGTTAAATTTGTTAAAAACAACTTCAACTAGTTTTAAATTTAACACAAACTTTTACTTACGTGTAAAGTGTGCTTTTTCTTGTATATACTGGACGGAAAGCATACTTTTGATTAAGGCTAACTTAAGAACTCTTAAAGTATACTTTGTTTATGACTATGATTATGGTCCATTATTATTGTGTGTAATTTTAGTTCTTGTTCCTTTTTTTGTATTCAATTACTTTGTTTTTATATAAATAAAAAAAATGTGTTCATATAAAGTGTTTTTTGTTGTTCTTTGTTTTCTTTCTTTTCATTTATTTCATACTGTAGTATAAATTCATGCTTAGCGTAGTATACAATTTTGATGTATTTTAAAATGTATATAAATTAAAAAAATTATTTGTTGCGGCGGGCCTTTAGCAGGGCTTCAAAGCTTCCATTTGTAGCCACAAATCCGAGGCCATTTCCCATGATGGGGGATGGTCAGCATTCACTGTGACCCTTAACGCTGCCAATTTACGGCGTATTTTCACCACTGCCACCTCTTTTGGACGTAACTGGAATCGAGGTAAGTCTTTGTCCAGCTATTCTCTGCTGCCTCCTCCTGTACTCCTCAGTTGTGACTGGTCTGGGGCCGGGTTCTACTGGCGCGGTCATATACCTTCGTATTGTTTAGTTATGCTTATTCACACACAATGTCTACATGTGCACTAGCGTTTTTTTAATTTCAATCTAATGATTTCATGCGGGATCCCGGGAAATAATGAAAAAAAAAAAACAAACTTATTAACTGTTGATGCCATAGTTAACACATTTTGTCTAGAAATCCAATCGATTCCTTCTATTCTTGGAGAAAAAATTTTCATGCTCTACATCTACGTATTGATGAAAGGAGGAACAAAAAATTATACACTTTGGTAAAATATTTAGAAGAGCCATGATTTGTTCAACCATAATCACCAGAATTGTTTGTTTCCTATGTTTCTAAGTACTCAGTAACTGAATATGCTGAAAATATTTTAAATCGACTTTTTGCCAAAACTAATGATATTGAAGAAAGTAATGATGATGTTGTAGAATGTGGTGCCGACAAAGAGAAAACATTTGAAGAAGTTTTAAATGCAGCTATTAATAATGCTAATATTTGTACTCCATCTTACTCCAAAAGTACTTTAAAATGTTCACTAAAGAAGGAATTGAAAGCAATTGGTCAAAAGACCCAAAATGTTGAATTTTTGTTTAATGCACTTCTAACCATTCGTCCAACTACGGTAGAAAGTGAGCGGGCGTTTTTGGTAGCAGGGCAATTTGTTAATAAAATTAGAAATAGGTTTTCTGACGAGTCCATAAACGATTTAAGCGTTTGAAAGAATGTTCCTAAACCAAAAATCTAAAATTACTGGAGTAAAAAATACACATGTATGTGTTTGCATCTTTTTTGTGTGATATTGTGGCAAATTCAATTCGATTTTTAAAAGTGGGACAAAATTCTGTCAGATTTTTTCTGTATGATAGTGTATCACGGGCTTAAGTGATTCAAACAATCTAATACAATTATTGTTAATACCTAGCAAATTTAATTTTTATTATTTCATGGAGCGATGAAAAATTGCGGGAAAAAACTAATGTGCACATAAACGCATGCAGTATGTATGTGTTCCAAAATGTGTGATTGTGTGCACTAAAAAGACTTAAACCATAGCTGGGGAATTTCGATTAGAATTAGAAATCATTACGATTAGAGAAATAAAATAATTTAATCATTAGAATTGAATTTTGATAAAAATTTCAGATTACTAATTGATTTGATTAGAAATAATCAAAAATCTAATCACAATTAGTGACGATTAGCATTTCTAATCAAATCTAATCAAAACTAATCCAAAAAATAATTGATTAGATTTCTTGATTATTTTTGATTAGATTTGATTAGGTCAACTATTTTTAACTATTTTTGTGAAAAGAAAATATTTATTTATCACATTTGTTGCTATATTTACATAATGTAACAGTTTTTGAATATTGCATAAAATTGCATACGGTGCACTCTGTTCTTTAACTAAACACTTGACACAGCTGGTTCACTTTGTTGTTGTGTTATTATTACTGTTAATTTTCAACGTGTTTTGTGGAAGTACAAGTATAATTTTTTTGTTTAATAATAAAATCTTTGTTTTGTAAGATTGTAATTTTTGTTTTATTCAAACTAAAGTGTTCAAAATTATTGGTAAGTAAAAATGCACGGATTTGTTTTCTTTTATTTATTGTTTTTTCGACGTCGTGAAAATTTAAACAAGATGGAAATTTTATATGTAAAACAAAAATTTCCAATTTATTTTCGATATTGTAGTTGTCGTAATGGATCAAATGGTTTTCGAAGACGAAGACTTCTCCGCAGACGATGATGTATGTGATCCAAATTATGTACCGACGAAGGTGATCCGGAACATAGTTTTGGAGAGCGAGCCGGCAGTGAGTGCTAAAAGAATGCGTAGCACCGGAAGATCGCCCAAATTAATTTTCAACCCTGAATTTTATGTGGTAATGGTTAAATATGTAAGTTTTACCCATTATCTTCCATTAGGTTTGCTGTATATGGTGATGTTTACTTGTGATAAATAAAATTTTTATTGATATTCATTTTAAATCAATACATTAATTGTTTCTTCTTGTTGTGACACACAAATGGGAGTACAACCGCTAAATGTGTGGCCTGTCACAAATTAATAAAAGGCACAGGTGAAGTTACCTCCAACTTCATTTCTCATTTAAAAGTTCGGCACAGCGAGTTGCACAAAAAGTATATGAGGATGAAAGCAGGTCCTTCCGATGAAAGCACGTCGCAGGAAGCTTTCGAAAAAGAAAATTATTCGCTTTCTGGTAGACTGCGCGTTACCGGTTTCTGTTGTAGAAAAGGAGTCATTTCGAGACCTGTTTAGTGGCACTGGATTAAAAGTTATGTGTCAGAAAACAGCCATGAAAAGACTCGATGAAACATACAACAGCATGGTGACTACGGTACAGACAGCCATGTCGTCATCGAAATACTTCTGCACCACAGCGGACATTTGGTCGGGTAATCGCAGGAGTTTCTTGGGTTACACCTGTCATTGGCTTGATCGAAATTTCCAAAGGAAGTCAGCTGCATTGGCGTGTAAGCGAATATTTGGTGTCCACTCGGCGGAGAAAATCGCGCAAATGATCGGGGATATGAACACTTCCTTTGGCCTCAACACGACCAACATTATAATGACCATCACGGACAACGGGTCGAACTTTGTCAAGGCATTTCGTGACCATGGCTTGAGGCAAAATGATTTTGGTGGCGAAGAGGCAGAGGAAGACAGCGAAGACGAAATGCCGATTTTCGAAAATGACAAATATTTGCCGAAGCACGAAAGGTGTGCCAGTCACACACTGAATTTACTGGCCACCACTGATTTCCAGAGGATTTTTCGAGAGCAGCCAGCACTGTATATTCAACACACAATGGTAAAATGTATACATAAATTATTTGAAATGCTTACATTTCACTTACTTACATTGATTTCTTACAGACGATCAAAAAGTGCCATCAGTTATGGAAAAAGTGCAAATGGCCGAAATCCTCCGAAGTCATCCAGAGTATTTTAGGTTCAGCTCTTCTTGTACCAGTAGTAACTAGGTGGAACTCACTATATGATGCAATCCTGAAGTTACTACAGTTCAAGGAGAAATTGAATGAGCTTGCCGATGAACTGACTCTGCCTCCTTTTTCAGCTGGTGATTTTCAATATTTGGAGTCGTACAAGCTGCTAATGGAGCCCATTGCCCAAACTTTGGACTTTCTCCAAGGTGAAGCCAATGTGAAGTATGGTTGTATTATTCCTGCGTTACTTTCTTTGAGCAACAAGCTGCTAAAATTATCCAGAAAACCCGAGGTTTTGGGAAATATTACCTCAATAGCAGTGCACTTAGAACATCAATTGAGAGTAAGGTTTAAATTGTATTTCACATTGGCTCCAGAGGTAAACATGGCAATAGCGGCAGCTGTATTGACTCCAAATGTGAAAATGAAATGGTTGCGAGTTATCCAAAAAACATCGCCTGACTGTACTGAGGAGCAGATCAGCAAAAGGGTGATTGAAGTCATATGCACTTTGTTCAAAAATGGTTTTTCATATAATGCAACGGACGTGGCGAATTTGAATAATGACAACTCATTTTATGATTTCGATGATGACGGTAACTTTATCAGTATTTCATGATTTTTCAAACTTAATATTATTTTCGTTACAGAAGATGACGTTCCCAAAACCCCGGTAACACCAACCGAGTCCAACGGTTTCAAAAATGCCATAAGCAATCAGTTTTACGCTTACTTAAATGACCCGGATCCCGGCCCTGAAATTTGGACCAAATATAATGTTTTGAAGGAAGCATTCCTATCGTGTAACACCCCACTGACGTCGTCGGCACCCGTTGAACGACTATTCTCATTTGCAGGCATCATCAATAGTCCAAGACGAAATTCATTGTCAGACTTTTCTTTTGAAAAGTTGGTATTAATGAAGTCTAATGTCAATTTTTTGTGAATTATATATAAGCAGAATCAGCATGCATTTAAAACGACGTAATTGTAATATATACATATACCTATTTCCTTTTTTTTTTACAGAACTTACTGAATATGCATTTTTGTTTTTTTTTTTTGGTTTGACATTCTGTAAAATTCGTTCTTTATATTTATTTTATGTATGGTATGTATAAATGTAAATAGTATGTAAATATATATGTATGTAGCAATATATAATGCAATTTTATGCAATATTTAAAAACTGTTACATTATGTAAATATAGCAACAAATGTGATAAATAAATATTTTCTTTTCACAAAAATAGTTAAAAATAGTTGACCTAATCAAATCTAATCAAAAATAATCAAGAAATCTAATCAATTATTTTTTGGATTAGTTTTGATTACATTTGATTAGAAATGCTAATCGTCACTAATTGTGATTAGATTTTTGATTATTTCTAATCTAATCAATTAGTAATCGTCTAAAATGGCTAACTAATCATAATTAATCAATTTTTCAGCACAATTAAAATTTCTAATCCAATTGCTAATCATTAGGATTTCTAATCATTATTCCCAAGCTATGACTTAAACTACAACAACCACACCAATTTCTATCGACAATTTTAAGTTTAAGTGGGCGAAAATGCAGTGTTTAATTAATAGAACTTAGGGCTTTTTTGTAATATTTTTTTTGTTGAAAATAGATTAGGCGACAATGATAAATAAAATTTTTATTTTCAATATATATTTATATATATATATATATATTTTTTGTGAAAGTTGCAACTTTTTTCTTCATGTTTTATGTCGGGGCCATAAAAAACAAAAGAATAAGACACATAACAAAAAAGTCTTTTAGATATATCTCATTAACTATTAGAGTTTTATTATTTTCAAACCGAACAATTTTAGAAAAAATTCCAAGAGAATGGTCTTAAATTTAGATCTCCATGTTGTGTGAGGCCTTCATGGCATTTCCATCAAGATATAGCAGACATACAGACATCGCTCATTCTTCTTCTCTATCTATAAGGATCCAGAATATATATATTTTATGGGGTCTTAAATGAATAATGAAGAAATTACATATGGAATGACAAACCTATATGTTCGTTTTCTAAATTTTTTGGTCACGGGTATAAAAAACTACAATTAAAATTGTCAAAATGTTGATTATAATAGAAACAACATCAATCAGAAAGAAAATAAGACTAAATTAACATCTTTCATTTAACATTCACGTGATTTCCAGTCATAAACCTGGTAATCTGTTCAAAATTTCACGCGAAATGTTGACATAATCCATATAAAAAAAATTTACATGAAAAATTTTCGCAAAAATTGTACTCTGTTCAACTCGTTAGAATTTATAAAATGTATCTGCCAACATTTTCTGGCAATCTGTGAATTAAACTGACTGGCATTTACTTCGCGAAAAATATTGACAGCTGGTAAAATTTTTTCTGTAGATTTTTTAGTTTTAATTTTTTGTGCCAAAAATTTTATTTAAAATAAAATTAATCAAATCTCAAAGCTCGAATCGTCACATCCGTTATAACTCAACTCAACTAGTTTTTTTGTTATATGATTCACATCGAATTTTAGTTGTCTTCGTTAAGTTGTTGTCAACCTTAATATGACAATTCAAATAAATTGTTAGAAGCTGAAATTTTTATTAATTCAGTTATTCAAAGTGTTTTGTAATATTTTGTGAAGTTTTATATAGATTTAATTTTAAAAATGGTTATATCCGTCTAAATGTATTTTTCGGAAGATTCTGAGTTAAAAAATGTTATGCTTTCGCGTATACGCCGCGTTATTAGAAGTCGAAGTAAACTATTGGAATTACAATCTGCAAAGTAAGTTAATGCGTTAAGGAAATTAACTTATTAAATTATTTTCCTTCAGATTCATTAGTTTTTTTAGATTAAAGAGGGAAGTGTTTATGTATTTGTTCAATGAGATGGAGGACTGTGATGATTTCGCGGAAAAAAGTCAAATTGTCAACATACTCTTCATGCAATATACAGTGGTATTTTTAAATTTTGGACTAAATGGCACAATCAAGTCAAAAAGAATTACTTCGAGCTGACTGCTAGTTTTTTTGTAGCCCTTTGAAACTCAGCACTTGTAAGTTTTAAGGAGCTGACTTAAAATAATCCTAAGAATTTCAAGACGAATATTATTTTATTATGTGAGTTAATGTTTTCCTTTTTATCTTTTATTTTAAATTGGATATTTCAACATACTAAAATTGAAAAAATAAACTATGCAGAGGATTAAGTTTTTTTTGTTTATTTTTATGAATATATAACAAAAATCCCTTTTTTTCTCCAAAAATTTGGACCTGCAATCTTAGCGCCACTTGCCGCCAGTCGGATACCACTACTAAAACATGGTCTCATATCGGCTTTTACATTTTTAATAAATTTCAAGTGCCCCTCTCAATTTGTTGTCGTATTAATTCAACGCTATTAAAGCCCATATGACACTAAGACCAATTATTACAACTTTCCTATAAATTATCCGATTGAAAGAGCATTTTAAATAAAATATTTTTAGTCAGTCCGTAAATATTAGAATTATATACATATTTGTTTTCTATTAATTTAGTTGGTAGTTCCTCGTTTTAGCGACACGTGGTATTTTATTTTACTTCTTAAAATTTTTAAGGAAAAATTAAAAAAAAATTATATATAACTCGTTCTTAGTTTATTTAAAAAAAATTGCAACAAAAGAAAATCAAGTAAAAAATACGTACTTCGAAGAGTAATAGTGTTTTTAATTAAGTTTTGATCCTTTTGTTCTTGTAAAAAATGCTCAATGACTTGATTTCTACAAAAATAGGTATAAACAAAAATCAATAAAATTGCTCTTGCGAAAGCCAAACTGCCAACAAAATACATAAAGGAACACTGTTTGCATTTCGACTTTCTTATGCGATTTCGTTTTCATTTCGAAACGGACATTCCCAATGACCTGATTTCTACAAAAACAAAAAGCATACATCTCAAGAATATACTCGTACCCATGCAACAATAGCACTGTTAGAATTTGTTGTGCGTATTTTACTGAAAATCACCCTTTTAAACAGGTAGCGCTTGCATTCAACGTTTTTGTTGTTCTGAAATTTGAAAGCAAAAATCTTGATAAATAACAAGACCATCAATTGATAATTTCTATACAGCTTTGTATAAAGAATAGAATATAAAGAATCTCGAGTTTAAAATAATACAATCTTTATAACTTGAATGTTTGTAAGACACTAACGTCCTTATTCACAAACGATTAATAAAGTTATAGTAGGTTTAATGTTGGATTTTTCTATGGGAAAACCGGGTTTAATGCACACATTAACTTTATTAATCATTTGTGAATAAGACCTTAAATCTTTATTTAATATTTCTGCTTAAATACTAACAATGACAATGGCGACAAAGATTATTTATGACATGTGTAAGATAAACTCTATGTAGCCTAAGTAAATATAAACAAATTTGGAAGTAAGATAAAATTATATATGTTTAAACAGTGTTTAAATATATGTTTAAACAATGTAAAAAATAAATTCTGTTTACAAAAATGAAATAAAACAATGTTTAGTGAATATGACGCAATGGATTTTCCCTCAATTATTGGGTTTGAAATTAAAAAAAATCAACTCACATTTATGAATGATGAGAAAGAGTTGTGTTATTAAAAGAGTTGTACAACAATGGCAGTTTTTTCTATTTCACATGAGGTTTTATGCTGAAAGCTTCTGGACTCCGGTCATCGTTCCCTGTCCCTGGGGTCACCTCGTCGTATGGGGTTGCGGGAAGCCTCGGCTCTCTTCCTTGCAGTAAGGAAGCCGGGCTATACTGCGTGGTTTCGGATTTTGCTGTATTAAGGGCCAACTGGAGCTCTGGCAGGAGTTCGTCCCAGGTTTTCTGGTTTGCACCAGCGTATTGTGCTATCATTGTTTTCACGGTGCGGCTTACACGTTCCGTGGGGTTTTCTTGAGTATAGGGGGCGCTAAACTGATGATGTACACCAACTTGCTTTAAGTGAGCTCGGAACATTTTATCAGTAATGAGCATTTTTGTCACACCAAAATTCGCGAGAATCCTTTCTCGGAGTGCTCGGCGTAGGGTTTCTCTCGTCACTCTGCTTAAAGGTACCAGCTCTACCCACTTGGAAAATTTGTCTGTAAAGACCAGCATTACTGTGTTGCCATGCTTGGACCGGGGTAAGGGTCCTACGAAGTCAGCGCATGCGATGGCCCAAGGATTCTCCGCGATACGCGACAGCATGTATGTGCCAGGGCTTTTCTTACGCCAAGATGGCCTGCCGTGGGGAAAGCTTCCAGGGTGCGCACTATTCGTCTTCTTCGGCTCTAGGGAGGTGCCGATATAACTGCCAGTCTATGATCGTGTAATCGGGGAATTTCTCTGGCTCGTTCTTTACCCCAATACATCGCCGCTTCCACCAGGGACCCTCGAAATTTTCGCTATGAACGGGCTGACACACGTTGAGTCATGGGACAAGGCGTCGGCCATAACGTTCAGTTTACCTCGACGGTACTGGACATCAAAGCTGAATTGTTGAAGCTCTAGCGCCAATCGTGCTGTTCTCCCAGGCGGACTTTCAATCGAATTGAGTCATTTACGTGCAAGATGATCGCTGATCAGGGTTCTCAGTTTTATTTTATATCTTATTCCCAATTCGCAATTTTTCAGTCCCCGAATTCCCCGAAATAGCTAATTTGTTATCCTCAAGCTTAAAAATGAACAAACTACAGAAAGCTTTGTCAAATTAAATGTTTCTCAGTCACAACAGATAGATTATTCTGAAATATTTAACATTTATTTGTAAAAATTATTTAAACAATATAAACTTTTTTTAAACAAAATTTGCAAAATATTGTTATTTGTTAATTAGTAAATTGTAACTTAATCAAAAGGTCCAAATAATTATAATAATCTCATCCCACATATCCTTAAAAATGAAATAATATCATGTCAAAGGAAACATCAGCCAATGCAATATTGTTGCACATGCTGGTTGTATTAAAAAGTGTTAGAATTTGAAAAGATGGAATAAATTGGGCACAGCAAACTGAGTTATTCTTAAAGTGTACATTTATTTCAAGAAGAGCTTCTAATAAGTCATACTGTACCACAAGCACAAAAATATGATTTGTACGAGGGCGGATTGATATTGAAGCTACCTAAGTAGGAAAAAAACATTTTTTTTTAAAACCATTTATTTCTCTAAATAGTCTCCTTTTAGCTCAATACACTTAGTCCAACGTTTCTTCAGTTCTTGTATCCATTCCAAAAAATAAGATTTTTCGAGGTCCTTAAAATAGGCATTTGTTTGGTCAATAATTTCATCGTTAGAGCTATTGCTTTAGGTCTGGAAATAGGAAGTAGTCACTAGGGGCTTCATCCGGAAAATATTCCGGATGTGATACCAATTCGTAGCCCAATTCTTAGAGTTTTGCTATTGAGACTGCACGCGTCACACATTTACGTTTATGGTAAATTGAGAGCAAACGCAGCACCCATCTTGCCGATAGCTTTTTCATATGCAAATGTTAATGCAAAATGTTGAACACACGTTCATATGATATGTCTACCATTTCAACAATCTCACGTAACTTGACTTGGCGATCATTCATAACGATATCGAGGATTTTCTTTAGTAACCACCTCTTTTGGCGTTCCTGTTGATGGTATTGTTGCAGTGCTTGTTCGGTCGCGTTTAAATTCAGCAATCCAATATTTTACCATGTAATCTGACGAAGCAGACTCACCGTAATGTTTATCGAGCTTATCTTTTGCCTCTTTCGCCGTTTTCTCTTTCAAATAATAGTGTTTAATCACTGCACGAAATTCACTTTTTTCCATTTTTCAAGAAACACAAAAGTTGCTTAGTTCAAACGACTACAAAGTAGGAGTAGTAGTTTGTCATCCGTACCGTTCGCACGTGTCCCTTTCGTTGTCCGCGTTTATTGTGTTCACTATCCCTGTTTAAGTGTTTTAAAAATTAAATGTTTTCGTCCGCGGCATACATACATATATATATATATATTTGTTTAAAATAAGCAATAACATAAAATCAAAAAACTCAAAATTTAAAAATATTGCCCATAAACTTATCAAATAACAAAAAAAACAAAAACTAAAAACTCATAAAATAATTTAACAATTACAACATTCTTACATGATAAATAAATAAAACAAAAACAAATAAAAACAGTAAAAATAAAAGAGCTCTCTGAGAGAACAGTGTTGGCACAGCAAAACCAGTGTTGGCACAACGGGTCGTTTTTTGATACAATGACCAGATCAGGGCTTTTATGGCTCTTTTTTTTTAGCATTGTTATTGTGCTTCCCATGTGACAAAATTCCAAATTAGGTTATTTTACTGATGCATTGTGTTAATTGTTGTTAGACTGTTCAGTGACGAAGGTATAACACTGGTCACTGAGCAGTTATAATAGCAACAATTAACAACACTGTTATCAGTAAAATAATACAAAAAAACGCTCGATTTTAATTTTCCTACCATTGTTATGACAGGGCGATTCAAAATTGACTTCTGCAACATACGTGGGCTGAGGGCGAATTTCTTCTCTGCCTATGCTCACGTTTGTGTCCATCGGCCGGACGTCTTCGCCTTATGTGAGACCCAGGTATCTGAGGATGCTGATCCACAGGATTTTCATATACCAGGGTATCACCTCCTATCACTTTTTAACCTTCACAGAGGCCTTGCACTTTATATACGAAATGAAGTAGTGTACCAGTGCCAGCAATCTTTAGGCACGAGTGATCCGGAATTTAGCTGCCTCTGGGTTAAATTCAAAATCAGGTCACACTCATTACATTTCGGGTTTCTATATAGAAGCCCAAATGCGGAAAGGGATAAAACTTTTTCTGGCTTCGATGCCCTTTCCGACTCCATATCGAAGATCCTGGAAAGTTGCCCGGACAGTGAAATTGTTGTTGCTGGTGATTTCAATGTTCACAACTTATCTTGGCTCCACCATTCGAGCCACACAACCCCAGAAGGCCAATATGTTGAGTTATTTGCAGCGCACAACCACCTAGCGCAACTAGTGAATGAGCCAACACATATTTCGTGCGTTGAAGGGCACCAACACAATACTCTTGACCTGTTTCTAACTTCACACCCTCAAAAGTATGAAGTGAGCGTAAATGCACCTCTCGGTAACTCGGACCATTGCACCATTTCCGCCTCCTTTTTGACTTCAGAACTTCACAACGTTTCTCAAACAGCTACGAAACGTACAAAATACATATACGAAAAGGCTCGTTGGGCTGAGCTCAACGCATTCTTTAGGCATTTTAACTGGAAGCTTTGTTTCTTAGACAATAATGTCAATGCCATGGCGGAAATTGTTGAAGGCGTAATTTTGCAGGGAATGAAAGCTTTCATTCCATCTAAGCAAATATCCATTAAACCTAGAGCGAAATCGTGGTTTAATCTGACGTGCAAAAATGCAGTCAAATCCAGAGAGGAAGCTTTCAGCATATGGCGTAATAACAAAAATGCCGATACTGATTCGCTACGCAAAAGGGCGAGATCTTCATGTGCCAAAGTATTAAGGCAGCAAAAAGCTTTGTACGAGCAGTGCCTTCGTGCTAAAGTTCTTAATGCCCCTCGGGGTAGTAAGAGCTTTTGGTCATTCGTTAAAAGAGTAAAGGATAATGCTAGTTCCTCAATTCCAGCTCTTTTAAAGGATGATCCAGTATTCACTAACCCGGTTGATAAAGCTAACCTTCTGGCTGAATTATTTGCAAGTAACTTCCACTTGGCGGAAAGCACTCAACCACTGCCCGTGCTTGAAAGAGTATCTGTAACTATGCCTAAAATATTCTTTCGAGCCCGTGCAGTTAAAAAGGTTTTAGCAGATCTCAACATAAATAAATCTCCTGGGCCGGATGGTATTCCAGCACTGGTCTTGAAGCAGTGCTCTTCGACGCTAGCGCGTCCGTTAGCTAACCTTTTCAGTACATTGTACCATGCTGGTGAATTTCCAATGTGTTGGAAGGTTGCTAATGTAACGCCAATCCCCAAAAAAGGAGAGGCTAACAACCCTGAAAATTACCGCCCAATTGCAATTTGCTCAGCACTTTCCAAAGTTATGGAAAGTATGGTAAACTTCCATCTTGTGAGATATTTAGAGTCCAACAGCTTACTTAGCGACCGCCAGTATGGATTTCGTAGGGGTCGCTCTACGGGAGACCTACTGGCTTTTCTATCGGAAAGATGGAGTCATTCTATTCACCATTTTGGCGAGAGTAAGGTGGTGGCTCTAGATATTTCCAAGGCGTTTGATAGAGTTTGGCATGGTGCACTTCTGTCAAAACTTATTGCTTTTGGTGTCGGTGATGTCTTCTCTCGATTTATATCAAGCTTTCTCAGAGATCGCACTATACGAGTTGTTATAGAAGGGATCTCATCAAACGAGTTCAAGATTAATTCAGGGGTACCGCAAGGATCCGTTCTTTCTCCCACACTTTTTCTTATTTTCTTAAACGACCTTCTACTTCAAACTTCCAATCCTATCTACTCTTTTGCAGATCACAGCAGCATGTGCCATTCATATTCATTCAATAACAGACCAAGCCTGCCGGAGATCGCGGCAATGAGGCAAAATATGAATGATTCGATAAATAACGATCTTTTAGCAATCCATGAATGGGGACGTGCGAATAGGGTCGAATTTAATGCTCGCAAGACCCAGTGTTGTATGCTTACACACAAATGTACGTACAATCATGCTGCTTCATCTGTAATAATGGGTGGTGTAGATATTGAGGAATCAGAAACTCTTGATGTTCTTGGCATGAAAATTAAATGTGATGTTCGATGGACTGATCATATTTTTCAGGTTTCAAAAGAAGCATTCAAGTGCCTCGGCTTTCTAAGACGGTGTAAGAGATACTTCACTCCATCTGATCTCCTTAATGTTTACACCACCTATATCCGACCGAAAATGGAATACAACTCTCATGTATGGGCCGGTGCTTCAAAGTCTATTTTGAAGTTACTCGACCGGGTACAGGAGAGGGCGAAGAAGCTCATCGGTGACAGTAGGGTAGCCAACTCTATTGACTCACTGGAGCATCGACGCAATGTGGGATGTATTTCACTGTTTTATCGCTACTACAATGGAATGTGCTCTAATGAAATCAGGGAACTTATTCCCGAAACCCGCTCATTTGTACGAACAACACGTTCTTCGTTAAGAGCGCATCCATTTGTGGTTGATATGCCAGTGGATCGCACTACGCATTACAGAGAAAATTCGTTCTTTAGCCGAACAGTTCGCATGTGGAATAAACTTCCTGCAGAGGTCTTTCCTGTTACTTTCAGTGTGGGAAAGTTCAAATCGAACGTCCACAAACACTACTCCCTTTATCCTCCTTCCTATAACCAATTTTCCTAGTTCCGGCACAATGCATTGCATATGTAGGGGTCATCCCCTGAGTGCTGGTCCAAGTTAAAAAAAAAAAAAAAAAAAAAAACTAATCGATGAATTTGGGTGAATTTTTAACACCTGATGTTTAACACATTGCAATTTCTAAAAAAGAAAAAAGTGTTTGTGTTTGTGCTGCCATCTAGCGCTATGTAGCTTCAATATCAATTATAATAATATTTTATCCCCAAAAATCCCCAGCGAAAAAAGGGCTTTTCCCGCAGTAAATCCCCTGGGGATTTTCCCAAAACTTCTATCCCCAATCACAAAAAATTAACCCTTTATTTGGGGGCGAATCCCCAAAGTTCAGAACGATATCGGTGGTTACCGTGAAATGGTAACCCTCCAAAAAGGGCCTCAACTTCCTGACTGCCCATATCACCAAACACTCTTTCTCAGTGGCGGAGTATTTCGTTTCGGCCGCGTTTAACCGGCGGCTGGCATGTAAAAATACCCGTTCCTGTCCATGTAGCTCCTGAGTTAACACCGCTCCAAGTCCATAATCACTCGCATCTATTCAATGGATGAACTTTTCGGTTAATTGCCTTTTTAGGCGCTCAAATGCGTCTTGTTCTGGCCTCCACTGGAAAGGTTTTCCCTTTTTCAATAAAGCCGTCAGCGGTTGCGCTATTTGGGAGAATCCTGGGACCATGAGGCGATACCAAGGCACCTTTATAGCTCCCGTATGTTTTTCGGTGGTTGTAACTTTTAGATGGCAGCGATTTTCTTCGTGTCCGCTCGCATTCACGACGTGCCCTCCTTCTGGAGGAATTTGCATTTCTCATGGTGGGTCGCTAAACGGGCCTCCCGCTGTCTCCTAAGCACCTCCCGTAGGTTGTCCATATGCTCTTGTAGAGATCCGCCCAGCACGATGATATCGTCGAGATAAGCGAAAACGTGCGGCTTCATTTCGGCCCCATTTCCAGGTCCCGAGTTCCTTGAAAGGTTGCTGACACTGATGTTAGCCCTCTACCGTGCACGGTGAAGGCCGTATATTCGTTGTTGTCATCGGTATCTGCCAATAACCATTTTTAATGCCGATTTTACTGATGCGCTACGCAGCAGGTCGAGTATGGCATTTATACGGGGTAATGGGTACGTGTCGGATGCTGTTTTCGTATTGAGCTGCCTGTAGTCAATGCACAGTCTCAGCGTTCCGTTCTTTTCCGTAAGGGCTTTTTGATGGCTCTCTAGTAACTTCTCCACTTCTTCATTGATCTTCCGCTGCATCTCGGGGTTTCGCTGGGTGTACCCTTGGCGGACCGGTCTGTCGTCATTGAGGGTTATTTTATGCTGGGCTATTGGGGTGGGGCCATTGATCCGCTGGAACTTCTTCAACTCTTCCTCAAGGAATGATTGCTACATCTTCACGCTTACTTCCAGCTGGCAGCTCCTTCCTTCCAAGCGTCTTCTGCTCTGATCACCTCTCTCACCATGACTGTTGCCCCATTTGCTAAACATATACGACTCTCGGCTTGAGTCACTTCCCCGCACCCGCCAACATCTTTACATACATAGCTCCTGAAGGTAGCCGTATCGATGGTGGGCCTCCTGAGCTGGTTTCCAATTTATACATTGACCAGCAACCTCGTCTCCGTTTGGTCAAATGCATTTACTGGGAAAATGTTTGACGATACCCATAGCCCTCTCGGCCACACCTTTTGTAGGCCGTGGTCGGGTCGATTACGGGTGCTACTTCCGCGTGCACTGCTTGCCGAGCTCGGTCGTCTCATCGCGGGTTTGGGCGGTTGTCGCGGTGCTCACGATTTACCTCCGGGTGATTTGCTCGGATTACCTCCTAGTCCTCGGCCATCAGGATCAACTCCTCTAAGGTATGTAAGTCTCTCCTTTTGACATACATCTGATACTCTACCAGGATGCGGGAAGATGCGATCTACCTCGATCGATAACCGCCGAATACTGTGGACCCCCAAGTGTTTGCGGGTTATACGTACTTTCTTGCATGATACACTTTGGCTCCAAGTTTGGTTTGCTAATCGTATGTGGCTGCATGACCTTACTGGGAGGTGAAGGTGTAGGCCCACGCCTACAGTAACAGTATGTGTATGTACTTTTTGCTTTTGTAAACGATTAATTCCCTGCTCAGGCGCCGTTTTATCCGTGTGTGAAGCTGGAACAGTTCAGCGGAACCCAGGGTCCTCTTACACAAAAAAACTTCACTAAAATAAAACACTTGTTGTTTACTTGCTTTGCGTATTTTTTTGGTTTAAAAAAAGTTATACAGTAGTTTTCCGGTTTAACGAACATTCGATTCTGCGAACATCGCTTTTAACGAACAGGCTAGTTTGCTCCATTGACTACTTTATATAGCGAACACAACAATTTTTTATGCTCTGTTTAACGAACAAATAAGATACATAATTTTAGTTAAAAAACATAATCTTGATAAACTTCTTACACAAATAACAAATAGAAAAAAGTACTGCTATTTAAGGTTCTGCTTGCATAGTATTTTTGTTTTGATTGTGCTACAATGGTAAGTTACGCATCGCATATTCTTTCGTGGTGTTAACATAAGAAATGGGCAAAGGAAAAAGACTGTTTTAAAACAAAAAATAGAAAGTGTTGATGATCGCCGTAAAGGCTTGCGAATTGTAAATATGTGCAAAAAGTATGGTTTAAAAAAAGTCCACAGTAATAATAAAAATACGCTTTAAAAAAATGCAGAAAGTACAAACTTTGGATGCAAAACCAGGAAAGACATGAAACAAGGTGAATTTCCTACAATGGAGAAAATACTTTTTTGTGGGTTGCTACGCCAGCGAAAAATATACACGACTGATTCTGGTGCAGTCCTACAGTTCAAAGCCAAAGAAATTCATAGAAAGCTTTATGGTAGAGATTTCAAAGCAAAGGCACGGATGGTTGACCAGATTCAAAAAGATTTGGCATACGGCTTCTAAAACAAAGTGGATAAACGCTTTCATCCAACAAGGAAGCTGTTGAACCTTTTAATTTTTTTATTATACAGATCTCAGAAATCATTTTAAACAAAATAAACGACAAAAAACAATTCTTGTTATTTATTTATTCATAAAATGGCAATTCTACATAAGTACTGCGTATAACGAACTTTTAAGTTTAACGAACAGGCCTGACCAAGTAATAGTTCGTTAAAGCGGAAAACTACTGTATATTTAATTTTTTATTTTTTTAAATTTATTGCTCAGCTGGGCGGCCGTGGCGATACGTGGCTGTAAATACTCTCCTGATGTTACTAACTTGTGCACCGGATGAAAATCCAGCACTTCTACTATCTATCACTCCGGGAGTCCCCTTATACTTAAACCTGAGCTAGTGCCCTATGACTATATAAGAATCTGGTCACAACAAGCTGGATAAAAACCCTCCTAGCCTCTAATTTTTAAATAATTAGAGATTGGTGTTAACCAAACCCCAAATTATAATTTTATTTGTTTTTCTGCTCGCTGTAATTGCAGCCACTTGAGCCACTCGAACCACTTTTCACTAGTTTATTTTTTTGAAAAAGAAAACACAATTTTATTTATTTCTTTAATATTTATTTTTATTTTACACCTCTTCACCTTTACACAATACGTTGCACTAGTCTTACCACCTCGAATGTTAGCCGGAAAAAAGAGAACGTTTATCGTCAGCCTTTTATAGTCTCTCATACGTGGTTCTGTGTTGTTTTGCTATTGGCTGTTCTTTGTGGACTGAAGATCTTCTCACGTTCTGCCGCTGCTCACATCTGTACCGCTGCTCACATCTGTACCGCTGCTCACATCTGTACCGCTGCTCACATCTGTACCGCTGCTCACATCTCTGCCTCTATTTGCCATTAACCCTCCGCCTGGCTCTTTTATAGGAGTGGCCCTATTAGCTTCTGCCTGAAAAGAAGCCTTGAGCAATATAAATCGGCTCCCCATTGAATGGATAAAAATCCGTTCACTCTAACTATGCCGTGTGGTTCCAAAATTCCTCAAACTTTGGTTCTCACAAGTACACAGAGATGGAAATTTCGTACTAACCGAAATTTATTTAACTTGTAAAAATTAATAAGTTGCAATTTTCATATTCTAATTTGTTTAGTAACACGGTTAAATAAAATCCAACAAAGAACACTGATGAGATTGTGTAGCGACGCATCAGTACTGATATCCGTTCTGCTAGTCTGTTAAATAAATTATTCCAATATAACTTTCTTAAAATTCTTAAATTAAAAAGATTTGAACTCAAGCCAAACAATTCCTTTCAAAATAAACCTAAAACAGTTCAACTAATTACACACAAACATTGATTATACGTTATATTTACACGAATTATTATAAAACCAATAGAGAGTATAAAACCAAAAGGTCTGTATGTCGGTTAATACATGTAACCGGTTAATAGAATATTTGAAAAAAGTGGTAATAAAAATCCTATTGCGCTTGTTGCGGAAACTTTTTAACGCCGGCAAAAAAATTTGGTCTGCTTATTTTTTTTAGTTATATGAAAATTTTAAAAATTTATATGCATTGTGTATATACTTATGTGCATAAATATGTACATGTACATACTATTTACATACATATCTGTGTAATTTTGAATTAAATTTTAAGGAAACTTATTTCATGGTGAATGTACATACTATTTACATACATTTCTATGTAATTTTGAATTAAATTTTAAGGAAACTTATTTCATGGTGAACGTCACTAATTTAGAGAAAAAGAAGAGTATTTTAGTGCCTAAATCATGGTTTATTTATGCACATTAATAGATTTTTAATCCCAGGAATCTTTTCATAAAATTTCCGGGAAAGCGATAAACAAAGTAAGCGAATTTCTCGAAAATCCCAGAAAAACCCCAGTAGTATTGTTGGAAGACCGCCATTCTACGTTATAATTTCAATATTATCACAATCTTGTCAATTTGGTCAACTTGATTCGACCCTCATCAACACCGGAACATCAAGTTGCATTTTCTTTTTGCGCTGCTAGAAAATATTATAAAATGTTTGTAATTTTTATTGAAAATAACAATACGAAATTTTCAATTTTTTTTGTAATTGTCTCATTTTCTAGATCACACATTTTTACTTTAAAAATTGTAGACTATTTTCATTAGGGAAAAAATAGTAAAATGTCACCATATTTTTATTGACAATTGGCGACACTTTAATTTTTTATTATTTTAACATCATTAGTTTTTTAAACATAATTTTTTTCTTTTACATTATAGATTTAAAGTAAAGCTTACTCCTGGTACTGGAAAACGTGGCCGAGCAGCAAAAACAGCTTTAACATTGTTCTCTAAGGAAAAAAGTTGCACACCAAGAGAAAGGGACCTTTTAAAAAGTGTAAGAGATGAGGCTTTAGCTCGCAACATACCTGGAAAAGTGAAGTTGTCCGCCCCACAGTTGCAAAAATTTAAAAAATAGTCGCACTGTAAAATGATATTTTTAAATTAATATGTGAAGTTTAGAAATTGTTTTTTTTTTAACCTGGACATACACATATAAATTGTTAGCTAAGTATTTGCTATATACATCGAACAAATCATGTACAGCAGGAATGTTCATAAGTAAACATGTATTCGAAGTTTGAAACTTTCCAAAATATGGTTGAAGATCTTCTGATTACACACAACAAACAAAAACTATAACGTAATGTTCTTTTTCCAAAATTTATATAGCCTATTTTATTAAATCACATACACAAAAAAATAAAATCGTAAAATTAAAAAAAAATTTATTTTATTTTATTGTTCTTCATGAAAACTTACGTTGAACACAAACAAATCAGACGAATATATCTCATGTGTATGGCCACCCTGACATATGTATAACAATTTTATTTGCTATAAAAAAAAAATTTCAAAGAAACGGGTTTTTTAAATAAAATTTATTATCAGTAAATCTTTTTACTGTCCCAATCTTTTTACTGTTTATTTGAGCTTTTTTTAGGACACAATCCCGTTGACAACTTTATTAAGGTCTTAACCTTAGTTTTTACATATTTTAAATTCACAAATTTTTGTGCTAATCTTAAAAATTATTAATGTCCAATCGAACACACTTTTTCAGGCGTTCAGGTTCGGCTTTTTTTATCAATGTTAACTAAATGAATTTGGCAACACTGCCTTGAGTTGTTAACAACTTGTCTTTTTGCTTGCGGATATTAGGAAACTTTTATTAAATAATTAATAATAAATTTCTAACAATGAGCTGTTAGAAAGAATGAAATTTTGAGGTAATTGTGCTGATTTTATCTGCTGTTCGAAGATAAATAAGATCATGACCAATTGTAGTGGATTCCAACTTCAGGTTTTCAAAACTACTATGAAGTTGATGACACTCACATGTATGTATGTGTGCCTAAGAGAATGTCATTTGATACAAAAATATTGTTAAGCACCTTGACGCTGTTGGAATTGTTAAATAGCAAAGATATGGACACATTCGACCCTTATGTGTCCATATCGTATGATACGAGGTAAAAGGCAATAAGTTTTTTTAAGATGGTTTTATTTGACAGACCAATGAAGTTATAATGTATGTAAGTGTAAAAAAATTGTAACAAAAATATCAAAAGAAGATCAAACAGACAACACGTTTCAAACCTTGATACATATGTTAAAAATTTATGTTTATTTCTGACCAAAATCTGAATGTTACAACAAAAATAAATGCAACAGAAGGAGCGCAAGTTTTTGCAACTACATAGCAGTCAATCAATTTAAAGTCTGCTAATTTGACAAAGGAATCGAAGTTGTGGTATACACAATTGAAAATCTTTATGACCGCAACAAACTTATGTATAAGCACAAACGGATCGTCGTAAGGTGGCTTTATTCTTACATTATCTTGGGAGTGAATCTCTGGAAATTTACAGCTCATTCAATGATGACCTAGACACAATAAAATATACAACATTACAACAAAACTTGATGGACACTTCATTCCAAAGGTAAATATTGCAATAGCGCGACACAAAATTTTCACATACATATAAGCAGCAGGCGTATAAAACAATTAGAGTTGTGCAAAATCGTTCCTTTTGTGGAATCGTTCCGACCGATCCGAAAGATGAACTGTGTAGGAACGAGGAACGAGTGAAATTGTCTGTTGCTCCTAAAAACGTCAACAAACAATGGTTATTGTTTGTTTTCATTTATTGGATAAAATAAAAATGTTCTACAAGTGCTTTCGTAAAATATTTGTAAAAAATTACAACTTATAAATAAATTTTAAATATAATATTGTCCATTATGTCTTCAACATTGATCTCTATACAAAAAGTCAACCTTGTTCTAATTGTATAGAATATGTGAACGAAATAATTGTAGCAAACAGTCTTGAAGAGTCACAAATTTGCATTTCATACTGATTTTGACATTTATCAGAACAAGTTGATGATTCCTCAAGACGGTTTGCATTTGCAGAACGAGGAACGATAAAAAAGTAACATTTGGATCGGTCCGAATCGTTCCAATTAGGGAATCGTTCAATGGAACTAGGTCGTTCCGGAACGAAACAACTCCAGAAACAATTGATCAGTATGAAACAATATTGAAAAATTTAAGCCTAAACTGTGAATTTGAGAGAAGATCTTTTCAGGGACATATTGCGGTCTGTTTCTTAAAATGTTAAATATTCGTGAAAGGTTACTAGCAGAAGGTAACATATCACTAGATAAAGCAATTGGCGAAAGAAAATGCAATTAAACTTCAAGACACTGTGAAAGAATAACCATTTATTAACATGCTCCGGCTAAAAGCCTTTAAAGCCATCAACATACAACATGTTTCTCTTTGTTACCGTTGCGGCCAGAAACACATAAACAGATGTCGCTCGTTTTAGACAAAACCCCATTTAAATTATATGGATTTGAACAAACGTTTTCGGCTAAAACGAGGGACTGAACGAGTTGGACCCAACTCTACACTTTACCATACATAGGTAAAAAACCAAGAATACCTAGATTCTCGAGTGTACCTTCGTGCTCTTATGGCCTTATTCACAAACGATTAATAAAGTTAATGTGTGCATTAAAACCGGGTTTCTCATATAAAAATCCAACATTAAACCTATTATAACTTTATTAATCGTTTGTGAATTAAGCTGTTAATATAGACAATATTGATCTGTGCTTTAGACATCTTATTTTGGTCCTGTTGATCATAAGTTAAACTAAAATTGGTTTTCTATCGTATAAATACTTTTTATAGTTTTAAAAACTTATAATTTCGCAAAATATGTTTTGTATCTCAATTTGTTGCTCACTCCTTGAAAACTTATGGAGTTAATAAACATACACATAATAAATAACAATTGTTAATATTTCTTAACAATTTTAAGTAAACGAACATACCTATTACTCCTGCTAAAAATAAAAACAAACTGCATGTTGTTTCTGTTGTAGAATCAGGCGTACTTGTAAATATACTTATGGCAGAATTAAGGACTCATTAGTTTTTACTTTTCGTCGTTGCCGTTCTGTGCCGTTCTTTTCTGTAGAAAATATTTCTTACTTACTTGTTCTGTGTCTGAACTTTCGGATGTGGGCGATATAATTATAGAATTGAATTTTGTTAATGTTTGCAAAATGTTTTTACTTGAAAAAAATATATAAATCTTTAATAATTTGAATTAAAATAAAATATTCTGACTTTAAAAACAAAATTTGTGATTTTTCATTCCACAAAAAACTAATACATTCAAACTCTTGACTGTCACTTAACGTTGTATTCTATTTTCTACAGAATAGTCCGCAACAGAACAGAACGAAAAAGTAACAACAAACCACACATACTGGTTTTCAATTGAACAGAAACAAAACAGCTGATTCGTAACAGAACAGAACGTACAAACTAATTCTGCCTTTAGTTTGTACGTTCTGTTCTGCTACGAATCAGCTGTTTTGTTTCTGTTCAATAGAAAAACGGTATGTGTGGTTGTTACATTTTCGTTCTGTTCTGTTTCGGACTATTCAGTAGAAAATAGAACACTAATTAGTAGATTTAAGTTTGAAGTTCATTTTATTTAAAATTCTAAATATATTTAAAAACATCTTTCCTATCTTGACCTGTTTGCAACTCTAGAGTAACGGGACACTGTAGCCAATACGATAAAAGTTCCTCTGTATAACCAATAAGGAAGTACATTTTACGAACACTAATAGCTTGTCTGACTATAGCAGCTATACAAATCATATTGTGTTGACGTTTAATAATAACTTCGGAGCAGACCTGTTATAAACTATGGCTGTCTGTGAAAGGCGCAAGCCGTCCAACATAGTAGCTGAAATATAAATAATCTTTACATAATATTCTTTTAAACGGTATTAAACCTTACAAGTATTCCAGGAATTCCAAGATTTACGATCAGGTACGTAATGAGGTAGATTGGCCATTTCATAAGTTAAGAGGTTTATCGCGGTTTGTGGTTATACGGTAGGGACCTGCTTGAACTTTTGAACAAAATGCGTGGTGTGGAAATCAGCAGTTGCATGTTTGTAAATTGTTAAAGCCTCTGTCATCAACAATGGTTTGCACTATACAAATATAATAGTAAAAAATATGCAACATAATATCCAACCAAGCTTTTCCGTATTTAGCTCTACTTACCCTCATGCCGACTTCCTTTTCGTATTCTGCTGTCAATAGTTCACCATCTATGTTTTGTTACATTTGACTTTAACACTTAATAGCCAAGAATTCTTTTCCGTAGCCTTTTGGTTGATCTGTCGTCTTATTTAAAGCAGTGTCAACAACATTTTCTACTAAGTTATTTTTTTACATATTATCACAAATGATTTTTTGTTGATGGAAAGGCGAGAGATCATCTTAAAAAAATAATTATTTTGATTATTACAAAATTTTAAATTAAATCTACCATAACTCCAACTTTCTTCTACTAAAATGGTGTTATCGGCCACAATATCTTGCTCAGTACTAACATATATAACATTTCTCCAATGTTGCACGTATGTCTGCAATTTCTTCTGAAGTTCCACAATACAAACGACATTTGTATAAATCGAAAACCTTTAACATAAAATTTATATATATTTACTTTAGAGAATAATTTCAAGTTTCTTTTATAATACTAACCACAGACTACTAACCAGATATAGCAACTTTGACATTTGGAAAATGGCCATATCATGAGAGGTTAACCCCATATTGTGAAGAGTAAAAATATATATGGCATTCTCAAAAACAATGAGTGAGTGGCAACAAATATACATTACCTTAATTGTATAAAAAATGTAGACAAAGAAAATTAATAAAAAGTTTGTTTGCAATAAATTTTCATTTATTTATATGAAAAATATAAAAATGTTCATTTTAAGCTGAAAAGAAAATATAATACATTATAGTTGGTTTTTGAAGTGTAATTTGTTTGTTAACTTACAGACAAACTGGAAGGTGGTTGAAGACAAATCCATGTGCAACAACTTGTAGCAGCAGCAAAATTTCTGGGAAATAAACGAAAATAGTAAGTAAAATGTAATTAAATGTATGAAAACAATTATAAAAAGTTAAATTAATATCATTTTATAAGCATTAAATCTTGAAGAACTCACCTGCTTTTAAGATTGCCTCGATGGAAAAAATTGCCCTGGTAAACAAAAGTGGACGGAAGTGTTGAAGACTCCCACCACAGTTTGGCGGCGGCGAAAACATCACAATTGATGGTAAGTAATTTTCATGTATGTAAAGATAAAACACAATATAAATGTTTGATTTCTTTAAATACATTTTTATGCATACCATTTGAGTCAAGAGTTTGGTGGTTGAAAGAGTAACCTTCTAAGCGGTGCGTTTTCTTAGCTAGCTGAAAATATAAAAATGGATTACTATAATTAATATTTATGATTTTTATGATGACGTTTTAGCCTACCATTTTCGTCAAGTGACAAACACCAGTGGTCGCAGGCAGTGCAGACTCTCACAATGATTTGATATGCTGTAATTATATTTAATAATTGAATTAATATTGATATGTTTAAAATCTTTATGGTTATATTATATTTATTTAATAAATTGTGTATTTTTAACTTTTATTAATTAAATATGATTTTTTTCGACATTTTTCGACATCTAGATCCATTATGTTTTGCTATTAACAGCATCACCTCTTGTAGGATGTGGTTATTCACCACGCATAATGGTCTTGAGTATATAAATGTAAAAGCTATAAATGTAAAAGCATACATTATGTGTATTCGCTACACTTACTCCTGGATTTATGTGAACTGAAAATGGTTATTGAGTGTTCACTTTCGGTTTATCCTTGATGCCATCCCAGCAAACAAAAATTCAAAAGTAGTAAAGCAAAGAAATTTTAAAGTTATGTGGACAATCACCACAGGCGATTAAATTTATATTAAAACATCAATTACATACATACAAAACGAATATATTAGGGGATTAAATGCATTTAGTAATTAATACAAATTTTTCATTTTATGCAGTGAGAATACATATGAATGCAAATATTAAGAGAACATCACAATTTTTATTTTGTTTTTAACATATTATTTATTAATAAAAATTTATGAAACATGTTAAAAGTTATTTCAAACAAAGTTAGGCCGTATTAGTTGAAGAATAATCATAAACTATCATCAAACTATCTTATTGGCCAAAATTAAATTAACACAAACTAAACACAAACACTCACTAATAATTATTTTAACACTGTGTATTTTCTTTTAATCATGTGGGGTAGTGTTACAGCAGCACACCAAACACTAGCTTTGCTTTCCGGCCGGCACCGTGCCATCATTGATTCCGCTTAACAATGATGGTCTGTCTGCCGGAATAAAAGCCACCCCATAAAAATACACTTTTATTAAACACGTTCCAATTGGTTAACTTAATTTTACCAATTGGAATTAAAACAGGAAGCACACAACTATTGGTTTTGGACAGAATGTATTCCATTCAAAACCAAAAAATTTTCAAAAATTTCCTGTTTTAATTTGTCACTTGTTTTTGCACTTCTTAATCAATTACTTACCTTGTCGGATTTCTGGGGAAACGGTGCAGGTTCTCCTCTTTTGGACAGCCCATAATGCATTTGCGACTCCTGTAAAGAAATTAAAAAATTATTAATATTTATTTAAAGCAAACCAAAAAAAAACTTACATGTTGGCTGCTTCTTGTTAGATTTTCTTCACTTCGTTTGTACTACAGACAAACAACACAAACTTCTACACACACTTCAACTTTTTCACTATTTGTTTATGAACAATTGGCGCAAAAAAATTGGAAAATTCTGTCAAAAAGTCCGTCTAAATCAGAATTTCCAATTTTTTTCCGCCAATTTTGTGAAAATTTAACACAAAAATGTAAACAAAGTTAACCCGTTCAAATAAAAGAGATAGACATATCCAAAACAAACATTTGCTGTCCTTTAATGAAGATGGGGTTAACGTAGTGCTACCACTGGAATGCCATTTTGACAGATTTTAGTGCAAATACAAACCACCAGGTGGCCGTGTCCAATCTAGTTAGTTATCTATCTCCGTGAAGATAACAAAGTAAGATAACAAACTAAATCTGTTTCGCTCATTTTGAAGAGAGCGAAAAATATGTTCTCTCTTTGCATTTTGCAGAGCCAAATTTCAGTACTACCAAGTTTAAAAAGTGGAAATTCTTGCAGAAACCATTTAAAACAGCTATTTTATTGTGAATATATATGTGATCTTCTTTTTTGTATATGGGAGAGGATTTTAAAGTTAACAAACTATTTCAATATTCTTTATTAATAAGAATAAATCATAAATTTGTTAAAACAATACAATGAATTATGATGATTACTTATAGCACACTATTAAGATTTAAGTAAATTAATTTATGTAATACCGAATACCTGGAAATATCGTTACATTCCGTATCTAGATACATTACCCTTATTATATATTTCATTCTTAAACAAAATCTAGGAATTCTTCCTGGACGGGACCAATTGCACGTGAAAGGAGACATTATTGCCTTCAATTTGGTATACAATTAATATAGCCCAAAAGTTTTTTGTTGAACAAAGTTTTAAAAATAAAAATATTTTTCGTTCCACAAAAAATACTATTTTTGCTATAATTCAAAATCTAGGAATTCTTCCTGGACGGGGCCAATTGCACGTGAAAGAAGACATTATTGCCTTCAATTTGGTATACAATTTATATAGCCCAAAAGTTTTTTGTTGAACAAAGTTTTAAAAATATTTTTCGTTCCACAAAAAATACTATTTTTGGTATTATTCAAAACGAAAAATATTTTTATTTTTAAAACTTTGTTCAACAAAAAACTTTTGAGCTATATAAATTGTATACCAAATTGAAGGCAATAATGTCTCCTTTCACGTGCAAGTGGTCCCGTCCAGGAAGAATTCCTAGATTTTGTTTAAGAATGAAATATATAATAAGGGCAATGTATCTATATACGGAATGTAACGATATTTCCAGGTATTTGGTATTACATAAATTAATTTACTTAAATCTTGATAGTGTGCTATAAGTAATCATCATAATTCATTGTATTGTTTTAACAAATTTATGATTTATTCTTATTAATAAAGACTATTGAAGTAGTTTGTTAAGTTAGTTTGTTAACTTTAAAATCCTCTCCCATATACAAAAAAGAAGATCATATATTCACAATGAAATAGTTGTTTTAGATGGATGCTGCAAGAAATTTAACATATTAAACTTGGTAGAACTGAAATTTGGCTCTGCAAACTGCAAAGAGAGAACATATTATTTGCTCTCTTCAAAATGAGCGAAACAGATTTAGTTTGTTAACTTAGTTTGTTATCTTCTCGCACGCATACATATTTTTATATAGACTTTTGACAGCAGTTCGCACGAAATGATGAACAGAGTACTCTGCTTAACAAACAAATAGAAACGAAGAAGCCTATACGGGGGTTTTTGTTAAACAAAATATTTCTATATCAAAGGTCACTGCAAATGAATTTATTGAAAGTTGTGTGGCATTTTACATTGAGTTATGTAAACAAATAATAAATATTATAAATAGAAAAGTTAATTCCTGGACCGGTCTAATACACAATTTTTCAAATTTAATTAGTAAAGAATATTCAATACTTAGATGAATTTAGAGAAGTCCGTTTTATAAAATTTAATGACTATGTTACAACTATATATAATTTTGGCAGTTTCAAAAATAAGTCGTACTGACAACATTCTAGCTTTCCTGGTCCTGTCAAAATCTATTCAAACCTTAATATGTCTTCCCATTTTCTTCAGCATATGTTCAACGAATATTCTCAACAGTCAATTTAAACAAAACTAAATATAGAAATTGATTAGACAACAGCACCCCTCGAAAGTATCTCATATGAAAAAAGAAATACTTAGCAATAAAAACTGTTCCAAGATATTATTAAAGATATGAAACCTTGTTTATATTATAGTAAAAGGTCTTTATAAAATTTGTTCATAGTACCTGAACTTTTTAATCTGAATTGATTTGGGTTTGGTTTTCTTAAATAAGTAAATATTTATTTATCTAAATACATACCGTCATTGTGTGTTTTTCTAAGTTTTCTGTTTGTTGGTTGGTGAATGTGTAACAAACCATTAAACTTTTTTATTTTCACTAATTTTCTCGGAGCAATAACGATATATAGTCTCGGTTCGCACTATGAAATTTTATTTCATGAAACTGGCAGTTTGTTGGTGAGAGGGGAGAGAAGAATGGTGTCGGGTACACACTTTCATGTTCACTGAAATTCTGTTTTGTATTGTAATTCGTAATTGTCAACATGAAGTTGGCTGTACTATTATTTTTGATTTTACTTTATTTTTATATTCTTTTAATGGTAGTGACAGCAAAAATTTGTTTTAGAGTGCAAAATAGAAATTTTAAAATTAAAAAATGTGAAAGTAAACAAACAAAAATATTAAGTTTCATGAAATTAACTTTCAGTGTGCAGACACGAGTGAAATTTTAAAAGAGAATTTCAGAAATTTCATGAAAGAAACTTTCATAGTGCGAACCGAAACATATATACATAAATATGCTTATCACCATATAAACATAAGTACATGCTTCGTTATAAATACTTTAAGCAATAACTATTTAAATACACATTTTTTTAATTATACATTTTTGTAGTAAAAAAAATTTTTTATTAAAAATTGTGATTTTTTCCATAATAAATGATTTTTTCGGCATATGATGATTTTCTTCTCAAAGCTTCTGGCAACGTTGCACATAATATGTATTTTGTCCCATTGAGCCCTACGAAAAGCTTTTATTGTTTATATGTACTTATGTTTGTGATTTTTTACAACATTAATTGTCTTCTTTTCTATTGCACTTGCTTAATAAATTTATAGAATTAATAAACATAACAGGCTCGGTATGTAAAAGTAATCGACAACTAAAATGCAAATTTTTGTTGGTGAAAAATTGTTTTACAAATTTAATTTTAATGTATTTTATTTTGAAAATATATTTAAACTTTATAACGAAAGCTTTTTTTAAATTAAAAATTTTTTTTAGTACAAAAACAGGTAAATGTAATCTACGATACAATCATATTTATCAATAACATTGAGGCAATTCACACTAGACCAGTGTTTGCACTAGAACGCCCGCGGGCAGCGCATATGTGTTAGTGTCTTATATATGTGAAGCCGAAGTGGAAAACCGAACTTAAGTAATATTACAAGTGTTGCCAATGAAGAATTTCACATCACTGGCTTCCAAATTACACATTTGAAGAAATATTATGCACCACTTATTTAACATACTTATATTACAATTATATGTGTACTCAAACAGTACTTAATTGACAAATAGCTACGGGAACAGATATTTTCTTACGAGCGGCAATAAAATATTCAGTAAAAAAGTTTTTTTAGGTTCTTCCTGGAGCGTCGAGAAACAATAATGCACCATTGCCTGAACCTACTTAACACATAACACCTGATGAAAGACGTGGCTTTGTTCTAGAATTAACAACTCAGCTGATATAACGCTATGAAATCATAATCTAATTCCCGAAAATTTTCATTTCATGTGATCGTTGACGCTACTAATGAAAATTGTCAGAGAATAACATAAAGCGATATTACACACAAGTATATGTGTGTGTACAACAGCACACGAATCGGCAACACTGACTATACCAACTGTGATTATTTTACTCAGTCGCACAAACTACTAACAGACATGTAAAAAATTACATTTGCAAATGGTCCAAATCAGCTAAAGTGCCGGTGGTTGAAAAAAGAGACAACTATAAAAACTTAATGGTGCGAAGAAGGGAAAATAAACAAAACAAAAAAATAAAATTGTAATAAAATTTTGGAAAAATTGTGGTTTGTGTGTGCTTTGTGTTTTGTGAATAGCAAGTTTTTAGCTCCAATATGATTATTAGTTTGTGGGAAATGCAAAAATCAATCATTCCGTGTTGGGAAGAATAAAATACCACAAAGCAGTTTGTGTAAAATACGTTAATACAGAAAATAAAACCACAAAGAATGCAAAATATTTTTTGAATTTCTTTATTGTTGCCTGTGCATATAGAGGGTGTCGGAAAATAATCTAACATAGTTTTCCCCTTCTGTCACCTCTGTATGCTTTGTGCTCAGTCGTACACAAGCTATCGAACGAGGAGGTCGTACGCCGCTTGTTTTCTTGTATACACGTAACGAGACAAATGAACTGTTTATACCAGTGTTTATGTACATTTTGTTTCCCCGTTTTAAGATATAACAAAAAATTTTTTGCAAATAAAATTTGGAGAATATCTCAAATAATAATTTTAACAAAAATTATTAAAAACAAAAATGAAGAAACCATAAAAAAAATTAATAGCCTATTTCTGATTTAAGAAAGAACACGTTCATTCGCATTCTATGAGAAAGAAAATTAATTTCGATTTCTTTACATTATTTCTATACGAACAGTGACTCGATAGACAACTCGAATAAAAACGTGAATGTTTTCATATAAAATCCGATTTCTGTGCTACGAATGTGTCGTTAAGATTGAGAATGAAATGTTAAATTCAGTCACTTGTGGTTTTGCTTTCGCAACAAAACTTTTGAGTTTAATAAAAATAAAGATAATTTAAAAATTAGCTGGAAAGAGCTGTCCAACAATTCAAAGTCGCTTGGACCTCCCACTTGTACTATTTGTGAATGATTTATGTTTATTTGTATGCTGTAGAAGAAACCTATTGAACATTTTATCTACAGTGTATGTTCGAGTATTGTGGTATAGAACTAGAAGCTGACAAAACCAATCTTGAAAGATTTTTGATCTGAGAATAGTAATAAATCATAATTCGATTTGCTTTTTGGAAGCTATGCAAAGGGTGGTAATAAAAAGAGTTAATAGTTGTTGTTGTTATTATTATTGGCCAGGTATAATTCCTTTTTTATTTTTAATTTTTTGATTCAGCTATTGGCCTACCGCGTTTTATGTAAATAAAAATGCAAGTTTTTATTCCATATTGCCCGACGTTTCGTGAATTGTATGTTCACTTTTTCAAGGGATTTTTGTCTATTTTATTAAAAAGAGAAAAACATCAACAAAGTTGCAATAATATAATATTTACAATTAATGACTTAGGCCCAATAATTAACTACTCATTTAAGTGGCATTTATCTTTAAATGCCACTTAAGTACCAATTTGATTTTCTCAGTACAAAATTATGTGACATTTAAATGAAACTTAAATGACCATTCTTCTGCATTTAAAGTCCATTTAAGTTTTGCACACATACATACGCAAACATATGTTTTTGCTTGCGTGTTGGTGTTTCACACAACAAAGTAAACAAAAAATTTGCGGCCATTGAAAAATCAACATCTTTTGGAGTGAAATTTGGACTTCTTTTATTGATATTATTCTTTTTTATGGTTTTTAAAATTGTTTTACACTTTTAAAACATTGCAGCAACCTATCATTGTTGTTATTTTCAGTCTGAAAAAGAATCCGCATTAGAAATTTTTCTTTAATTTTGTTCAAAAGCTGTTTCTCTAAGAAAATTGAGAGAATTTTTTGAGGCTGCCATATTTTTATCGTAATTAAATACAAACAATAATTTCACACTAAAAAACTCAAACTGTATTTAAATGCAACTTAAATTTAAGTGGCAATTAGCTAAATGGCATTTAAATGCGAAGTCAATTATTGGCCCTTACAATATGAATAAACGTCATATAAATATTATTTAAATTTTTTTTTATAAAATTGTTTATATTAATTTAATTGAAATACTAAATTTTATTTTTAAGGCACAACATTTTTTTAATTTTTTTTTAATCACAGCTTTTTTTAACTTAGCGCTATTTTATAGTTCGCCCTCAAATTATCAGTATCTTCGGTATGTTCATAGTTTTGCTAATTTTTTGTTGGATTCTTAGACTTTCTGTTATAAATCGCTTTCTCATGTTGTTTACTTTGTCCAGTATTTTTATATTGTCAAAGTCTGGTTTGTGTTTTGTATGGGTGATATGTTGTGATAGTGCAGTGTTTACTTTATTTTTGCTTATGTCAGTTTTTGGAAACAAGAGTAAATGACTAGACTTATTATGCTAGCATAACATGGCAGCTTGTTTGCATTTTCGGTGAAGAGAGTCGTTTTTGGTTGGCATAATTTTTCAACCAACTTCAACCCCGCATTAGCAGAACAAAACCAATACATATACACTTATGAAAACACAGGTTCTGTATTTTCTTTTTTGAAGAGCGTGTTTTAGTCTTTAGCAAAAGCAAAGGGTGGTTGGTCGCGTCAATGAATAAACTATATGAAAATTACATGAATGGGACTTTATTATTTTTTTTATAACTGAATTTAAGTGTTTATAATATTTTGCAGAAAAACAGTTTTAAAAACATATTCCAAAATAAGTTAAATTTTAATCGTTAATAACAGATTTGTTTGTTTTAAGTTAAGCATGTCTTTATGCATTTGGTTTGTGCTTATGACACATCTTCAGAAGATTTTATGCAATATTTTCTTGAAAAAATTTTAAGATCTCATGTTTCTATAATAACTCTCAATTTAGTGGGAATTTCTAAATATGCAAGTATAAATATTTTAATATCTTTATCAGGAAACAAAACAAACAAAGTTTTTCATTTGATTCTAAATCCACTTTGATATTCTTAAATCCTTTATAGAATGAGTCAAAAGATTGTTAAACAGTAAAAGTAATAAGATAAAAAACAAATTTTTTAAGGATGTACGAAAAACAAAATGGATTTAAAATAAATAAATTAGTTTGTTTTGTTTCCTGATAAAGTTTTTAACTTATTTATGCTTGTGTATTTAGCAATTCTCACTAATTCCAGCCACATATCCGTTAAGTTTGTTCCGAAATGTATGTGCATACATATGTATGTGTACAGCGAACAAAAAAGAAAAAGATACTAACCCACACAAAGCTGTGTATTCGTGTACAATTTTATGCCAGATGAATTAATCCGGTGTGTTTTGGGAAGAACAAAAGTTAAGCAACTCATTTTTTTCATGACGGTTGCGACGCGTAAAAAAGTAGAAATCATGGTAGAATAATACAGCTAGTAGCGAAACGTTAACGAATGTTTTTTTTGGGTTCGCATCTGTCAAAATTTGTTTAAGTTTTACCAACACACACCTACACTACTAAAAAAGCACACTTGAACATTTGTTACAGAGTAAAATTATACAGGTAGTGTTGAAGCTACAACAACACTGCTTTTTATTGTTGTTAGGTTCGAAGTTGTCAAAAAACACAAAAGAAAAATGGCAAAAAATTTTATATTAACATGTGTTTGGTTGCATTTTCTGCTCTATAAAAAATTCTGTTTCTTTTTCTCTTCTTATTTGCTTACAACTAGCTATTCACAAACTTCTTATTTTTTTGATAGAACGTTGTACATAATAACGGTTGCGGATTATGAAATTATTGCTAAGAATATCAATCAATCAGTTGCTGCCGACAACTGTATACATTTATGCTTTTAGTAAACTTTTGTACTAAATAAAACGAAACGAAAAAAGGAAAATAAACAACTTCGTCGTATTCGTCAACATGTTCGTCGTTGGATATGTGTACATATAGATAGACTAAGTTCGTTAAGTGAAAAACCAACAATATTGTAGATATAAAAGTGAAAAAATACCACAGAAAAAATTTGTTCGCAGTTTTATAAAATTAAAAAAAATAATTCCAAAATTAAAACCCATTTAATAGCAGTGAAGTGAATAGATTAATAGTACACTTAAAATGGATATACACCCATGTGTACTATGTATGTGTATACATAAAAATGCATGAAATTGTTGAATAAAAATTTTACAATTGTGACAAAATAAAAAATCCTTCACATACATTACTACATATGTAAATACACTCATACATGTACATATACATACATACATATGCATATGGATATTTTTTTGTCGTCCCGAACGCTATGATGCGGATATCTATGTATGTACATACATACATACTTAAACACATACGAAAATTCATTAAAGCAAATACATATGTATGTATGTATGTACATATTTTCGTTAATTAGACAAACATTATTTTTGGTGCTTAATTTAAAATATTTTAAATGTTTTGAAATGCTGAATTTATTTCTTTTTTCTTGATGGAGACGAATTTTGTTTTTTATTTACGAACTGTAATCGTGCCATTGTCCCAACCATTGGAGGGACTTCACACATACATACATACATATATTGATTATAAAACACAAATGTAAATCTAGTATGTTTACTTGTGTATGTCATATGTAAGTATGTATATATATACATTCATATGTTTGTATACTTATACTCTAAAATATATGTACATATGTATATAAATTGCTTTATTTATATTACACAAACTCACGAAAAATGAGTATATTCTCAGTGCACATTATAATTTAATAAAATTATAGACGAATAGTTAGAGCGACTCCAATGTAAGTACATATATATGTATGTATGTATGTAGATATGAAGATGAAAACGTGTTTTTGTTACTTCTGTTAAATTAAATAACAGTCTGTTTTAAAAGGATTCTCAAATTTTTTTTACAAGACGACATATACAAAATAGTACATTATATGAAACGTGGTTTTAAGCCGAGTCGAACGCTGCATTATGCCAGGATATTCGTGTTATCAACCATGCGATATAAAAACAAATACATATGTATGTACATACTTGGTTTACATTTTTTACCAACCAATTATTCTATATGAAATTGAAACAGGTCTCCTAAAATAAAAACTAATTTTCGTGCTGGTCGCTTGTGCTTTGATTTAACTCCCAATAATAATAAATTTTTATTAACTTCAAATAACTTTCATTGTTAAATATTCCTGGAGTTATCTTCACGTACATATGTAAGTATATCGCAAGATAAAAATAAATAGATAACTCAAGACTTGGTGAGTCAAATCGGATGTGTGTGACCCGGGTCTTGAGCTAGTACTCCGGAGTAGTGAAAATTCAGATCATCTAATATTTTTTGTATATAATGTTGAAACCTTAGACTCAATTTCCCCAAGAAAATTTTTTTGGAGATATGTACGTACGTGAAAATAACTTCGGGGCGACGATAAATATATGTATGTATGTATATCAGTGATTGAAGCCAAGACTATATAAAGTATTGCTTATATAAAGTTAAGCTTTATACTTACCTCGAAAGGCTGATGAACTGAAAAATCATGAGACTTCAGCTATTTTGAATTAACAAGTATGTGTTGGTGAAAAAACATAAAGAATAACAACGTTTTCCTGTTTGGGTTCTCGCAACACGAATGTCAAGTTTTTAAACAAAACACGTAAAAAGTGGAAAATTTTTTAGTCTGTGTATCGCGTTTCTAAATCTTAAACAGCTGAAAGCAAAACGAATAGAATAAATTATTCACTGTGGAAAAATAATGAAAAAATATAAAAACATTGTTCAAAATGGAAACGGAAATAAAAAGTTATGTATGTAGATCGAATACCCATATGTACGTACCCAGCCAGCATTTATATATAAAAATAAGCGTTTTGTAAACGTTCAAATGTAAGCAAAACACTGATAAAACGCTGCTGAGACCTTTACAAAAGACATCAAAGCAAGGTGTTTATAATCGAAAAGTACCCAACTTTAAAAGTGTTAAAAAGACAATTGCAAAACATGTTTTTTAAGTAACGTAATTACACGTTTTCTAAATGCTTAAAAACACGTTTTGAAAATGCTTAAAAAACACGTATTGTTAATGAAATTAGTAAGCGTTTTAAACATTTACTTTGTTTTGGATATGTTTTTTTATTGATACATTTAAAAAATCATTTTTAACATTAACTTTTTTTTCTCAATAGAAAAATATTAAATTAATGTATAAAAAATAGGAACTTCATTGTTGTTTCATTTAAAAAATCATTATTACTTAGTATTTTAGTTTATTTTTTTTTGTTTTAATTTTAATACGATTTTTTGCGTACTGGAAATATGACTTAGAGGCAAACACAAAGTCCTCTTCCTTGCCTCCATTTTCAGCGAAAGTTTCTGCAATAGAATTTAAATATGAATATAAAAATGTAACTAGAAACCTATTAAACGTTTTTCACTTACGACGAATGGCAGTGGCGACAGTGAAGGCCCTAATGCACTTCTTATCTGCAGTTCCTCGTCAGGAAAAGCTTTCAGCAACGTTGTCAGTCATGATCTGCCACGCATTCGTAACAAATTTTCTCGAATTGGATGTTGACAATCTTGTTAGACCTGCCTTCTAAAAATAGAAATGAAATCGACATCAGTATACAGTCACCGGACATTTCAAATTTTAATTCTTACCAACCAGGAAAATTTATCTATATCTTTCAGTATAGTTTTCTCAAAATTGAGCAAACGGCACAAAACTTTTCTTCTTTTTTGCTGCAGACATTAAATAAGTTGATAATTACCTTTTTTAATAGCAAATGATAATTAAAAGTAACGCACTTAATTTAACAACTTTAAGAACAATTTAACAAAATTTATTAACACAACTTATTAGCACAATTTCTAAAGGCGAGAATGACAAGTTTTGCTTAAATTTATGAAACACTTGCATTTGCAAGCAAATTCTCAACGACGTTCGCAAAACACTTGCATTTGCAAACAAATTGTCAACGAATTTCGCAAAACACTTGCATTTGCAAGCAAATTGTCAACGACGTTCGCAAAACACTTGCATTTGCAAGCAAATTGTCAACGACTTTCGCAAAACACTTGCATTTGCAAGCAAATTGTCAACAACATTTGCAAGCAAATTGTCAACATTTGCAAGCAAATTGTCAACAACATTCGCAAAACTCTTATTTATGCAAGCTTGCTGCAATCTTAATTTACAAAACGCTTGCCAATATGTTGGTTGGGTACTAATGTACAGAAGAATGTATGTATTTGCATTGTGTCAAGCTATAAACACATTCGCTACAGCAGGCTACCGACTACAACCTGTCAAAAACAGAATACATGTGTTTATATGAAAATGATTATTTTCACGACTACACGGAGACAAGTTGATGTCCATGCTACTTTTGACGTGTAGTCAAATTAAACTAATTTCTATTTATGTTGGCTACGAAACAAATAAGAGTTGACAATATAACAAAATACGTAAAGCAAATTATTTCTTAGAAATATTTTTTTAATGAAAAAAAAAATATAATGCAAAAATTGCAGTTCTTTTTCTGGTATTAATTTTTTGTGTAAAAATATTTTTGCATAAAAATAAGGACAATGAAATTGCTGCATATTAGATATATATTCAGTGTTCATCTTTTTATAAAATCTTAAAATTTCAATGAAGCATTAAAAAGGTCACTGAATCAATTATATAGCGATAAATCCTGAAAATTTTCAATATTTAGAAAAAGCCATGAAATCTTCTGAAACGAGCTGCAAATGCAAGGAATGTGAAAAACTCGCAAAAAATGCAAAAATGTCTAAAATTCGCAACAACTTCTAATCATTTGGGGGAAAAATGTTTAATATCATTTAAAAGTTGATAAAACATTAAAATGTAGATAAAGACACCCATATTGCAAAAAACGCGAAATTTCGCGAAATGTTGCAAAATTTAGAAATGCCGTAAAGTGTCTTAAAACGAGTTACAAATGCAAGGAATGTAAGTAGCTGGCTACAGGGCGGCATTTCCAGCCAGCGATGTTTGTAGTCATGTAGCCGTGTATGCTGCTGCTACAACATTTTGTTTTTACTTTTACAATTAAATATAAGATATTTTTATATTGAAATGGAATTTTTGGCTTGAGTTCAAATCTGAGTTTACCCATTTCTTCTTAATTTTTAAGAAATTCTTTTTGGATAAATTCATTATTTTATCAAATAAAAAGTATTTGAAACAATTTATTTATAATAATATAAATATCAACTATTTAACAAATTAGAATACGAAAAGTACAACTTATTCATTTCTTACAAGTTAAATCAATTTCGGTTAGTACGAAATTCCATCTCTGATGATTAATTATTCCATACTCTCCCGCTTTTTCCACAGTCATTGGCTCTGAGATTAAGCAATTTTCCATTTTTTCGTTTACTTTATTTTTCTATTGTAGTTGACTTTCTTAGTATTCAACCACCTGTGACAATGTAAACATGGAGTTTATTACGGGTGCCTTTGTTTTTATTTAATAATTAATATTTATACGCTATTGTTGAATTGTTTAAGGTTTATATTGAAATGAAATTTTTGGCTTGAGTTCAAATCTGTTAATTTAAGAAATTATTTTTGGATTAATTCATTATTTTAATTTTATTACTTTTGTTTGTTTACCTTTTGAATCATATTTTTTTGTTTTACTGAATTTTACTAAAAGAAATTTATGAAGTAAAAATTTTTAAATACTCAACCATGAACTGTCACTTTATGCTCTCAATTTGTGTCCTCGTTTACTGTATTTTGGGTAAACGAACGCAATTTAGTAAAATGCACCAAAAATTTTTAAAAACTTTTGGATACTCGAACTCACTTTGTTACGCTTTGTATACGAAAGAAAAAAAACTTCAAAAAGAAAATGAATACATATCCAAGAATACTTTGGTTAAGTGGCAAAATAAGATTTTCGGCTAGCTCTTCAATATGGTATATACGGTTCTCAACCCAGTTCCTTTAACGCATAACATATAATATACTCTTTGCCTTGTAAATACCGAAGAGTAAATGTTGAGTGTGTGCCACGTTCAGATTTTCCCTTAATTTTTCTCTCAGTTTCATCAAGTTGTCTACATGGACAGGAATATTCATGTCTTCACCTGATAGACATTAAAGTTTGTCCAGAATTTTATAAGTAGATCCGTGCTGAACCATATTTTGACTAAATGTAGCGAAATAGGGCGAACACTTGATTGAACTATGAAAATCACTTCTATGTACTGACAAAATTTGTGGCACGAACTTGTCCCATTCTTTGTGATTCTTATGATCTTTTAGGAAATACCTTATTTTAGTTATAATTTCTTGGTTTGCTCTTTCCGAAACATTTGAGTGCGGGGCGTAAAAACCTGTAGTAATGTATGATTGCAAAAATTCTTGCATTTCTCTTGAGGTAAATTGCTTTCCATTATCATTATGTATATAACGTGGTACTCCATATGTTGTGAAAATTTCATTTTGAAGCGCTCTAAGAAAAACGAATTTTGTTAAGTGGTCTATACAAATAAAAATTACTGAATTTTGCATTTTGGTGAAGGGATATGGGCCAAGAAAATCGCAGTAAAATCTTTCAAAAGGACGGCAAGTCACAAACTGATTTCCCATTATAGGTCTCGATATTTGGTTGGAAGATTTAATACTTTTACATATTTCGCAGAACTTTAGGTAATTTTTTACATCACTGACCATTGTTGGCCAAAAATACTTAGTTCTTATTCGGAATAAGGTTTTCGTGAATCCACCATGGTAAGAGGCTTCAGAATCATGTGCTATTTTTTGGACAGATTGAGTTAAAGATTTGGGTACCCAAATTCGCCATAATGTATCTTCTTCATCATCTACACCCTGTCTAAAATTTATACGTTTTAGAACTATATTATCCAATAGTCTGAGATCTGGCAATGCTTTATTATTTTCTATTATCGTTTGCCTTAAATTAACGTACTAACAAGTTTCTGGGTAATCATTACTCGATGTTATCTGATCAACATTCATTCTAGACAAACAGTCTGGCACTACATTTAAGGTCCCTTTCCTATGCTCTATAGTGAAATCGTAACGCTGAAGCTTAAGACTCCAACCTGCCAATCTCCCGCTAAGGTCCTTCTGCGACATTAACCATTTCAAAGATGAATGGTCCGTGATTATGTGAAAAGGCAACCCTTCAACGTATGGTCTAAGCTTGTTAACACATACTACCGCAGCCATGCACTCAAGCTCGGTTACTGTGTAGTTCCTTTGTGCTTTATTGAACTTTTGAGATACATAAGCAATTGGGTGTCCTTTAGCTTCATCATCATACTGGAAAAGGACACCACCAACGCCAATTCTTGATGCGTCACATTGGATTATAAACTCCTTTTTAAAATCTGGCTGCGCTAAGACCGGAGCTGTGCAAAGTGCTAACTTAAGACTTTCAAATGACTCTCTAGCAGCTTGAGACAAAGCAAAGTATTTAATTGTCTTTTTCAAACAATCAGTCAAGGGCCTGCCAGATTTGCGAAATTATTTACAAAGCTACGGTACCAGTTTGCCATTCCTAGAAATCTTCTGACCTGTTTTGCACTGAAAGTTTCGTATGGAATCCATCTTTTCCGGGTCGACCTTAAGACATCCATTACCTACTATGTATCCCAAGTATCGGATTTCTTTTTGGCAAAATTTGCTTTTGCTAACATTGATAGTCAAGTTAGCATTTCTTAGACACGATGCAACTTCCGATAAAAGTTCAACGTGGGACTCAAAATTGGGGCTACAGACTAACAAGTCGTATAGGTAAATGAAAACATTTTCTAGTAGGCGCGACGGTATCATCTTGTCCATTAACCGACTCATCGTTTGCGGACCATTGCATAAACCGAATGGCATGTACTTGTACTGATACAATGGCTTTCCCGGTATACAAATGTAATGTTTTCCTTAGAAGACTCAGTCAAGGGTATTTGTAGAAATGCATCTTTAAGATCTATCCCGCTAATAAAAAAAGTATCTTTGAGTCTACTTAAAAGACCATTAATATGAGTTAAAGGATAACAATCTTTTTTTGTAACTGCATTGAGTTTTCTCGAGTCAATGCATAGTCGGACTTTACCTGGTTTTCTCACAAAGACTGCTGGAGAGCACCATGGAGAGTTTGACTCTTCTATAACGCCAAGTTTTAATAATCTCTCAATTTCACTATAAGCTTCATCTTGGCGCGGTGGTGATAATGGGTAATGCTTACATTTTATCGGTACAGTATTTCCGGTATCAATATGATGTTCTAATAACTGGGTATGTCCGAGCCCAAGCTTTTCAAATGACGGAAATTGTAGCATAGTTTTCTCTAGTATGAGATTTTGTTCTGCAGAAAGTTTATGAAAATTTTGGTTTTCGCTTGAGCTAATCGACAGCTCGGCTATGCTAGGTGGCGAAATGGGTATAATATCAGGGGCCAGGGCGAACTCTTTCCAAAAGTTTATACCAAAGTAAGCCTCTTGGCTTAACGATGGAACTAGATAAAATTGTATGTCTCTGGTTACCTTATTAAAATGTATTGGTAATATACAATAGCCAATAACATTCTGCTTAGCGCCATTGCCGTACTTATAAAAGTCTTAACTTCGTATATGGAACTTTAATTATTTCTAATAAAAACAGGCACTTCCATGAATAAACGTAGTTTCTAATATTTTCCGAAAAAAATTTCGCTTTCTATAACGCAACCTGCATTTCATTATTTTATACGAGAGTTTCCTATCATATGACTTAAATTTATTTTTGCTTGGAATTGGAAAATTAAAGTCGGTTTGAGTAAAATTTTCTTTAAAAACAGTTTGTGCGTTATTACACCCATTTAGTTTCATTGCAAACACGGGGGCTTTTGGGATGGACGAGTGTCCCCGTTAGTCATATCGCCCATTTTGCGGTTTAATTCAGCGTTTTTATTAATTAACAAATCAAAGTTTACAGAGGGTGTGTATAAAGGTAACTCTAAGGTGCTTGTCGATCTCTTAACTGGCTCTTGAACAGCCGAAGATTTTCCTGTACAGTTATTTCCGCTTAATTGATTTTCTAAAAATGCACGAGTTTTGACGCAATTAAACGGGAACTCAATTAAGCAATACTCGGTTAATTGAATCGCCGACGCAATTAAACGAAATTCGCTTAATTGAGCAATATGTGCAATAAAGCGAAACACCCATGCGTCGTAGATGGAAAATAAAACTCATTTCTTTAGTTACACATTAAGTTGAAAAATTGTTTAGGTTTATTAAAACAAAATAAAAATCAGGTACGTTCACCGTACAATGTTTATAAAGGAACAAAAATCACAAAATTCAATATAAAAGGAGATCAAAACTTAAAAATATGTATATGTATGGAAATGTATATTTTATAGAAAACTCTTTACATAAGCATGAACTTATGATGAACTAATGTGATAAAAAAAATCAGTCATCAACATTTGAATTTTAGATTTGTGAAGGCCTTCGATAATACGTTTTTCTATATCATCAAGTTCATGTGAACAATAATTTTGTGCTAAACAGAAATCTCGAAGTACATGGAGACAATTCAGTGCCTCTTTTGTTGAAGGAGGACTGATAATATCTTCGGAAGAGTCTGAGGGCGAAATATACTCAATTTCTTCAATGATCTCCTGCTCTGTAAGTGTTCCACAACATGGTACATTATCATCGCAGCGGACGAAATTTTCGAATTCCTTTTGATGTGCATCATCAACATTAAGTTGCACAATGTCATTTTCTAAATCGACTTGCTCAGCAGAGGAAAAAAATTTAGCCTGAAATGTAGCGACTGTGACATTTATTGACAAACAAGTGAGGGGAACTTACCTTGTTAAAACAGTTTGCAATTGTAGAAGGTTTCATAAGCCACCAAGACTTTTTCATAATATGCAATGCTTTAAAAATGCTTAAGTTCTTAATAAAATCTCCAATAGTTTTTCCGCTTTCAATCGCTAAGATTTGTTTCCTTATAATGTTTTGCCGATAGTAAGATTTGAAACTGTGTATAATGCCCTGATCTAAGGGTTGTGCTATTGTATTAGCTGGTAAATATTGCAAGTCTATATTTGATAAATTTGCTGATGTTTTATGGGAAGATGCGTTGTCAACGAACAATATTATTTTACGTCTTTGTTTTACCATTTCAGCATCAAGGGAAAGCAAAAATTTCTGCCATAAATCTTGAGTCATCCACGCTTTGTGTTGCGAATAATATTTCAGAGGCAACACTTTGTTTTTAAGAAACCTTGGATTTTTTTATTTGCCAATAATAATAACTTTTTTATAATCACCGGTAGCATTGCATACAAACACTAGTGTTAAACGTTCCTTCGAGTTCTTAAAGCCTCGCTTTTGGTCTCCTTTTTTTGATAATGTTGAATTAGGTAATGCTCGGAAGAACAAACCGCTTTCATCAGCGTTAAATATATCTGAAGGCTCATATTTTGATATTAAAGTTGGCAAAACGGTATCAAGGAATGCGTTTGCCGCATCAATATCGGCAGATGCACCTTCTCCTTGCACTTTTTATAGAACTATGCCTTCCCTTTTCTGCCAACGGTGAAGCCAACCACTACTCGGGTTGAAATCAACACCCATTTCCACAGCGAACATTTTAGCCTTTTCCAAAATTATGTTGCGGGAAACTAAGGTTCCCGATTCACGCATTTGTTTAAACCATATTGTAAGGGCTTTCTCAACATTTAAACAGGCACCGCTCCGGTTTCTTTTTGTTGACAATCCGATCGTTTTAGATTTTTCAACAATTGAATCTCCGCTTTTTAAAATTCTATTTATTGTTACTTTAGAACACTTATATTTTTCGCAAAGAGCACTTTTGTCATCTTTTTTTGAATCATCAATTAAATTTAATTTTTGTTTAATATTTAAAGTAATGTGGCTTCTCGAAGTCATTTTTGCAAACTCTTCACCTGTTGAAAACTTGCTACTATAAATGTAAAAAATTCACAAAAACATATGAATTGAAGTTCTTTTTTACACGATGGTCAGAAAAAGCCCTTTTACATGATGAACAGAACCATGACTTTTTTGCCGCAAAATAATTTTTTTTACGTTTGTGGAGCAAAAAAAAATTAAGTAGGCGGAATAAATTAAGCGAAACATTTGCTCTTGTTTTTCGCAATGCGGTCTTAATTTGCGAAACAATTAAGCGAGTGACGCAATTAAACGGAACTCAATTAAACGGGTATTTTAACATAAACAGGTATACTGAATGATTTCGTTCCATGATTTTTAATGCAATAAAGCGGGAAACTCAATTAAGCGGGGCTCAATTAAGCGGAAATAACTGTAGTTGATTTTGTTTGTTGAGGGTTTGTTTTATTTGCAGGGGAATGGACAACATTTGGTTTTCGATTACTAATATTATCTACTAATTCAACGGAAATGTTATTCTGCGACGCGGACACTGCTCGACTTTTACTATACGACTTATTGCTTCTTGTCTTAGATGAGCTACTATTATTCATTATGGAACAACCGTTCGTCCACCAAATTTTTAGTTACGATTGATACAGTACTCCGATGATTCTATTAACTTTACAAGATTATTTTTATTGTGTAGGAAATTATATCTACTATATTTTTGAAAGCACTAAGGAAAAGCATTTCTTTTTTGTATATTTACATTACCTAAAATTTTAAGTTACATGAACATATTTTTCTGTTCTTGTATGAAAAAAATTCAAACTTAGAGTTATATATGTATGTATGATACCTATTAATGAATTTAAAATTGGAAAAGTAATATATAATATGTACAACTTATTTAAAATTTATTGTACTCAATTATCTATATGCCTTCAGGGCACAAAAACGAAAAAAAAAAATTTTCTGCAGACAAGTCAATCATCTCGCAGCCTTAAGTAGCCTTACTACATGGGTTTTTTTCAAATAAATGGTCTTATATGTAAATAGGAAAGAATGCTTAAAATGTTATTGCATTATAACAGTGTTATACGTGATATTTCTTGTTCTAGCGCTACTAACTCCAATATGAGCCTTTTAGGGTTAGGACTTATAGAACACTTGAAGTACCACTCAAATCCAACAAATAAAATTATGTATAATATAATACTGGGCTTAGATCAAGATTATACATTCAAAAATTTTCACTAGGACTAATATATAATTATACAAAAATGCACTGTAGCATGGCTTAGCGTAAAATAAAATACCTACATATTTCTATATTGCAACTAGATTCCGATTTAATAAATAATTAGAAAAAATTCTAGCACTTATACAAAAACATGAAATATTTGTTGTTGAATAAATGTAATACTTGTCATTCTATATATGAATGCTTTTCTTAGCCTACCAATCAATACTATTTACTTATATGAAAAGTTCATTTGTTACATTAAAATAATTTAGAATTCCTAGATATTGACCTTGGCATAACCATAGAGATAGTCACGCCGAGGCCTTTTCGTTGGGCGCCATATATGTTACGCGTTGTGTACGAAAGAAAAAAAATTCAAAATGAAAATGAATACATATCCAAGAATACTTTGTTTACGTGGCAAAATAAAATTTTTGGCTAGCTCGTCAATATGGTATATGCGGTTCTCAACCCAGTTCCTTTAACGCATAACATATAATATACTCTTTGCCTTGTAAATACCGAAGAGTATTAAATTTCTAGTAGTTACAAATAAGAATAATGAAAACCCTAATATTAGCAAGATGTTGTGCCAATTTGGTACCATTTCGTTCCCGCCCTACTGACAAACTCACTGTCAGACGCCTTGACAGAGTGTGTACCGTGAATTTTATGCCTGTCCCTAATGATGATGTGACTACTTGATTCGAAACATTTTGTGTTCGCCATCCTTCCCCTTTTGAAAGTAAAACTAAAATTGTATTTTTATACCCTTCACCAAAAAATTTGGAAAGGGGATATATATGTTTTTCATTCCGTATGTAATTTCTTCATTATTCATTTAAGACCCCATAAAGTATTTATATTCCGGATCCTTATAGATAGAGAAGTCGAATGAGCGATGTCCGTCTGCCCATCTATCCGTCTGCCCATCTGCTACATTTTGGTGTAGTTAGAATTAAGGCCAAAACACAACATAGAGAAATAAATTTTATACCATTCTCTTGGAATTTTTCATAAATTTGTTCGGTTTGAAAATAACAAAACTCGGTCCAATAGTTAATGAGATATAGCCAAAAGACTTTTTTTGTTATATTTCCTATTCTGTTGTTTTTTATGGCCCCAACTGTCCTACGGTCAATTTTATGAAGCAGATCTCTTGTATGGAGTTCTACGAAGGTTCAGACTGAAAAAAATTGAAGTCGGTCTATTAACGACTAAAATATGAGCAAAAAAAATGGCATTCGAAATATTTTTAATTTTAAAATTTTTTTAAAAAGTTGCGTGGGGATTCAATCCAACAACATCATGGTTGGTAGTCACGACCGCTTCTTGTACACCACAGTGCAGTTATACTTATCATAATAGTTTATGCGTTTAAGAACATAATATATCTTATTTATTATAAAATACTATAATTTCAAATTTTTGATGGATATTGGTGTGGTTGTTGTAAATCTTCCCTTTTTGTCACACATATATCACATACATACATACTGAAATGCGTTCATGGGCACATGTACACATTGTGTGTATACTTTTGTATATTTAAACAAGTAAGAGAGATATATTCGGCTGTGCCGAATATTATATACCCTTCACCATAGTATGGAATGACGAAAGAAGTCACCATCACGAAAATTCACTCCCACGAAATACGAAAAAAAATTAAAAAAAAATAATTTAAATGGAAAAATTACATTAAAGAAAAGAAATTGCTACTCACCGTCGGACACACCCCCACGTGATGAAAACAAAAAATTAATCACGATTACGCATTGTTGGTTCTAATCTCTATTTCATAGTATAGGCTGATTTCATAAACACAGCTTGCAAAGCAACACTGAAGGCATGAGTTTAAAAGGCATTCTAGTGTTGCTTTGCAAACTGCGATTATGAAGTCAGCCATAAATTATGAATTTCGTAACAAATTTGTTAAACTTTCTTGCCTAGAGTGCATTATAAAAATATTAACATACCCTTATTAGCACTTATATATTTTTTCACACATCCAAGAAGTGTTTCAACGTCTTTATCAAGAAGCCAGTGGTCTTCGACTAAACAAAGAAATGATTTGAAACGTAAGAACAGGTTTAATAATGAAGAAATTCTCCCAAAATAGATAAAAAATATCGACACCTATTGTATAAATCTGCTAGTCTAATGATTAAAATGTTCCAATATTATCTTCATATTGAAAATAATTTAAAGCTATCAAAAATTCTTAAAAAAAAGAACGAACTTTTTCAAATAAAAAGTAAAAGTAATAAAAATAACTAAAATGTATCAAGAATTAAAAAAAATTAATAAATGGTTGGTCAGGATTTGAAACCGTACCTTCTTACCCGGTGGCACGGTTTCGAATCCTGAACACAACACAATGCTATTTTTTTAGAATTTTCGATACATTTTAGTTGTTTTTATTACTTTTACTTTTTATTTGAAAAAGTTTGTTCCACAATTTATTTAAAAATCCAGGCACAATCTCATTTATAATATTTTTTTTAATTTTTTGCGTTTTTTCCAATTTTATGAACGATAAAAGGTTTATTTTTCAAAAATATCCAATATGTTAACAAATAGGATTTTGTACAGTGATAAAATAATTATTTTTGTACGTTTATTAGTATAATATTATGCATGCATATTACAGTATTTTTTATCGTTTACATTTTCTTTTCGTATATAAATAACCATAATGATTTTTTATATTATTTATATTAAAGAAATGTAATGGATCGTCAAGACACTATGTACGAGTAAATATACAAAATCAATAAAATTGAATTTTAGTTTTGTTTTGAAAATGTATTAATATTTCATTTTTGTGTAATTTTAATTATTTTCTATATTCAGGTGCAGAGCGTACCTGCAGTATATCAGAACCCGGTATTATTATTGTATTTGTACAATGTGATCAAAAATCTTTTGACAATTAAAATGTTGTTTTGATACTTAGTAACAATTAACAAAGCAGAAAAATTTCTTACCGGCTAGAATTTGATAAGAAATGTTTCTTTCATTCTCTAACATCAGTGAGTTAATCTTCAAAAGCACTTCAATTAATTGCCATTTTTCTATAAAATAAAAACAAAGTTTGATGTAAGAATTTAATTTAATATCAAGTTTCAAAATGTAATTAGCAAAGAAACTAAAAAATTGAAAACCTCGCGGAAATAGCGCATATTCTAAAAATTGCAACTGCAATATTGGAAAACTTAAAAAATATCATTTCCATTGTGAAAATTACACTTTTATTAAGAACTATTTTGTATTTCGAATAAAAGTATTGCAAATACCTACTTTCCACAAATTTATATTTAGCTTCTAGATTGCATTATCCAATTGAATAATTTAATGTGGGCTTCATTAAAATGTATTCTAAGAATAGTTCGCAATTCATCAAATATTTTTCAAACAATCAGTTCCTATCGTACATATCATACATATGAACTTTGGATTTTTAGATCAGAAAGTTTGGGGAAAATTTCCAAAAATAGTATATGCACACATATTTGTATTTCTTTTTTTTCATATTTTCGTATTTTCCCCAATTCAACATATATAAAATGACAAGTTAAGATCTTAGGAGATCAAAAATTGATTTCTTCATATTCATATAAAATAAACTGGTCTTACATTCATTAAAAACAGCTAAAAACTCATAGTTTTGCGGAATATCGCATGTCGATAGCACGCACTACGGAATTGGACGAGGATTAATGGTTAAATATTACGAAAATCAGCCGAATTATGGGTTGGATTTGAGAGCAAAATGCTTTCTGTTTGCGATTTTATCGTAATTTTTCATATTTAGATCTCTGTCTTACTTAGTAAACGCAGAAGAAGATTTAAATAAAATTTGTTGTTAATTAAATTCATCTGTTTTCTTAGCAGGCTGAATATGAATTACCGAATTCGTATTTTTTAAATCAATTGTGGTTGAAATTCCATTGTGTTTCTATATCAGAAATATACAGGTTATATATATATTTTTTTTTAAAGAGAAGTAACACTCAGGCAATTAGTATGCCTACCAACCCGTCGGTGTGTTACCTTTCTTGGGAAAGGGATAGTGAGAGAGGACTGATGGTGAAAGAGAGAAAACCTAATTTTTACAAGTCTGATATTGCGCGCTGTGTTAGTTTTTAGATCAGTGTTGCAGCGCCTCTGATGACAAGTAGGCGCTTTAAATGTAATTTGGAATGAATTTCCGTCATCCCACGTCAAATTTGGTTGATAAACAGACCGGTTTCGGCTATGTGCCATCTTCAGTGTTCTCTCAGTAACTAATCGTTTTTTGTGTTGTCCCTTGTCTTTTGTATAGTTTCCTTGTGTACCTAACTTCTTTTCCTCTCTTTCTCTCTTGTTCGTGTCTGCATCTCTCTCGTTCGTATATATTCGTGTGTGGCTCTCTCTCGTTCGTATATATTCCTGTGTGCTCTATATCTACCTGCTTCTTGTTCGTTTAATTTTTCTCTTGTTAGTCTCTTGTGTTTACCGTTACAGTTTATTATTTGAGTGATCATTTGCTAGGTGTTTTATTTTGTTTTCTAAAAAATTTTGCTAGTTTGTATGTTGATTTGCCCATATACGTTAAAGTAGCCCAAGTTCCATTTTCTTGCTCCTGTTCTCTGTTCCGTTCTTTATTTGTTTTGATATCATTTCGGATTTTGTCTACTAGTTCTTTTTTGTATCCATTGTTTTCTGCTATGTCATATATTGTTTTTATCTCTTTCTTATAGGCCTCCCGTGTTAGTGGTATTCGTTCAAGTCTTGATACTAATTGTCTAAACACAACGCTTTAAATGTGTTTTAAGCTGTTGTTGTAGCCATTTTATTAATTATTTTACTTCGCCGGCGAGTAGTATAGGATTGTATGTCCTGCAACCATTAAAATTCTCAAATTTCAGCAATTAAAATTTAAAATTTTAAAATTTTAATTGCTAATTGGGTGTTAATTGTTTTGTCGGCGATCTTTGATGTGTGTGTGTGCGATTTTCCCACGGTTTAATAGGGGGGTTCACTGCTTTGATGTTTTTTTTTTGTTTTTGTGTGGGCGTGAGAATTTCTGTCTGTCCGTAAGAATTTCCGTCTGTCCGTAAGAATTTCTGTCTCTCCGTGAGAATTTCGGGTTATGAGAATTGGTGTTCGTTGGAATTTAAGTTTTCCGTGGGTCGAAGGGGTGCAAGATGATTTTGTATGTCTGTCTGTCTGTGAGAATTTCTGTCTGTCTGTGAGAATTTCTGTCTGTCCGTAAGAATTTCTGTCTGTCTGCAAGAATTTCTGTCTGTCCGTGAGAATTTCTGGTTGTGAGAATTTGTGTCCGTAGGAATTTAAGTTTTCTGTGGGTTGAAGGGGTGTTGTAGTGTGCAAGATGATTTTGTATGTCTGTCCGTGTGTATTGATGTCTGTGCGTTGACTTTATGGGTAATTAAATTTTAAAATTTTAATTGTCGAAATTGTTTTAATTGTTTTGTCGGCGAGCTTTGATGTTTGTATGTGTGTGATTTTCTCACGCTTTCACGAAATTAATATTTATATTTAGAAATATATATTTATAAATAAATCGTTTCTCATGTCAACATATGTATGTGCAATTCTCGGATTGTTTTGTTGGAGGACAATTTCTATCTGAATCTGAATACCCCTAATTTTTGTGTGTTTTCTTTTCTTTATGGGCCAGTGAGATTTTTTATTTTAGCTGGTGTGTTTATTTAGGACCAACGTTTGCTGTGTACGTATTGATTGGTACTCAATGCTCATGAGCTTATTTTATGATCGACAATGTGTGTCATCATTAGTTTTTTAATTTTGCTGTAGATATTTGAAATAAAAAAACATTTGGTAAATTTTGTATATGCATTCATTTTTATTAAAAAAATTTTAAAACTGATAAAAAAGTTTGAGAATTTATAATAAAACATACATATATATATATATATATATATATATATATGTATAAAAATAATAAAAAAAAGAAAAACATTATTTTAAACAAGATTTTTCTTTTGTTAGTAAAAGAGCATTTCTTAATGCGCAAACACCAAATGTGTGATAATTACAATAGAAACACTCGGGATATTTAATTTCCATTTGCTTAAAGTTGATGCAGCCAAAGTCCTCTATGTTAAAAACTCTTTTTCGAAGTATTTTTTCTAGCCATTGTCTCTTTTCTTCTCCTTTAACATATATTTTAGAATAGTGTACATTAGCTTTTAAAAATGTGTAAACACTTTTAAATGATACTGATCCATCGTCCCAGTATAGGTGATGATAGTTTTTTGTTAACCAATTTGCTTCTCTCTGCTTTTTTTCTGACAAACATTGGAAATCGTATGGAGGTTTTATGATGAAATTAATGTAATCATTATTGTTGAAAACAACTGCTGCTTCTTTTGGGATGAAATCATTCGAATTACTTTTGAAACCTTGCAAGTCTATGAAAACAATATTGTCATCCATATTATTAAATTTATAAGACTTTTCGAACTTGTCCTTTTATTGGAATATATTCAATTATGCGATCATGAATAAGAATACAGTAAGCTGATGTCTTTGATGGAATATTTGTTGCTGTTTCAAATTCAATTTTTATATCAATTGGTCCGCTGTTGAGTGATTCGTTTTGATGGGTTACATCTACTACAATAATCGGTGCATTATTTTTAAACTCTTGAGCAGTTAGAAGCGGTTGAGGTTCTCTCATGTAGTAGCTCTGTTGAAATCTTAGATACATATCGTAGAGAATTGCATAGCGCTCATTCTTAAATTTTATATTTAGATCATCATATGGGTATGATACTGAATTTAAATGTACTTTTAAATTACTGAGGTCACAATGAACAAATTTATTATCGCGTTGAAAAGCAACCAATACAAAACGAGGTCGTTCTCTATTTGCAGCCAGTTTAACGTTCCTTATATGGCTAGTTCCTGTATTTAGTTGAGGATTAATACATATGACAATCCCAACTGCGAAATGCCATCGGTATAGAAGCACTACTATTAATAACTTTAATCATATTCAATTTGCTAAGATCAGATATTTGTACATGTGGAATTCTCCATGAGATGAGTGAAATTGTAAGTTTTGCTTTTTCAGTAGAAACACTAGAGTGTACTAGATCTTCATCGCTCTTATTACGTAAGAGTATCAATTCATGTTTACTATTTAGGATAATTTTATTGTAGTCTTCAGCGTATCCTAAAAACATTTTTAATGGTACATAGAAATTGAAATATCCATTTACAAGTTTCACATCGTCAATTTTATTCCATCCAGCATTCTGCATCCCATTGCTTTACGTCGGTGTTAAGGAAACTAAATTTTTGATAGTGCTTGTGGCTCCTAAATATCTTGTATGATCAATCTCAATACCGTTAAGTTCATAACGAATTTCATCAAAGAGATATGCGACAAAGTTGTTTTTTAATTTAAAATTTTCTGTAGATTTGGAGGTTTTCTCATCTACAACAGATCCTTCCACATATATATAACTTTCACTAGGTAAAACATACAAATCTTGATTTTGTATTGAAATGCGTATTTCATCATTATTGTTGTAAGATTGTAGGTATGGCACGTATGTATGATAGTCCTTTTTGATTATATTTTCATCAGATAATGGCTTATCCAATACATTTATTATTGAACTCATTTTGTCTTCAGTTTGAAATTAAGAGACTTTAGAAAATTTTTATTTGTTGTTGTCAACGTTTTTTGATGAACTGATCTTTTTAATTGTGGTTTAGGTTGTGATAATGGTTTAGGGTTGTATGTTGTTGCTGTTGTTATATTTTTCGATATACTTGAGTTGTATATCAACATTATTTAGTTGGTCTTAAATGAATTCTTATTGTTATTTCCTCTCCTCGAAAATTAATTAAATCGCCGTACTGATCAACTATTCGTAGCGTTAGTGAACCTACCTCTCTGGAGTTCACAGGTAAATAAATGAGGTTTCTAGGAATCTCAGCTATTTTATAGCCTGGAGGCACATTAATCGGAAACTCGTGTAGTGTATGCGATTTGGAATTGTTCATATATGTATTAACAGTGATACTACTTTCAATTCGTAATAGATTCACCTTGAAAATATTAACTGGAAGATCTGAATAATGATCTTCGTTTGGAGTTAGGATTTTATCGTTGAATCCTAAGAGTTTTCCAATTGTATTTTCCTTATTAAAATATATTGGATCCGTAGAGCTATTAACTTTAACCTGCATTGTGTTATTATTGGCTTCTATAAAAATTTTATTTTCTCTACCATATCGTTTGTATTCTTCCTCTATATAATCAACTATGTCATTCAATTCATAAGATCCAATTGGTATTTCAATCACATTTTCACCTATATGAAACAAATTGTTATAGACATCAACATTTGGAATGCTATTATACGAATGAAAATCAGTTAGAGCACATTCATATGTCTCATTTAACTCAATAGGAGGGAAGTAATTAGCAGATAACTCTGATGAGTTGGAGCTCAGAGTAAGTGTTATTGACATTATGCCTGCTTGATTGTAAATGAATAAAGTTTAACACACAATATGGTTTATAAAAAGCATTTTTATTTTAATTTAATCTTTTTTGTTTTGAATTTACATTATAATTTTTAATACTAAATCCAATAATTCTTAATACAATAATTCTAAATATTTTGTTTCAACTATAATATTTCATCAGTAGTGTGTTTATGTACCTTCGCTATCAAGTTTTTCATATAAAATAATGTGCATGCCTGGCTGGGAAACGTGATCGTTAAAAATATATTTTGTTAGGTAATTAAGTGTATTTTTTATGGAAATGCGTTTTCCATCCTTGGATGGTTGTTTGTATTAGGAGGTTTCATAAAATTTGTATTGTGTATTAAGGGTGTTTAAAAAAAATTTTATATGTAAATTTTTTTTTGTTTTCACATGCCTGATTTGAGAGTCAGTCAGGGCTTCTCTATTGAATATCACCCCTGAAACTTTTGTACGAACACCCCTACCCGGACACCTATATTGAACAACTCTGTTGAATGTTTATCAGGAAGCTGGAAATTTTCTTCATAGGTACAAAATATTTCACCGAGTTAAATATGAACTCCCTACTAATTTTTTTTCAGTTTTGATTGCTAAAAGAAAACGAAACTAATAAAAAAAGGGCATTTCGGTCTATTTTTATTACCCTTGTCCTTTCTGTCTATTCATTAGCATTTTCTTTTTATTGCACTTGATAAGATGCATCAACTTAGGACCTGTGGTTTTTCTTATGTTTAAAGTAAACCATAAATGTTTGAGTGTGTCCTCTATTGTCTGTCTATTTTTAATGAAAAATAAGGGTGCGAGAAAGTGAAACATTGTCTATTTTTAAATGCATTCATATGTCGTGTATGTACATATGTGTGCACATTTATATCACTATTGGTCAGTTTGAGTGAGCTCGTTAGAATATTTTATTATATTGCGCATGTGTGCGTGTGTTTGCATTGAATCATTTTCTGTCTGTCCTTCTCTACCGTCTAGCTTGTTATCTCTACCTATTTCACACCCCAGTGCGTATATTTATGTGTATAAGGATACACAATTTCATTACACATATTTATTTTTTTTTTCAAAGAAAGAGGATCAGAAATTTAAAAAGAGGTTACAAAACCAACATGCATTTGCATTACATAAATGTATGAGATACATGGAAAATTCTTAAGCAAAGTTAAACACTTGTGCCGATCTATCTCTTTTTTATTACACTTGTCCTTTCTGTTTTTCTTTGCTGTCTACCTTTTTTTTATTGCAGTTCATCTTTTTTTATTGAAAAATTTTGAGTTGGCATTTTCATGAGTGTCTGCTCCTCTACCAACTTTCTTGTTGGTCGCTTTCATTTATCGACAAAATAAATGTTGCGATACCGAGAAAATTCTTATAACGTAAATAGTTGTGATTTTTGTTTTGATTTTTTGCAGTTTTGATTGTTGAAAGAAAATGAAACTAATAGAAAAATGTATATGGTATTTGCAGCTGTATAAACGAATTCAATATGTAACTGTTTATCAGCATACAGATGTAAAAAATGTATGACCGAATGTTGTAAATTTAAAGAAATTTGTTTACTATGAAAAATAAATATTTTCTTCATGGTTTTATAATATTGCTTTTTCTTAAGACATGCGCTAGCATAATTTAGTATAAATGCGAGTGTTTCTCAGAAATTTTTTTAAACAAAGCTTAGAACAATCTATTCTATTTTCAGCCTAATCTAATAAAAATACATACTAAAATAAATATTTTAAATAATACTAATTGATATACAGAAATATATATGATGTGTTTTTATTTATTTTATTAGGATTTTTTTTCAGATTACATAACAATTAAAAATATTTACATTTATTTTACTTTTCAGATACAGGTTTATAGTTAAAAAGTCTTTTATAAAGATTAAAAAGCTTTTGTGTTAATATGTATTCGTTATAATATAAATTACATGCACATATATTAACATTTTATATACTGATGTTTTCACAATTAAATCTATGAATTCCATTATGAACATGTATGAAAGGATAAGAATCATTACTATACATTCTTAATTCTTCAATCATTCTCAGGAATAATTTCTTGTGTTCCTTATCGATATGGCAACTATATCCATCTAATAGTTCCTTTAATTCAGCTGACGAAACCATTTTTAATAGAGTTGATGTAGCTCGCAACAGTATGAATGAATAACTAATTAAAATTTATCGGTAAGAGATTATTTATTATTAAAATGTTATTCAAATGAGTAAACAAAGTTTTGAGATGTTTTAATTGTTCTCTTTATTGAGTGATATAAATAAAAAAAATCCTTTTTTAGTGTTTTACATATTATTGAAATTACAATTTTTACATTTAGTTATATTGTATATATTATAGTATGTTTGTATTAGCTTTTTTGCCTCTTCTTCTATTTCCATATTTCTTCTTCGGTAGTATGAGCATGAGCAAGTGTCTGCTCCACATGTTGTATTATCATTCGACCAAGAACAGTCTTCATAATGTTCTCCAAATTTATTTTTCTTCGTTTTCAAGCTATTTGCACTCTCAAGATGTGATTGAATATTGATGAGTTTGTATTTATCTTCATCAGAAACCATATCAGAACATTTCTTTAAGAAATCATATATTTCTTTTAATATAATCATTTTTACTAGTGTTAATGACTATATACTTCAACAAAAAGTTTATGAATAGTTATAATTCATGATGGATTGGTTATTTATAGTTTTGAAAGCAAATGTGAAATTACTTACTTACATACATACATAAAAAAATATAATTGTCTGATTATTAAAATTTGGTTGCTTTCTGGTTTCGCCTTCCGTTGGCAAAGATAAAATGAATGGCGAACGCTTCTGCAATTCAGTTTTATTATATATAATCATTCTCTCATAGGCTTCAAATGTAATCGTATTGTAATTTTTTCACCACGAAAATTTATTAAGTTTCCGTCTTGATCAATAACTTTCAAAACAAGACTATTTATTGTTCTTGCATTTACAGGTAGATATATTACATTAGTCGGAGCCTCAGTTATTTTGTAACCTGGGCTAACGTTAAGTGAAAACTGATGCAAAATATGTGCGGACATGTTATTTATATATGATCCGCTGACAATATTACATTCAACGATTACTGTATTAATTTTAGTTATATCAATTGTTTTATCGGAGTAATGTTCTATACCAGGCTTCAATACTCTGGTACTAAAACCTAATAAGGATCCGATTGATCTCGTTTTATTGAAATAAATTGTGTCTGTAGTGCTTTTTATGCATGTTTGCAAAGTATTATAATTTGCTCGTACATCAAGGGTTCCATTTGCGATTATAGTATGGTATTTATTTTCTAGTACTTCAGCTATATCTGATAATTCGTATGATCCAACTGGAACTTCTATCTCGTGGTTACCAATATGAAATAAATTGTTTTCTACATCAACATTCGGAATTGAGTGATATGTGTCAAAACTTATTAGGCCGCAAACATAATTTTCATTTAGTTCGATTGGTGGAAAATGGTTTGCAACAAGATTTGAAGAGTCTCCGTTTAATGTTAATGTAATTGACATTTTAACGTTTGATGAGTGAATAGTTTATTATTAAAAACTGTATCGGTTTTTATAATGAACCAATGTCGATATTAATCCAAGAGTTGTGTTCTGACGAAAATCCCAACCATTTAACGTAAACCATATTTCTTCTTCTTTTTAAAATTTTTTCAACTAAATATGTTTCTGGAAATTTAGTTTTCATTAGCTCATGCTCGTAAAAGCCACCTTTAATTTCATGTCCTTGATAGTCTTGCAATATATAGGTATTAGGATTTGTATTTTTTATAGTTTTAATTTTAAATATTTCTGTAGTCCAATTTGGTGTGTAACCTTTTTCAAATGTATGCTTATATTTACTTATTCGAACATTATCATTTACCTTAAACTTTGGTTTTTTAAATACTTTTAAATTGTTGTAGACTGTATTCAATAAAAAAGTTTCATTTGAAGAATTTACTTCATTTGGGGTCATCTGTATTGTTCTATGAAATGTATTATTATATTTATCAACAAGTTCTTGGTATTTGTTTATCCATTTGTATGATCCCTGGCAACTAAACTCTTTCCACATCATTCCTTTTAAAGTTCTGTTAAATCGTTCTACTATGGATGCCTTTAGAACACTATAAGTTGAATAGTGATTAATTTGATTAGATTGCATAAGTTGATGAAATTGATTATTAAAAAATTCTTTGCCATTCTGTTGTTATTAGTGAAAATACTTTTCATAGCATTCGTTACGTTGCATGCAGTTTTATTTTTTATGGCTACATCCCATGCTTTTTTGGAAAAGGTATCTATTACTGTTAGAAGGTATCGATATCCATTATTATGTATTGCATAGTTCCCCATTTCAACCAAGTCCGCCTGCCATAAATCATTAATTCCTTTCATTATAACTCGTCTTCTTTTAAAATTTTTTCGCGCTTGTTTGTGCAGCTCGTTAACTATTTCTCTCTTATCCACGTTCATTTTGTATATGATAGTGTATGTCGACGATCTTCTTATATTATATATGTATGACAATCACTTGGCTGCCTTAATTTTAGGCCATTCAAGCTTTCGTTTTTTTACATCATCTACACCAACATTTTTATTAATCCTTTTGAACATAAAATCTTCAATTTTATTAAATCTTTCTTCAATATTTTTTATAAAGTCTTTATTTGCAAAGTGTATTTGGTTCTCTACTACTTTTTCAATAAGTTGAACATCTTCATCAATTTCTTTTGTAATCGTTTTTTGTAATTTTTTTATTTCACTTCCAATAATATTTAATTTAGTGTCATATCTATTTTTAAGTTCTTCAATTTTATTTGAAAAGTTAATATTTTCATTGTGAAACTGCTCCTTAAAAATCTTTATCGTGGTATATATTTGTTGCATATCTCTTGTTATGTTATTTATTTGTAAATTATACTTGTATGTTTTTATTTTCGAATTATTCAGATTATTCTTAATCGAACTTTCTCCAAATTTATTTATGTAACTCATTTTTAATATATTATATTAGCTTCTCTCAATTCTTCAACAATGGAAATTATTTCGTTTTTGTGATTATTATGACCAGCACTTTCCGATGAAAGAAGTAAACGTAATCTGTCAACTAATTCATTCGGATCATCCCAATATATATAGCTTGGCTTACAGTTGTCTACAGATTTTAACGACAATCCACTGCCTTCCTTTAAAATATTTGATTTCGCAGTAAATAACTGTTTTATTATATTGACATATTTATATGCTCGAGTACCTTTAATTTGACCTTTTGATTGATATTGACGCTTGTGTGCATTTGTACTCTTTAAAAGTTCTTTATAATTTTTCAAATCATTTTTGGTGTAATGTAGAGGCTTTGAATGAAAGACTAATTCGAATAATCCTGGGGTCATTTTCCATGTTGTATTTCCTATTTGAATAGAATTATCTACATTAAAATTTAGCTCATTATTTCCATATCGCCACTTTCCGCTTTCATCTATATTGAAACCATAAACCATATCTAACTTTTTATTACTCAGGAGCAATTCTATATTTTCAACTAATGAGGACTTATTAATAACGGACACTTGATGTTTGCTCTTATAATAATCATCATCATCACTATCAATTTTTACATCCAACTTTTTTATTTTGTTGATAGGACTGTAAATAGTTATATTATCATCATATCCCTCAGCATCATCAAAATTATCAGAACTGCGATCGGATGGTAGTGATGGAAGTTCTGAATCTGATATGTCATTATTTGATTGATAATCATCTGATTTGTAATCCTGAGTTTTTTTAATTATCTTTTTTATAGGTTTTGTTTCAGTTGTAAATGTATCTTTCAATAAATCATCGGATTGATAATCATCAATTTTTTTAATTATCTTATTCAGGGGTTTTGTTACAGGTTTAAATGTATCTTCCAATAAATTAAACCTATCTGCTTCATGTAATTTTATATTTTTCAGCTTTTCTTTTAATATCGTTCTTGTCTTAACAAAATCTTTTAATAATTTGTTATTATTCATATCGAACCGGTTTGTATCTGTTGTGAACTGCTTTGTATCTGGTTATGAACTGCTTTTTATCTGCCCTATATCTGCTTTTTATCTGGTTTGTATCTGCTCTGTATCTGCTTTTTATCTGGTTTGTATCTGCTTTTTATCTGCTCTGTATCTGCTTTTATCTGGTTTGTATCTGCTCTGTATCTGCTTTTTATCTGCTCTGTATCTGCTTTTATCTGGTTTGTATCTGCTCTGTATCTGCTTTTTATCTGCTTTTTATCTGCTCTGTATCTGCTTTTATCTGGTTTGTATCTGCTCTGTATCTGCTTTTTATCTGCTCTGTATCTGCTCTAAACAAATCCCACTTACAGTTGTATGAATTTATCAAAACCTTTTCTGTATCGCCCCTTATTTATCGCATCATCCTTACTGACAACAACGAACCCATATTTGTCTTTCCAGCACTCACTACATATATCTGTAAATTCTTTAAATGTCATATCTCCAATAACATGGTCATTGTATATATGTCGTAAATTCATTTCATCTTGTTTAAATATAATAATCATATTCGCATTGTCACGTATTAGGTGTTTGGGAATTTTTGTATATGTTTGACATAAATAAAAGCAGTCAATATGTTTATGTCTACCCATGCAAAAGTAATCTCTTATATTATCTTGTTTGCCACAAATGACGTCATCAAATATTATTATAGAATTAGAATTTGCCTCAGCTGGACTTAGAACTTTTTCGTTTTCCGAAAATGTAAAAAGATTAATTCCTTTTATTGGATCGATCAGTTTCTTAAGGTAGCAGTATTTAGGTTGATATAAAGACTTTGAATATATATATAAGTTTCTGAAGCTAAGACCATTAGGACTTTCTATTAGACTAATCATGACGTTAGTTTTTCCACAGTTTGAAGGTCCCACAATTAGTGCTCGTATTGAATTTGGTAATAATGTGCTATGTTTAATTTTAGCTTTCTTTTTTTGTGATATGTCCACATTTCTTACAACAATTTGTTTGGCTTGCTCTATTAATCGCATATTGATAACTGATGTGTCTTATCTATAAATAAGGAAATCTCATCATTTCCATTTTTAGTATAGTATAAAACACATCATACACGTATGTTAAAGAAAAAATAAATAAAATGGTTATAAACTACACCAAAGGAAATAAACTAAATCAGTGTAAGGCTGGAAGCGGTTTTGTAAACAACTTAATAGATAAATTGCCGGTTGAACTGCATTTACCTGGTTATCAGTTTTGTGGACCTGGAACAAAACTTGCAAAACGTTTAGCAAGAGGAGATAAAGGCATAAATTTATTGGATGCAGCTTGTAGAGAGCACGATATTGAATATTCAAGAACAAGCGATATTAATAAAAGACATCAAGCAGATAAAATATTATCTGAAAAAGCTTGGCAACGAGTAATATCTAAAGATAGCGGTTTCAAAGAGCGAGCACACGCTTGGTTCGTAACAAACGCAATGAAAGCAAAAGTTAAATTTGGATTAGGCATGAAGAATACTAAGCCTCGTGTATCAAAGAAAATTAAGAATAATGTGAAAAAGAAAACACGCAAAGTATGCAATAAAAAATTGTTTTCATCTACTGTCAAACATGCTTTAAAACTTTTGAAAAATGAGAAACCCGATAATATGTGATGCTGTTAAGATTACCCAAAAATATGTTCATTCAAATTTTAAAAGGAAGAGGAAAGCTAATATTAGTATACCAAGGGTTATACCAGTACCAAAAATTGGTGGATTTGTACCATTAATTCCTGTTTTAACAGCTCTATCAGCTTTGGGAGGATTAGCTACCGGAGGATCAGCTATTGTTAAAGCCGTTAATGATATTAAAAATGGAAAACAACAACTAGCAGAGGCTACTAGACATAACAGGCATATGGAATCAATTGCTTTGGGAAAAGGTTTATATCTTAAACCGTACAAATCTGGCTATGGCCTTTATTATAACCCAGCTCCAAAAAACTTTTAGATAGTCTACCCAATCGACCTTTAACGGATCTAGATTTAATGAAATATGCTAAGCAACTCAAACATTTTAGAGGTGTTTTTATGCGTAATTGTTTGCCTAACTCAGGAATGTGGTATTGTTAATTTAGATAATTCCAGCGGTCCTGGAACACATTGGGTAGCCTATTATAAAAATTATAACTATAAAGAATATTTTGATAGCTTTGGAATCTTACAACCACCAGTTGAAATAGTTAACTATCTTAAAACTCCAATTGAATATAATTATGAACAAAAACAAAAATTCAATACATTTAATTGTGGACATTTATGTTTAAAATTTCTATTCAATAAATATCATATGAAATAAAACAACAATTTATCTTTTTTCTTTTTTCATAATATTTTTTATATTTTTATTTTACAATTGTTTGTTATTATATAGAAAAGTTAACATGCAATTTCTTTAAAAATATCGTCATCAGAATCATTTAAAAACTGATGTATAAAATTATTTGAGGTTTGATTATTTATATAATCAATTTGTATAAAAATATCATCATCCTCTTCCATAATTTCTTTATAAATATTTAAATTTGATGATGTTGGTACTGTTGAGTGACAATTTATTTTATAATGTCCCCACGCATAAGTATCAACACCATTTTCACGTATAAATCTCTTATCATCTAAATAACTTAATGTTAGTTTACTTATATATTGTGTATATACTTCATGCACCTTTGATCTAAACACATACATTGAATTATAATATAGTTTTTTCTCCAGCAAACATTTTCTAAAATCATTAATTGATAATTTGTTGGTTACACTCTGTTTTACTCCTTTTATTTTTTTTATTTCTGTGTCTATCCTATCTATTTTTATAGAATACATTTTTGCTCGCAAACCAATGAATTCCTTAATTACTTTACCATTACATTCATCTTTCATCATCCCTAATACTTTTTTATTCATGAGTGGGAAATTGAATACATTTTCTTTCGGATATGCAGATGTATCGAAATGCTTTTTGATATCATTTCTAATATCTGCATACAGATCATTTGTTTTAACGTTATATATAAAAGAATCAGTATCCATGTAATTCAAATTAATATTTTCACAATATTTGGGTTTCATCTAATCGTAATGAAAATTATACATTTTCCATTTCGATAGTTCTAAAACAGAAAATCCAATGTAAATGGGTTTATTATATTCAGTTCGCACTCTACTCATTTCAATTGCAACCATTTCGTCATGAATTTTGAGGGAACTATGAAAATTATGTCTAGCAATAAAAGCTCTAGCTCCTAATCGTTTACCTCTACTTTCCCATTCACATACTATTTTAATGTCTTTTCTTTTATCGACATTTTCCATAGTCTTACCATATACAGCGTTGTTTAAGAGTTTAAAAAAGTTTTGCTCAAATGAATTTTTAGCTAATGTTCTGTGATAATTGTTTATATCAATATATTTTTTCAACCAATTAGACTGACTAAATTCAAGAATTCTATGAATTTTCTTTAATACCAATCCATGTTGAATACATTGTTGAAGATTTTTATAATGTATTATATAATTGGTTTTGTTGTTTAAGTCTGTTATTAATTTTCGCTGTTTCATGCTTTCAATTTTCTTGTTTTCTGCACAAAATGGTAAGTCGCTATGATAGTCGTGCAATGTAGTTGGATATTCTAAATCAACTTCCAATATGTAACCCAATGCTGAATCTTCTTTTACATTATTTACATAAAAATTTTTAAAGTTTTCTACCCACTTGAAATTTTTAAAGGGGAGGTATTGAGGCATTGCATAACCATATAAGTTATTTACATCTAAATACATCAGGTAATTTGATTCTTTTGTAGGATCATAATCACTAACGTATTTATTATTGGCTACCGAATATCGTTTACTGCATTGAACAATACCTCCCCTGATACCCCGTAAAACGAAATTGTACATATTAATATCAGTTAATAATTCCAACTCTATTTCCGTTGTTTTCAACATTGCATCCCAAGATAAGCCCGGGGTAGTATAATATTGACAGGGGTCTAAATTGTAAATATTTTTACAAACTTTACGGAAATTTTCAAATACATCACAAAGCAATAAAACATCTACTTTTAAATATAATAGAAGATAGTCCACCATAGTGTTACATTTGAATGTACTCCAAACCTTTTCAGCATGTTCATAATCCTCTACACTACACGGCTCATTAGAAAGTTTATTAAACAAACATGAACGGGGTGGTAGATGATTTTCTTGGAGACGATTCACTGAATCTAGATAGTCATACGGAAAGACACCTTTACGCTTCATTAAATTGAATTCATTGTCAATGCGGTAAGTTGATTTAACAGTTGACAAATCATCATCGGACAAAAACCCTGCTAGTTTTTCTAAACTCGATGGCATAAACCGACAAGAATCTAGAAAACGTAATTCAAGAGTATTTTTTTCATTAACCAAAATTCTCTTTGATATGGATACATATAATTCCTTATTTAAAGGAATTATATTTATATCGCCTTCAATAGATGACAGTTCTCTGATAAACAAATGACAATCGTATGCCGAAAGATTATGGAAAAATATAGGGATGAAGTTTGCGATTTGTTACTCTAAATTGCATTTGTTCTGTGCGGGTCCCCTATATTCGCCAGTTAAATGGCAATGGTCGGCCACCCGATCTTCAACAGATAAATATTTTTTACAAATGTGACAAATTGTATCCACATTTTGTCTTATCTGTTGAAGCGGTGTTAAGAAGTTCATTGGTTTAACTACACTTAAATAATTATTATATATATCTAGACTATCCTTAACTAAATTATCAAAAAAGTGTTTTGGTGAGTTATCACCGCTATATATTCTAAATATATCTTAGCTAGAATTAAATGAACATTTAATATAATAACTATAAGCAAATGGAATATGCTTTTGTGTAGATTTCACAATAGCTGAATTTTGAACATTCACTGATTCTAAAATGCATTCAAAATCAGCGTACACCACAAAAGGTACATCCATTTGCTTTTTTAAATTATTAAAACTTACTAAACTATTTTCTGGGCTAGGCATCTTGGTTACCTTCTTATTACATTGGTCCTTGTGAGTTTTAAGTGATGAATCGGTGTGAAAATGAATTAAGCAGCAATTACATATATGTACACATCTTCTGTGTTTTGTTAATTGACTTTTTATCAATCTATAATTAAAAGAAAAAATCATTTTAATATAGTATTAATTTTCAACAATATAAATATTATTCACATACCTTGAAATATTTTTAATCCAGACGTAGTGAAATCGCTCGCCATCTTCCAAAAGTAATAAATTGATGTGATTTGCTTTTTCCTCTGTGGTATAGTAGTATGGGCCCACTACATTATCACCTTCTAAGCCAAACACATTTACACTGATATCAGGGTTGTTAACTTCAAAGGCTTTAATTTTGTTGACAGCGAGAGGGAAATTTAAATTTTTAAAATTTAAAACAGTACTATTTTCCAGTACTATAATTTCATCTTGTATATTATTAATATTATAGGATGTGCATCTATTTGAATTAAGGTCAACTGGATACAATGCCGATATTATAGCCCACTTGAAACAATACTCATCATTATTTTGCACATTAATGCATGCAAACTTTCTCTGGATTGTTGGTGGTAGAGGAATATATTGTGATCCTTTAATGGATTTGTATTCATTAATATTAATTTCAAGGCGTGATATTTCAATTAATGTCCATCCGCTATCACGCTCCTGAAATTCACTCATCTTTTTCACAATAACATCGCACTGGTCACTGTAGTGTTGGAGAATATCGTCTGTTGTTAATGAAATACTGAGGATAACCATTTTAGTTTGATGTGATTTTATATCTATGGTGCACGCATCCTCTTCTTCTTGTATCAGTACGTATTCACAAAATAGTTCGCAATTAAATTTTATGGAGCAATGTTTTTGGACCATATTCTTTAGCAATTCAACCACTTTGGGTTTAATTTCACCCAAAAAGGTTTCAGGTATTAAATTTGTTTTATTAGCATTTTCAATCATATACGTAACGATACGATTTTTAAATACAGACTTGACGCATTTTACGTCACTATCAAATTTTCCTGCACAATTCAATTTATGTTTATTTGTACGTATATGATAACGCCAAATTGTTTTTAGAACATATACTCCACAATCTTTGCAATACATATTACTTTCTCCATCTGTTTTTGGATGTTCTATTAAATGTGAATGTCGTTGCCATTCTGCTTGATCTGAAAAACGTATATTACATACGTTGCACATCATTGAAGAACCTTGATGTTGCATCCTCACATGACGTTTTAAGGAAAAGTTGTGATTAAATGATTTTCCGCAGATATCACAAGTAAATATGGCCATTTTTTCGGTTTTAATTTGTGTAATAAAAATAGAGCTAGATGCGCAGGTGTTTAACAAATTTTCAAGCACCCTTATTATCATTAAAAATAGCCAGACGGTAGACAGACACTCATAAAAATGTTAACTTAAAATACTTCAATAAAAAAAAGATCGACCTCAATAAAAAAGACAGACGGCAGACAGACACTCATAAAAATGTCAATCCTAGAATTTTCAATAAATAAAAAGATCAACCGCAATAAAAAAGATAAACGGAAAAGCCAAATGCAATAAAAAGAAAATGCTAATGAATAGACTGAAAGGATAAGGAATTTCAAAAAGGACAAGGGTAATAAAATTAGAGCGAAATCCGTAGGTGATTAAGAATACCCCATACCCTTTTTTTATAAAAAAAATAAAAAGATCGACCTCAATCAAAAAGACAGACGGTAGAGAAGGACAGACAGAAAATGATTCAATGCAAACACACGCACACATGCGCAATATAATAAAATATTCTAACGAGCTCACTCAAACTGACCAATAGTGATATAAATGTGCACACATATGTACATACACGACATATGAATGCATTTAAAAATAGACAATGTTTCACTTTCTCGCACCCTTATTTTTCATTAAAAATAGACAGACAATAGAGGACACACTCAAACATTTATGTTTTACTTTAAACATAAGAAAAAACACAAGCCTTAAGTGATGCATCTTATCAAGTGAAATAAAAAGAAAATGCTAATGAATAGACAGAAAGGACAAGGGTAATAAAAATATACCGAAATGCCCTTTTTTTATTAGTTTCGTTTTCTTTCAGCAATCAAAACTGAAAAAAAATTAGTAGGGAAGTTCATATTTAACTCGGTGAAATATTTTGTACCTATGAAGAAAATTTCCAGCTTCCTGACAAACATTCAACAGAGTTGTTCAATATAGGTGCCCGGGTAGGGGTGTTCGTACAGAAGTTTCAGGGGTGATATTCAATAGAGAAGCCCTGACTGACTCTCAAATCAGGCATGTGAAAACAAAAAAAATTTACATATAAATTTTTTTTTTTAACCACCCTTAATACACAATACAAATTTTATGAAACCTCCTAATACAAACAACCATCCAAGGATGGAAAACGCATTTCCATAATAAATACACTTAATTACCTAACAAAATATATTTTTAACGATCACGTTTCCCAGCCAGGCATGCACATTATTTTATATGAAAAACTTGATAGCGAAAATACATAAACACACTACTTTCATCTTTACTTATCCAAGAATTGTGTTCATTAGTAAATCCTAACCACTTAACATACGCTTTATCTCCTTTAGTTTTAATAATCTTTTCAACTAGATATGTATTTGGAAATCTAGTTTTTGAGAGTTCTTCATCGTAAAATCCACCTTGAATGAGATTACCACGATAATCCCCTAATATGTATGTTGCAGGTAGAGTTACCACCTTTTTTTTGGAAATAAAGTACATTGGTTATAAAAGGTTAAAAAAATAAAGTACACAACATCAAAATAAAGTACAATTTAGTTTTCTTTATTGTTAAATTTAAAGGCATATTTTTTATTGCTTTTCGCAAGTTTTATCAAATAATTATCATTACTAAACAATTGCACAGCATCATTACAGTCTATATTTAAGTTAAAATAAATTAAAAGTTCATTTTTTATCAGATTCAGAGACGCTTTGTTTCTTTCGTCGCGCCATTTGCTATTCATTACAGAAAAAACTCTTTCTGTAAATGCTGACGTGGCAGGGATAGATAGTAGAAACGAAATTACTTTGTACAAATTCAATAAATTATCATCAGTCTTCTTGAATAATTCTCGCCATTTATTTGCAGTAGACAATTCTGCAAAACCCTCAGAACTGTATATTTGAGCATAAATTTTGTTTAATACCACAACTTCTCCATAAAGTTCATCCATATTTATTTTAAGTTTCTGCAAATTTAAATTTTCAATTATGTTAACAATATTATCAAATTCAATATTGCTCTTTAAATTTATATTGCTAATTGTAAATAACCAGTTTGTATTATTGAAATCAAACCATTTATGCAGGTACTCTAAGGCTTTATCAATAAATAATACAAAATTCATGTGAATTTCTCTTGTCAGTTCCGTTGAAGACAAAATTTTAATTCTTTTGCCTGTTTCATAGCCAAAAAAGAGATCTTGTTTTCTTTGTGTTAGTCCATTTCTTAGATTGACCATTATTCCATGAATATCTAAAACTGTTATACAATTGCCTTCTAGACATTTTATAGCTTTGTTAAATAAATTTAACATGTGACTGCAAAAATGTAAATAAATTTCAATCATATCATCATCAGTGTTGATGAGCATCAATAAATTTTTTAAAATCATTGGACAGTTTTCTAAGCTTACAAAATAACTTCTAATAGGTGGCCAATTTAATAATAATGTGTCAACGCATGGCAAAAGAGAGAGCCATCTTGTTCCCACATGGCGTTTAACTTCATGGAAGTCTCCATCTACTGATGCTATAAATCTTTTCAATTCATCTCTTCTTACAGCAGAATGTGAAAAATGAGCATAAATTTTCAAAATAACATTTTCAATGTCATATGATAAAAAGCTCATGGCATGTTTCACGCAATTATGAACTATGTGTGCATGACAATTTCCTTTAATCAAACCTGGTACCAAATCTCTCATATTTGTAAATAAAGAATGGTTGACACCAAAATTAGCATTTGTATTGTATATTATATAAATTCCCTGTATTTATTTCATCTATTACATTTTGTAAAGCATATGGTCCCAACACCTCTGTAACTAGTGCTTCCATTTTTGTTCTAGCTAGACGAATTCCTGTAGCTGCACTTGAATTGACATAAATAGTTTTATTCAATTTTATAGTGCAATCCATGCTATTGTAGGATAAATTATGTTTTACAGTGTGATATGTTAGGGCTAACTCAGCTGCAACGTTTCCTTTATCACTGCTGAATGAATTTTTAGACGATGTGGAAGCAGGAGAGGTGCCTATAAATTTTTCAAGAAGTCCAGATGTTTTCTTCGTTTCTGATTTTAATTTGTGTTGCTTTGTTTGCAGGTGTTGTTTAACCTGAAAATAATATGAATAATCCTTTCATCATTTGACATTCGTTATACTACAAACACACTTACTTGTCCAATTCCAGCTGAAGCAATTCCAAATATTATTCCTCACAATTTGCATTTTCCGTTATATTCATTTTGGGGATCTTTGGTTAGCCAATCACCGTATTCAATTTTCCATTGATTTTTGTACTTCTGCAACCGTTTATTCTTCTGTTTTATTGCATCAATTTTTTTCGGGTTTTTTTTGGGGTAACATATTCAGAATCACTTTCATCCGTTTCATCTTCAAGATTACGTTTTGTAGGAGTATTTTCCTTACTAGAATACTTGTCCATTGTTTATTTTTTTTTATCATATATCTATAAAAACTATTAATCGTATTCTTAGAAGAAATAATACAGTAAGAATTTCTTATTGCACTCAAACAAAACAAAAAACAAAACAAACAGGTGAAATAGTGCTGCCAGATTATCTTTTCGGAAAAATCGTCAAAATTTTACCCTACGGCTACACCTAACATAATAAAAAGCAATTTATGTTGAGTGGAGATATGGTCTTCAAAATGAATAGAGAATCATATAAAAAACTTTAACAAATCGTCATTCAGAAAAAAACTATTTTATTCCGTTCATTACGACCTGATTAAAATAATCCGAATTTGTTTTTAATTCAAGATAAATCAAACCATGCGAAATATAGTACTTTCGCGTACTTTATTGTTCTAATAAAGTATATAGTACAACTACTCGAAATAAAGTACAATACTATATTATATAGTACGGGTGGCAAGCCTAGTTGCAGGATATGTATTTTGTTTTTATTTTTATATTTTTATATGATCTCCAACATTAAATTTCGAGATTTTATACATCTTCAAATGACTGTATGCTGTTTGTTGAGTTGACTTTAATTGGAGGCATTTTGATGGTACGATAAACTTTACTGTTGTATGCTTTAATAGATCTTTGTAGATATCCAACCAGTTATACGAACCATTAAAACTAAATTCTTTCCACATCATTCCTTTTAATGTTCTATTAAATCGTTCTACTATTGATGCTTTCATTGTGCTATACGTTGAATAGTGATTAATGTTGTGCTTATCCATCAATTTCGCAAAGTTTTTATTAAAAAATTCTTTACCATCGTCTGTTTGTAAGTTTTTTGGTACTCGTCCCAATTGAAAAATATCTGCCATTGCTTGTGTTGTTTCAAGTGCAGTTTTTGTTTTCAGCGGTACTGCCCATGCATATTTTGAGAATGTATCAATTACGGTTAACAAAAATCTATAATTTTTATTGTCTATAGAGTAATTTCCCATTTCAACTAAATCAGCTTGCCAGAGATCATCTATTCCTTTCATCACAACTCTACGACGTGCAAAAGATTTTCGAGCTTGTTTATGGAGTTCGTTAACTAGATTTCTTTTTGAAGACATGTTTATAGTTTTGTCACTCGTTTTGCGTTAATTATAGGATATTTTACTAAAATATCCAATTCCTTAGCGTGGATTAGACTTTTATTATTAAAAGAATTAAATTTGTTCACCAAATTTTTTGCGGAGTCCATTTTTATAGTCTTCTCACTTTGAATCTTTATTTGAAATTGATCTTGAAAGTATATTTGATGGTTCCAAGAAGCCTAACAGAAAATATTTGTTGTGAAATAGTGAATATAGTGGAGAGGAATAGCGATAGAGAAAGAGAAAAAGATAGTGATAGAGATAGAGAAATAAAGAGAGAGAGGGTGTGCTTAAAGGAAGTAATTATAGATTTGTTAATAGAAATATTTTTAAAGACCAGAACAGCTCACTTTCAAAATTTAGCAAAGCAAATTAGTAGTAGCAAGGTGATATTCAAACAATCATCATCGTTATTCACCAACAATTAAGAAAATGACTCAAATCAGAAACAAAATTAATAAGTTTTTGATAGATTTCGAGTGCTTCCAACTTTACGAACACTGGGAAATGATTAAATTTTTCCTCAATATGCTCAACGAAAATGAGGAGTTTGGAATCACAGATGATGAGGACAAAGATGAGGGGCATTTTAAGTGTTGCCCGTGGTACAATCCAACTTGTCAAGAAGGGCCAGATACCTGCCGCTGCTCTATATTCTATTTACGAAAAGCAGTAATAAACAATATAATTACCACTTATTATGAAATGTTTTCACCATTAAAACTAATAAAGCAAAATAAATTTATTAAATAAAATACCTAATTTGTCTTGTTATTTGAAGGATTGATTAGGAATGTGGTATCCTAGACAACAATCTGATTTTTTGTTGTTAACCGCGCGCTCAAAAATGTGGCCAAGAGAGCAGGTTTACTAAAAATATTCAAATTTTCAGAAGCATTTTATTTACCTGCATGAAAATCGTACTAACTAATATTTATACGTAATTGTTGAACTGTTTAAGGTTAATATTGAAATAAAAAATTATGGCTTGAGTTCAAAATAGATTTTACCCATTTCTTCTTAATTTAAGAAATTATTTTTGGATAAATTCAAGAGAGTACTTTTTATTTGAAACAATTTATTCTTCAGACTAGCAGAACGGAACAGTACTGATTTCGAGGTCGCTACACCATCTAATCAGCGTTCTTTGTTCGATTGTTTATATTGTTTTAAATAAAAAGTATTCTCTTAATAAAATAATGAATTTATCCAAAAATAATTTCTTAAATTAAGAAGAAATGGGTAAAATCAGATTTGAAATTTTCATTTCAATATAATTGTACTAACTTTCAATTTTTAATCTTTATTTCTTTAGCATTTATTGAAAAACATAGTAATCCCTTTATGTTTAAGAAATTTTAACGATATATTAAATCCAAAAAAAAACTATGTGAAGAAAATACAAATGGCTAATTTTTTACATTTTTCAATCAAATCCCTTATTTCTTTTAGAAGATGTTCTAAATTCATACAAAATATAAAAACCACTTATCTACCTGTCCATTGTTATGTAATTACATGTATATTATTGATTTGAAATACCAAATAAAACAGTAACAAACCAGGCATCTCGTGAAATTTATTTCTAGCCGAAGTTAAAGCGTTTTTAACAAAGACACGTGATAAGTTTTAATGGTCAGACCAGTCTGTCTGTTATTTTATTTAACTTTTCTTTTTAAGTTTGTTTATGTATTAACAACTTATAATAGGCTTACACTATATTGAACTCTAGTATACATATTTAAGTATTTACATAAATACAATGTCCCGAGGTCGGGCACAAGAGTACATGTTTTTCCTATACAAAATTAGTTTTTTTTCTTAAATAAAGTATATTCTATTCATGATATACGAGAAATATTGTTAGCTTGTAATGAAAAATACACTATTGAACCAAAACTGTTCAGTAAAACTGTTCGTTCAGTTGGGTGATTCTACGAACGCGGTTCGTAGAACGGGATCCTTGAATTCATACACTAGGATCCTACCGACTGCAACAATTTTATTTCCAGCCGACGTTGAAGCGTTTTTAAAAAATACACGTATCGGTCAGATCAGTCTGTCTCTTATTTTATTAAAGTACTTGAAATGTATTACAATTTTGCTTACTTTACTTGAATTGCATATGTTGGCTAACATTTTGTTTTATACAAGTGTGTGAAGTTTTGTTATTTCAATTATTGTTATAATTATGCTAAAAGGCCGTTTTTTTGTTTTTGGGAATATTATGGCTTGCACCGGAAATATGAATTGGGTTACTTACTGTCTGCCTTTATTAATTTGATTTAAAAATTCGTCGAATTTGTGGTGTTCATTAGCTTTTATATCAATATATGCAACTCGTGTGAAATTTAGCAAAAGTGTACTATTTGCAAGTGTCTTTACTGCGCCCATCCACAGCAGTTGCTGCCTTATTGAGAAAAAAACCCATAAAATATTTTTTGCTAAAAACTTTTATTTTTATCAAGTATTTTTTTTCTTAAATTTATTAATCGAGATTGCCTCGATATCTTCTTTCAAAGATTTTCAAAAACTTTTGTTTGTTGAGGGTTTTTTAGCTAGTCGTCTATATAAATGCATTTCAACAAACAAAAATTTTTGAAAATCTTTGAAAGAAGATATCGAGGCAATCTCGATTATTAAATTAAAAAAAAATAATTAATTAAGATTTTATATTCTGTTTTGCCTTATTAAATACTTTTATTGTCACCCAAAGGTCGTCTAATTGTATAAAGGTTGTAAAGAAAATAAAATAGATTCATATAGAATAATATAATTTGTTTGATGGGATTTTGAATAAGTTTCAAAGCCAACTATGCTTGTTTATACTTTTGTAATTTTTGGAATTCTCATTGGTTTTTTAAAAGTTTTTGTATTAGATAAGAGGCTTGAAACATTTCAAAAATATGGTTTAAAGTCTACTGATGATTTGGCATTAGCACCAATGAAATGCATGTATATAGACTAGCTAAAAACCCTCAACAAACAAAATTTTTTAAAAATGTTTGAAACTTTCATTTTTATTGTAAAATAAAAAAAAGGTTTTTTTAATTGTTATAATATATTGTATAAGTATTATTTAAAAGTAAAATAATGAATACTACAAATTTTCCAATTGGAATCACTGCGCAACTTTTGTGAAAACTATACAGCAATATATGCCTAGTAGAGGTGGGTAGTTTATGAACGTACTAGTTCAATTGAACTGCTCACACAAGTGAACGAAGTGAGCTTCTCATTACTGATTTCTTTAAGCTCATTAGTTCATGATTCTTTCAATTTCCCCTTTTCTTTTTCGCTCACTCTCACAGACAAATTACATTTTGTAGCATAATGACTAATGTATTCCGCATATTTGCATCACTCTATTAAAAGTATCAAATACCATACAAATATTTCCTTTTGTATGTTCTTGGACAGTTCTCAGAGGCAAGCGTTGATAGAGAAATCCGTCGTTAATATTGCACATAAACTCATTTTAATTGTTTTACTAAATTTTTTACATAAAACAATATGTGCAGTGTTATACTAATTAAAAATTTTCACTGATACAATATATATGTTAATACTTTTTTTACTTATTGCCCTTATTCGTACGTAATACTTTTGTCGCTCTTCTTTACAAATGTCAAAATTGCTGATTTTATCTTCGTATACTGAGCAACTAAACTATTGATCTAACTGAACTAAAAGAGTGTCCTAGTTCAGTAAAGTGAGCTGAGTTGAAAAGAGCGCTCACTGAAAAGAGCTGAAAAGCACAACTCTAATGCCTAGGTATGAGCCTCTTCGTAAATTCTTCACTGCGCTGCATAATATGATTATTTTTCCACTGCATTTATGAATGAAAATATATAACCAAAATGGAAGTTAAAACTAATGATTTAAAATTGCGCATTATAAAAAAGTAGAAATAAATAAATAAATTTATTATATTTATTATTTAGAAAAAAAAAACAATTTCGAAAAATGATGGATTATTTTAATATTATCCAAAAATATCCAGAAGATATAAGCGATGTATTTTTGAACACCTAAAATCATCAGATTTGCTACTGTATGCATTTATGAACGTACTGAGCATCACATGCAGCGCAGTGATGAATTTACGAACAAGCCCCATAACGCCAGATAAAATGATTGCCAATCGTCTGTGGTGGTTTCTACCAACGTCTAAATTGAATCAATCACAACAAATTATTAGATTCAATTGACAGAAGTTTCAAAAGTTCTATCTACAATTGCCAAGGCGAAAGAACAGTGATAAACATAAATATCTTCAAAACCATATTAAAAAACACCATGAATAATGAGCGCAGATAACATAAATACAGTACAACTTCGGCAGTTAGAACATGCGCCAGTTCTGTCACTCCAATAATTCGAACGCGTTTACATTTCGGTCAATTTAACATTTTTACCTCTACTATCTGGACAAATTCTTTTTATGCAAGAACAAAAATTAAAATATTGGTGTTTCCCGTTTTTAAGTCAGGTTGCCGTAAAATTCCATGTTCCTAAATCATCGATTTGCGACATTAAAAAAATTAACAGAAGATAAAACAATTTATTTCGAATATCTATAATGGACCCGGCAACAATTTGATACAAAATAATGAAATAAACCATTTTCGTAATATAATTTTTATTTTGGAAATAGAAAAGTTATGAGAGAAGCAGTAAATCTAGAGATGGAGGAAGCGCTTTATACGTGGGTTTTGCAGTAACGAAACAATCATATGCCGATTTCCTCAGAAATTTCAAAAGCAAAGGCCAAATTCTTTTATGTAAAGATGACGGGGAAGAACGATTTTGAGCGAGCTCAGGCTAGTTAGATAAATTTAAGTGACGGCAAGGCATTCGTTATCTAAAAATTTGTGGTGAAAAAGTTTCCAGTGATGATAGCATTTAAAAAAAAAAAGTTTGCTGACATTGTTGCTGAGATGGATTTGAGTTTGTAGTGCAGACGAATCTGAAGCTTTCTGGAGAGCGTTGTCTAGTAACATATGAGTGCACACAAAGGAAAAGTCAGCACCAGAGAGAAAAACTTTATGTCATGATCAAATTTTGTCCACATTGTACGGCAATCTGAGAGCCTGTGGATCAAAATTTAATACAAAACGTAAACGTTACTTACAGAAAACAATTATTGCAACATTTTTTATCATCAGAAATCGAAGATGTCGATGTGGTTAAAGTTTTAAAAATGTTTCGCATTGAAAATGCCGTTTATTTCTTGAACTTAGCATGTCAGAGCATTAGTGAAAAAACTATTCAGAAAATGTGGTCTGCACTGTGACCAAGGACTGCAACGTGCTGGGATGATGAAGATATGATACCACTTCAGGTTTTGTGTCATGAACAGCAGTCTGATGGCATCTATGATGACATGAAATCCATTCAAAATATGATTGCAGCTATAAATTTCAGTAATGACATAACTGAAAAAGATATCATTCATTGGGCAACTGGTGCAAATGAAGATGACTTTCTAATAATGGATGCAAAAACAAAGATCTCTCTCTAATGCAGATGCAAAGAAATCATTTTCATTGGTTTTTAATTCAAAGTGATTAATATTTAGCTAAAGTTCGTAATATTTTTAGTCAGAAAGAATTGGACGTGATACAATATTTCAAAGGATCAAGAAAAAATTTAATATCAATTAATTTCAACATACACAGTTGTGTTTCGGGAGCCGCTACACTCATCAGTGTTTATGTGTGTTCCCATGTATCCAAATTATGACTCGAAAAAGGATACGAGAGTTATTTGTATTTTGGAAGGTATTATTTGTTGTTTTTAAAGCAAACACAACTTCACCACTATAAATTTTTAAATTTTACCCTCACTAATTAACCTTAAATTAACCCATTGCTACGCGTTTGCGTTCAGTGGGCTGAGGAGAATAATTTGAATATGCAGGAAATTCTATTGTTAAAGATATTAGAGCAATAATCATAGATCAACCACCTTAACAAAGTTAGTCAGCACAAATTGACTTAATAATATAACAAATGTATGTGCATATTTAATTAACATCTGTCATTTTCTTTTCTCAAAAAATGTAACAATATTTTTACTTTATATCAAGAAAATTGCTATTCAAAGTTTTCTTAACATGAAAATTTTGCTTCGTAAGTGATGATAGAATAATTTCTAATAAACTCACTTTTGCAAAAAAAAATCATTATATTGCTAATTTTCAATAAAAAGGGCAAAAAATTTTGCACGTTTTTCTACAAAAGAAAATTCCATTAGATTATTTCAATATTTTCCCATCCTATAGTCCGTACAACTCGTTAATCCGACCGATCCTAAAACTATGTGAGTCCGAATTATCGAAGTTGCGCGTGATCATGCATGATCGTAAGCAGTTTTTTTGTTTAAATCACGTGAGCGTGCATGAGCGTGAGTATGAAAAAACTTAACGTGAGTGAGCGTGCATGAGTAGATTTTTTCCGTGATTGTTTCGTGATTTTGTCGATTCTGCAATTTTTTTCATATTTTTAATAGGTAAGCGTTTTTGTCATGGAGACATAAAACGTTGTGCCGGTATGCATCAATCTACTGATGTGAATGAACGAGTCAAAGTAGCAGTATAAGTCCGAGTTACGATTTATATTTTTAGTCTAATATTCCATAAAACAAAAATTTAAAATAAGTTGGACACTTTCAAAAAATTTTGTTTGGTGGACTGTTTCCGGACTTACCCATATATCAAAATTGAAAAACTGTATTTCAAAACTAACAAATTGTTTCAGAAAAGTATATTTCTCACTTAAACATAATTTTCCTCTTTTATTGCAGAATTTTCTAATTGTATATTAGATTTTTCTATTTGCATTCAGAAAATTTAATGTATAAATACTTATAAGTTGAGTTTTTTTCGTGAGCGTGAGTTTTTGTCATTGCGACTAACATATTTAGTTCACTCACGTGAGCGTGAGTGAAAAGTCACTCATGATCCCATCTCTAATTGTGAATCACAACACCTAAAACAGTACGCAAAAGTACTGTTTTCTTTAGATTTGTAGTGTTTTTTGTATAATTAAAAAAATAGTCGAAAATTGCCGACTTATACTTTATTATCCATAGAAAATGACAAATTTCGATTTTAAGTAGAATGATAATTTCTATGAATAATAAAGTAAAAGTCTGCTTTAAAATTTATAATTCTATATAATTAAAATCAATTTGATGTTTTTTAAGTTATAAATAGTTTTTCAAAAGTATTACATAACTGAATATTATTGTAATTTTAATAAAAAAAATGCAAAAAATCAATTGAATTTTAAAAATACATACATACGAGTATTAGAGATACTTTTAAAATTCAATTCGTAGTTTTTGAAATTCAATTACCAGTTTCGAAATTCAATTCACAATTTTTTAAATTTAATTAATAAATTTTTAAATGTATTAGATTATTTTCAAAAGATATTTTGAAAATATAGTAGTAGTTCTGAAATACAGTTAAAAATGATGCAGCATTGGTAACAGAGCAAAAAATAAAAACCAGCCTCAATAACGCCAATGGGAAGCTAAAGTAGACCATTAACTAAACAGAACTGCCAAAGAGTTTTAAAAACTTAACTCGAATTTCATTTTTATGGCATCTTGAAGTTGGGCCATTTTTTACCATTTTTTGAACTATGAGTAAAAATTAAAAAAAAACGTACGACTATACAAAAAAATATTCAATGGAATGCTTTTGTGTTTGCTTATTGTTACATTAAAGCCAATGTTAAAAAATATATTTTTCCGTTATTTCAACAAATGGTGGTCGGTATAGGCGTGGTCAAATATAAAGAAATTATATATTTTGGATTAAAATGTACTACATGACCATTATGTTTTTTTTAAAACGGTCAAAAATGTCCCAACTTCAAGAGGTCATAAAAATTAAATTCGAGCTAACTTTTCAAACCCCTTTGGCAACTTTGTTAAGTTAATAGTGAATTTTCATTTCCCAGTGGAGTTGTTGAGGCTTGCGGTGATGACCCGAAATTTTTTGAACAGTGTAATTGGTTTAGTCCATCATTAATATCATTCGAAAAACGACGTTTAATTTATCCATTTGATCACGTTAGTAACTTTTTTTGTTGGTTTATTTGCAATCTATTTTACATAATAAAATAATAAGTAAATGAAATTACTTTTAAAAATAACATATATTAAGTTCGATTGAACTTTAAAAAAAATATATAAATCGTTCGTAACTTAAGATAATATTTATAGTTCGACTATATATATATTTACGTATGTATGTCTGTATTGACTTTCGAAAGACATGCGAAAGTTTTCGTTACATTCTCAGAGTTTTTAATGTTTTCCGTTTCAATTAACTAATTTGTAAACAAGTAAGAGAGATATATTATATATTATTATATACACTTCACCATAATATGGAGTGACGAAAGAAGTCACAATCACGAAAATTCGCGCCCACGAAATACGAAAAAAAATTAAAAAAAATAATTTAAATGGAAAGAATTACATTAAAGCAAAAAAAATTGCCACTCACCGTATCACGGACGCACCCCCACGTGATGGAAACCAAAAATTAATCACGATCACGCATTATTGGTTCTAATCTCTATTTCATAGTATAGGCCGATTTCATAAACACAGCTTCCAAAGCAACACTGGAAGCATGAGTTTACAAGGCATTCTCGTGTTGCTTTGCAAACTGCGTTTATGAAGTCAGCCATAAATTATGAATTTCGTAACAAATTTGTTACACTTTCTTACCTAGAGTGCATTATAAAAATATTAACATTCCCTTATTAGCACTTATATATTTTTTCGCACATCCAAGAAGTGTTTCAACGTCTTTATCAATAAGCCAGTGGTCTTCGACTAAACAAAGAAATGATTTGAAACGTAAGAACAGGTTTAATACTGAAGAAATTCTCCCAAAATAGATAAAAAATATCGACACCTATTGCATAAATCTGCTAGTCTAATGATTAAAATGTTCCAATATTATCTTCACATTGAAAATAATTTAAAACTATCAAAAATTCTTAAAAAAAGAACTAACTTTTTCAAATAAAAAGTAAAAGTAATAAAAATAACTAAAATGTATCAAAATTAAAAAAAAATAATAAATGGTTGGTCAGGATTTGAAACCGTAACTTCCGGTGGCACGGTTTCGAATCCTGAACACAACACAATGCTATTTTTTTAGAGTTTTCGATACATATTAGTTGTTTTTATTACTTTTGCTTTTTATTTGGAAAAGATATCCACATGTATACACACAATGTGTACATGTGCCCATGAACGCATTTCAGTATGTATGTTTGTGATATCTGTGTGACAAAAAGGAAAGAAATTTCCATCAAGAATTTGAAATTTTAGTATTTTATAATAAATAAGATATATTATGTTCTTAAACGCGTAAACTACTATGAAAAATACAACTGCTCTGTGGTGTATAAGAAGCGGCCTTGACTACCAACCAGTAGCTTGTTGGATTGAATTCCCGCGCAACTTTTTCAAAAAATTTTTAAAAGTAAAATTATTTCGAATTCCGTTTTTTTGCTCATATTTTAGTCGTTAATAGACCGACTTCAATTATTTTCAGTCTAAACCTTCGTAGAACTCCATACAAGAGATCTGCTTCATAAAATTGACCGTAGGACAGTTGGGGCCATAAAAAACAACAGAATAGGAAATATAAGAAAAAAAAGTCATTAGATTTATATTTGCCTCTTCGCGTGAGAAAGCATGTTGCCAGTTCACTGATCATGTCGCAGATTATTTATGCTGTGGAAGTATTTTCAGGTACCAACAGCGTTGTTCAAAGTAGGCTGCATCTTACTTTTAACCGTATTATTAGATACATTTACAAACTGAGATTAAGGGATCATGTGTCTCCCTCTCTAAAGGACTTTGTTGGGTTTTCTTTTGAGAATTTTATTAAATTGAGAATTTTGTTACTTTTTCGAAAAGTCGTTATGCGAAACTGTCCCGAGTACATTAGAGATGATTTTAGATTTTCTAGATCAAGTAGAAACCCTCAGATAATATGTCACCGTATATCCTCATCTATATATGAAAGATCTTTTCATGTACGTATAACTAGGGTGTGGAACATCCTACCCATAAGTTTAAAATTATTTCAATTCACAGATACCACCTTTAACCCTTTCATGTCCACTTTTTTCCAGGTGGTGTTAAAAATATGAAACCTTGTTTTTCTGTTTATTTTGGGCTCAGATAAGGTATATACCAAGTTTCGGACACCAGGTCCTTCCAGGAAGGACTCCAGAGGAAGTTGCTTTTAAGCAACAATGGGCATTAGTGATATAAAAATTTTAAAAGAAACAAATACATTTTTTATTTTATTTTAGGAAGTAAAGCTAAATTCTTCCGATTTTATTAAGAAAACTAGTAATGATATGAATAAAAACAATTCTTATTTGTATTACTGCATAATTGGATCTTACATTTAGAGCATGTTAATAAGGGCGTTGCGGTTTTACAAAAACGGCAACGACCTTTTTCACCCCATACTACCATATGCTCTAATTTGTCATAGCGCATCGTGTTTGAGGGATCTGGTGTATATTTGCGTTTTTTTTTGAATAGCTTCTTCCTATTTCAGAACAGTCACTAGTAGCAGATACTGAAGACATACTTGATTGGGGTTGAAGGTCAGATTCTTTCAAAGAAGGGCGACCTCTTTTTCGAGTTATATCAGCGCAGACGCACTTAACAGCGATTGGGCTATATCTAGCTGGAAATCAACTAAAGGCATATGCTTAATTTTTTCAAATCTGTTCCGTGACGAGGAATCAGAAATGGGACTTAATTTCAATTTATTTGACCATGCCATTCTCATATCGGGAAGCTTTACAATGCCTAAGTATAAAAGCGTGCCTATATATCGTCGAATTTCAAATGGTTGGCATTTAAGTTCTATACCTTTCTCCTGAAGAGCATATAGGTTGGTTTGGTCTGCGATCAATTCAAATAACTCGGCATCTAAAAAATCTGAAAAATATTCAAAAGGCGACTTCAAGACAACGGCATCAATGTTTTTTTCCAATATTTCTGGTAAATATTCATCTTCAATAACATCCTCTTCATCAGATGACTTGTCCCAATCAAAATCGATGATTTGCTGTATATCTGTATCAGTCAATCCTTTGCGTCTCTGCCTTTCACCTACATTTAATTTTTTTTGTTTGTTTTTGCTTTTATAACTAAAATTACCTTTTCTTTCAGCCATAGTTCCGATAAAACAATTTTATAATTTCGAAATTCTAATATATTTCAGTTTTACGTGACTCTTGGAGAAAAATTTTTTACACGCATTTACTTTGGATTCTTGTCCACAACTAAATGCTTGTTTACATATTTTTTGATGTTTTTGCATTTTATTACTTTAAAAGCATAAACAAAAAAAATACAATTTACCGTTATTCCTTAAATTGCAAAGGCAAAGAAATATTAGCTTTGAAAGTCAAAGTTGCTTATAAGCAACTTTGAGCGTGAAAGAGTTAAGGGTAAACTTAAACAACATTTTGATGCTCTTTAATTGATTAATTTAACCCCCCCCCCCCCCTCCTCCACACTTCTCCATATAATTTTTTATATAAATTTCTGTTATCAGCTAGTTAGGGCCTTTAGTTTTTAGTATTTAGGTTAATTATATAACTTTTTTTTAAGAAATTGTTTATTAAAAAAAAACTTTTTTTTCCTTGATTTGTAATTTTTTATAATGGAGTAGTATTTGAACCATATTTGGCCTTAAAGGCTTGGTTCTTAAATTTGAAATAAAAATAAAAAAAAAAGTCTTTTGGCTATATCTCATTAATTATTGGACCGAGTTTTGGTTTTTTCAAACCGAAGAAATTTATGAAAAATTCCAAGAGAATGGTAAAAAATTTATTTATCTAAGTTGTGTGAGGCCTTAATTCTAACTACACCAAAATGTAGCAGACGGACAGACGGACATCGCTCATTCGACTTATCTATCTATAAGGATCCAGAATATATATACTTTTTGGGGTCTTAAATGAATAATGGAGAAATTACATACGGAATGACAAACCTATATATCCCCTTTCCAAATTTTTTGGTGAAGGGTATAAAAATATATGATATGTTGAATTAAAAGTTATGTCAATGTTCTGATAGTTTTTAAATGTGTTTATGTTTTTATTGACTTATTTTAAATAAGAATGTGACGTATTAAAGTAAAAATTATGTTACTAATAAATAAAAAATGTACTGCTTTGTTTTGAAAAGTACTGTTATATTTCCTCAATGTACTTTATTTTTGCTATTCAAATTTGGCAACCCTAATCCCATATATCAATACACGAAGAAATTTATGAAAAATTCCAAGAGAATGGTATAAAATTTATTTCTCTAAGTTGTGTGAGGCCTTAATTCTAACTACACCAAAATGTAGCAGACGGACAGACGGACATCGCTCATTCGACTTATCTATCTATAAGGATCCAGAATATATATACTTTTTGGGGTCTTAAATGAATAATGGAAAAATTACATACGGAATGACAAACCTATATATCCCCTTTCCAAATTTTTTGGTGAAGGGTATAAAAATATATGTTGAATTAAAAGTTATGTCAATGTTCTGATAGTTTTTATATGTGTTTATGTTTCTTATTGACTTATTTTAAATAAGAATGTGACGTATTAAAGTAAATATTATGTTATTAATAAATAAAAAATGTACTGCTTTGTTTTGAAAAGTATTGTTATATTTCCTCAATGTACTATATTTTTGCTATTCAAATTTGGCAAGCCTAATCCCATATATCAATACACGTTGTATTTGATGCTCAAGTAACAATTGATAATAAATTAATAAGTGGAAAAAACAAAGTATAATTATTAACCTTTTCAATTAGCGCGTGTCCAGTTTTCTCTATATACGGGAGTATACTCGTAGAGTCTGTATTTGTCAGTCGTGTAGTTGGGACTGCCATATTATTTTATGTTATGACATTCTCTTTGATTTTATGTTTTAGTTGCTCTCGTATTGGTTTAGTCCATTTGGAGCTTTTGTTCGGTGTGTGATCGTTGACTTGGTTGACTGTTTCGTAAGAAGACATACATACAAACATATGTATATTTATAGTAGTAGTAGTAGTACCTCCTTTGTTTGAAAACCGATTTTGTTCATTGTTTCACCAAATGGTAAACATTGTTGAGCTTTAGTGACCCGATTATATGTCGTTTAAATCGGTTCATTAATAAAGGAATAAAAAGCTCATAAAATTTACACAAATACAAATGCTAAAAATACACACGTACATGGGTCAATTTAAAAAAAACGCAATTTTTGTGTCCCCGCACTTTACACTACTATTTTAGGTAAAAAAAAGACAAAAAAACCAAAATGTGACAGTGATCAGCGTGGAATATGTAACAAAAAAACGTAATTCTCAAATTTGTATATTTGTTTTTTTGTTTATTCAGAATGGTGTTTTGTTTATCCCTCTGACTCCTTCCATACAAAAGCATGTGTACCCCGTTAGAATTTTTAGTAAACAAAATAAAATAAAATCAAGAAAAAAGTAAATATGCAACATTTAATAACAGTTTTCGAATTATTGCGTTTCTTTCTTGTGTTTTGATTTGTTATAGTCGTCAAAGCTTAATTTGTGCGAATTTGGCGTTGCAAAGAAAGATTGTCCCCACAATTTGCATTGAGCGTCACTTTTTTATAATTCAAGTAATATTACTACTTTTCAATTTGCATTTAAATAAAGTAAATAACGTAAGGAAAGTACAAACTTTAATTATTACAAAAGTGAAAAAGCGAAAAAAAATCTATTAAACAAAGTGTGCATTTGCGTAGTTTTTGTGAACACGATAAAATTTCATGAGTGTCACGCTAATTTTTTTAAAAGTGAATATACATACATATTAAACGTAAAAAATTTAAGTTGACAATCATTGTTTACATGGTTTCAACTCATTTTTTTATAATTTGTGAATTTGAGAAATAAATTGCCTACGAAAAAAAAACCAAAATAGGCAAACATTACATGAGCAATGCTCATTGAGCATCACTTTTGATATACATACATATATTGCTTCAAAGTTTAAAATGCTTAATTTTGATATAATTTTTTTAATTTTCAAGAGTAAAACAACAAAATTAACGAATATAAAAGAAATAAGAAAGAAAGGTGTAATCGTGATATATTTGAGTTTAATTTTTATTGTTACTGACTGATTCTGTTTTTGAATAGCAATGACAAACGGGTTATAAGAGGTGACATGAAAATGAATGAGAATGAAAAAACAAAGCCGCTTGGCATTTCATGAAGTTTATACAGATTCAGAATAAGAATTCGAATGAAAATTTATAAATTAAATTAAGTTATTGTTTTGCGTCAAATATTTACATATGTGTATAAGTTTCTTCAAGAATTACTTCCTTTTTTCCATTTTTGTTAAAGACATCAAAGAATATGTACATGTTTAGTTTTTTATGAAAATTTTTGTTTTTTTTTAAATTTACTTTTTGTAAAAGAATAAACTTTTTTTTCGTTAAACTTTAAATTTGGCATTATTTCTTGTTTACGTGCAACAAAATTTCTTGATCGTCACATAATATCTTGAGCGTCAAACTTTTTTTCTCCCTTAAAACGCTTATAATTGCAGTTTTTTAATACATTGTTACAAGCCTATTACTTTGCAAGTAACTTCTAAGTTCAAGTCTTTTTTTAAAAAAAATTTGCATATTTTCATCTTAAAATTTTAAAATACTAGTCACTTTAAAAAAATGAAAAATCAATGTGAATCGTGATTTTGTGTTTATAATCGAAAAGGTGATTTTAGCAAAAGTCAATCTTGAGAAGCAAAAGAACATCGTAGCAATCTTGAATTTCAAATATTTTTGCATTTTTAGCGATTTTTTATACATATTTGCTGTGTGACGCTCAAGATAGAAATTATAGAAAACCTAAAAAAAATCAAAAAATATTGATTTTTTTGAGAGCCTAAAAGTACCACCGGATTCTTCATCACGCTCAAGATAGAAATTATAGAAAACCTAAAAAAAATCAAAAAATATTGATTTTTTTGAGAGCCTAAAAGTACCACCGGATTCTTCATCACGTTCTACATAAATTGGCCACTCATACAGGCGAATTGAAAAAACTTTAAAAATAAGCAAAAAAAACTCTTTTTTTAAATTGGCCCACATGCATTCACTTATGTAAGTATTGGTTCAAGGAAAGTCATGAGAGTGTTTAAGAGTATCTACATACATACATACATACATACATATATATATATATATATATATATATATATATATATATATATATATATATATATATATATATATATATATATATATATGAGTAATAAGTTTTTTTATAAATGTGCGTCTTTGTATGCAAATTTATTTGGTTTATTGTTTTTTCCGTGGGGAAGCATATAAGTAACTAGGCAGTTTTTTCTGTTTAAATGAATGCAGCTAAAATAGGTATACGTTTAAACTGGCCGTCGAATTTCGACCACTAGTCGTACTATAGTATGATAAATTATATCATTCATTGACTTCGAGATAAAAATACTTTATTTTATTCTTTATCGGCAATTCGAAAATATTCATCGTGCCGATTTCGTACAAAGTACGAGGAATTTCGGGAATTATTAGTGGTTATCGTTCTTGCTGTCTCCTAGATTTCATCGGTAATTCCTATCCAATATACACTTTCTCTTGCCAGTTTGGCGATGCCTTAAGTTAAGTATATGTATAATATCTCGCACTTCATCTATTGTGGTACTTACATCCAATTATGTTTTAAAACTAAATCGCTGCTTATTATTAGCTGGTCCCTTATTTTCCAATATTGTCTGATGCTATCGCTATTTTTCAATTTATCGTCGCTTTCTTATTGTTCTTTACAAAATTTGCTGAAGCTTCTTTTAATCTTTTTGTTCTGATGGGCTTGTATTCAATGTCATTGACGATGTCTGTCGATTTAATAGATTTAGGGTCCTCAAAAGTGGTTTTAATTTGTTTTAGGAACTGAGAACCATGTGCTTCAATGGTTATGTTTTTTCTGCGGAAAATATATTGACTAAATCGTCTCCATGCTGTTAAGGCAGACGGCATTCTTATCGTCTCCATGCTATTAAGACAGACGGCATCGCGTTTTTATGGGATCCCTATTTTGTAATAAGCCACTTCCTACGAGGATGTACTGGCGTTTCTGTTAAAAAAATGCTGCGTTCTCAACTCAAAATTTTACGTGTATCATTCTTCTTCTTCTTTCACGAAACAGCCCGTACTTTTTCTCCGGGTAGTTTGTGTAAACTGTCAAACAGTCAGCTGTTTGTAAAGTAAACAATAAAAAATAAATTTTCACCAAAAACCAAAAAAAATTTTTGAATTTTAATAAAATAAGCATATAAAATATGTTGAAAAATGTAAATATTAACGTATCGCATACATACAAGCATGTTTGCGTTTTCCGTTGATACTCATTCTTGTGAATGCATGTACATGCATACTTAAGTATGTATATATCCATGTATGCTATTTTCAACAGACATTGCTTTGACATTTTATTTTGGGCTAAAAATGAGGTTTTTAGTGTTCCCGTACTTTTTAACATATTTGACTATTAGTGAGAGTAATTCTTGCTTACTCTCATTAGCACGAACTTTACCCAAAAAGTAGGGGATCGGACCTATTGTTTCTATTAATTTCAAAGTTTTGTTGTAGAAGACGTTTTAATAGCTGCTCTTAGTTTTTTTTTGTGGACAGTTGTTGCTATTTCTTTGCTGTCACACTAAGACGTTGCCGACGCGTCGGTAATATAAACTACACATTTTAAACTGGCTACTAGTTGGTTTTGGTGCATTTGAAAAATTCCATTGCAGGCTTTATACCGAATAGAATACGTTTTAATCTATTTGTAGTTCTTCTAAAACTTTCAGCTCTTTTTTTCAGTTGTTAATGGTGTTGTTTCAATTTATCTCTTTTTTTTGTCAATAGGATTAAAGGTTGCACCTTTGTTTTGTTGACATTTTGTAAAAAAGTATTTATTGCTGTTGTTGATAATGGTCGCGTTCATACAACGTAACTGTTGCACAACACAACAGTTGAGTAATTCCTGCCATTTTTTTCATCATAATTTTTTTTCGCTACATTTAGAGCCAGTTTATGACTTCGTATTTAAATGGTATTTATATTTAAGTTCTATTTAAATACGAAATTAAGTTTTGCAGTACAAACTTAAAAGAAACTTAAATAATATTTAAATGACCAACACACATACATACACAAACATATGGTTTTGCTACCTTGTTGTTGCTCTGGACTTTTTTTTATTAATATTATTCTATTATATCTTCTTTCTTAATTGTTTTACACTTTTAAAACATTGCAGCAACCTATTACTGTTGTTATTTTCAGACTGAAAAAGAATCCACATTAGAAATTTTTCTTTAATATTGTTCAACAGCTATTTCTCCAAAAAAATTGAGAAAATTTCGTGATGCTGCCACATTTTTATCGTAATTAAATACAAACAATTATTTAACAGTGAAAAACTGAAACTGTATATAAATGCAACTTAAATTTAAATGAAAATTAACTAAATGCGTATTTAAATATGAAGTCATAAACTGGCCATTAGTCAACATGTTGTGTTTAGCTCCACAGCTGATCAAGAGAGTTATGCGTTTTTATATTCTAATGTAACGAAGTTTTGTTAGGTGGCGGCTGCAAATTAATTTGTTAAATTTTGAGGCACAAATGCGATAAAGTAACGATAATAAAGAAATAAAATTAAAATACTAATTTCATTATATATTCGTAGGCTTATTATTATGGTGTCTGTTTATATCAATTACATAATTAGTTCAGTATAAGTTTCAAAGATTTTTTGAACAAAGTGCTGGCTTAGCGTTGAAATATAAATACGCAGGTCTATCATTTTATTGGAGTATTTTCCTGTGCATTTTTATGTTGTGAATATTAAATTTGTGGTGCAGATTTTAAAATAAAAATGGAAAATTCCTGTAAGAAAACCTTCATTGCAAATTCTGTGTTGTCCATACTTTTAAGTATTAGCCAAACTAATTAATTTAGCAAATTTGAATTATATCTTTTGCAACATTTTTATTTCTTTTCAATTCTTTTCATTAATCAGCTGTTCATTGTCCAAATATTCATCAAGCCGTTTCTAAGACGCAAATGTTGATCTCAACAGCTACGTCTTATGAACGCGACCAATGTTTAGTTCCGCGTAAAGACTTTCCCCTATTTTCTTTAAATGTGTATAGCACGAATTCTTTACTTTAGGACTCGAATGTATCGTTGGTATTTGTTAACTAACTGGTTTGTTAATTAAAAGGATGTTTTAATCTCAGCACATAAGCTGGATTAAATGTTAATTGATATCTGTAACAACAAACGGCACATGAACCGAGTTGTTTCCACAAGAGGATTAATGATGTAGACTCTTTAATGTTCAAAAACAAAAAGCTCCCTTTATTTAAATTATTCTTTGTTTTATACAAAAATATTGATAACTATTAATTTTACATAAGAAATGTTGTTTATTATTAATTTAACCTAATTCGCATTTATGGTGTTATTTATGATATTTTAAGTTCATTGGCTGTGTGACCATGAACATGAGGCAGGCAAAAAATACTTAGACTGCAATTTAATGTATAAAAGGTAAACGTACTAAATCATACAAATAAACAAGAGTTACAAACAAACTGTATAATAAGCGAAACAAATAAAATTGTAATAAAATACTTAGAGTGCAAATAAAAAAATGCAAAAGTTGATCAACCTAACAAACACAAAAATAAGAGCAAAAAATTAATAACCTTGTAAATACAAAAAATGTGTAATAAGCAACTTAAAGCCTGTGTTGAATCGTAGTTTGGTGAATATGTTGAACTGGCATTTCTTACTCTTCTTGAGTTGTAGTGCTGGGAAAACCAACCTTTCGTCTAAACATGGTCTGTGAAATCTGATGTGGATTGCAAGTTGCGGGGAGCTGGTGTTGGTGTGAAGTTGCATTTTCTTTTAATGATTAGATACACAATGATGCCACCCGTAATGATTCATGTGGAGTAGCCAATTGTTATATGGTGGTAGTTTTGGGCATCAATTTGGCTTGGAAGCTGGAATATCTTTTGTTCTGCTGATGAGGTTTGTAATTCTGTTAAGTTCTGTATTTGGGAGATGTACTCGTCTTTATACATTTCATGTTGAAGGGATTTGACAAGTTTCGTATGTATTTCGTCCGATATTTCCCATAATTTGGTTTAGGATATTTTTATAGAGCTGGATATTCTCTGTCGTGCTTGTATGGTTGTGGAATTGTATTGCAGCACGCATTCTGGCGCCAAACCAAGCAATCCTGATCCTGTGCGTGTTAAATGCGCGATATCCCTTTTGCATACAGTAGTTGCGTGAGCCGCAGATGGTGGATGGGATCCATGCAGAATTTGCTGTTAACTGCTGCAATGTTACAGTCTGACTTCGTTTTGTTTCTAAACAAATTGAATTTGATCCTTAGGGCATATATATATTTCTTGTTTGAGGGTTATGCACACGTCGAGTTCCGAGCTGCTTATAGTGAAGTATTTGGTTTGACCAGTATTGATTGCCAACAGCGGAGAACATGGCTTTATTTATATTAGGAAATTGTTAATCCACCGTGGGATTGGTATGAGATTGAAGAAATCGAATGATTCAGTCTCAATTAGTGGTAAGGTAATACTAAAAATGGCTGTGGTATTTGTGAGCCCTCCTGTGACCTTCATGAGTATGTATAATTGTACGAAATCTTCTCTTTTTACAGGTAACCGAAGTGATTCGGGCAGATGAAGTGATATTTTATCTATTTCATGTTGTAGTTGAATCGGAGTAAGTAATGACGGGCTTATGTGCCAGAATGTGTACTTGTTAGGATATCAAGAAATGGGTTTGCTCTAAGCTTGCTGCCATTGTGAGTTGTATGCTTAATAATGAAAATGTATGATAGGTTCTGTCTTCTTCACTGTAGTTACGTATCCGATTGTATTACTATGCTATTTGGACAACCATTTTATCAAACTTTTTCTTCACAGCCACTTGGTCCACTTTCATTCGGAATCTAACACTCCAAATAATGTATTCGCAATGTTTCCCACCAGATCAATTGCAGCTCTTTTTTGTCTTTTCTCTGACATTAATGTGCTGCCCATTAGTAGCCTAGCCTCAGCATGTTCAAAATAATTGACCAGATTTGTGCATGTTGTCTTTTGCTGCATTTCTTTGCACAAATGACTAAGTGCCTTGGTTCCATTTGAAAATAAAGCTGGTTCAGACAAGAACCCTTTCAAATCATAATAAATTAAAAATTGTCATTCTGTGGGTGAGATAAAATTTGTTCCAATTCCCTCATAGTAAATTCCAGGCTGTGGCCCAAATTGTTTATTTTAGATATTTGTTCCTAGTACTAGCAGCATCAGGGTTATTACCATCATGGGAAAGTTTGAAATGATGGAGGTGCGTCTCCTTTTCGTAGGCGTTTCAGATTCGTTATCATTTTGATGGATGCTATCTTCAATTGCTTGATCTTGTGCAGATATTTCGTTATCGCCTTCAGTCAACGTCTCCAAAACTTGTTTTTCAGATGAACTACTAATTTCCACCTGGTCAGCAAGTTACCTCGTTCTTGTGTGCAATTTACGTTTTACGTCAACTTGAGCATTAAGGGGTTCCCCAATAAGAAAGTGGCTCGGAGTTAATGCTGCTAAATCATTTGGGCTTTCAGACATTGGGCTTATTGGTCTCGAATTGAGAATTCCTTCAATTTCAATGATTACCGTGTTAAGTGCTTCATAAGTGAGCGATGCTGTTGAAACACTTCTGTCGAGAAGATGCTATTCGGATTTGATCGCAGCTTCCCATAAGCCACCGAAATGTGGTGCTCTTGGGAGTATAAAATGAAACGTTATCCCTCTACATGTACATTCTCTGTTAATTGTTTCTTGAGCTGCACCAGAATGGATACTTTCTGATAGTTCTGTTAATTGGTTCTTGGCCACTACAAAATTGGTAGCGTTTCGGCATTGACCTCGTCTGCTTATAAACCTTTTTAATGATCCTATAAACGATTCGGTGGTAAGATCACAAACTAATTCCAAGTGTACTGCCTTAGTAACAAAAAAGCAAAACACGGCGATGTAAAACTTCTGAAGCTTCTTCCCTCTCACCTTATAATGTATACAAAACGGTCCGCAAAAGTAAACCCCAGCGTTGTTGAATGGTCGTGCTGGTAAATTACCCATAATCTGATTGAGCAGCCTTGGCTTGGCTTTGGCGCATCATGTTGTACAATAGATTTTGCTGCTGCCTTTCCCTTGATTTGCCAATATCTTTGTCTAATGTATGGCAGGAGTGCTTGTGGCCCGCACCATTTGAACGAGTAACTTTAAGATTGGGTCATTGTAGGGCAGTAGCATCGGATGTTTGGCGTCATTTGAAAGCGAAGAAGTGTTTAATCGTCCTCCCACTCTGATGATGCCATTCGAATCCAGGAATGGGGTAAGTTTGCGAAAGGATTTGTTTTACTCACTTCATTGCTTCTTTTCAAATGTTTTAGTTCGTCTTCAAAATCCGACTGCATTGCTCGTACAATAACTACAAGATCTTGTTCCAGTTCGACTACTGTCTGGACGTGTACTATTTCTTTTTCTTGTCTTGTTGATAAATCGGAGCATATATGCTACGATTCTTTGCAACGTTCGAAATGAACCTTTGTGATTAATGTTGTAGATTATTGGTGTTGGATTCTCAATTGCCATGACGGTAGCTGTTTTCTTTTGCTTCAAGTTCCCTCCCAGTATTTCTGTGGCCTTCGAATATATTTGTGGCCAGCCTGCTTCATGTCCATGTAGGAAGATTGGGTCATAGAACCATAAGTTGCATGATGGTAATGCCTTCGGAGACAGCCCTCGGGATATGATGTCAGCAGGATTTTCTTTGGAGCTTACATGTCGCCATTGTTCGGCCACTGTGAACTCCTGATTCGATTGGCCACAAACGTTTGATGTGATGATGATTGCGAATTGATCCAGGCCAAAACAATCATTGAGTCTGACCAAAGGAAGGTAGGCGTATCCTCAAGTTTTAAGTGACCTTCACTCGAGCCGTTAGTTGCGCACCTAAGCATGCTGCACAGAGTTCCAGATGGGGAAGGCTTTGTTGTTTTAACGGTGCTACACCTGATTTTGAGCATAGTAGCATTACTATTATTTGGCCATTTTTTATGGCTGACCTTTTGTATACTGCTGCTCCGTATGCCCTCTCTGAATCATCCACAAATGTATGAACTTGTATTGCTGATGCAACATGACCTTAAAAAATGTGTCTGAAAAACTTCAGGTTATCTATGTGTCTTAAGTCGTTCCGAAACTTCATCCATTTTGTATGTAGCTCTGCTGGTAGGGCTTCATCCCATTCAAGTTTCAATTGCCACAATTCCTGATTGAGCATCTCTGCCGTGATTACAATTGGGGATACAAATCCCAGTGGGTCAAATAATCGACCCAAATCTGAGACAACTGTTTGTTTAGTTACACGTTTGGCATCACCCAAACATACCTTTACACAGAACTCATCGACCCTTGGTATCCATGTCTATTCCAGGGTTTCGACTGTTTGGTAAATTTCGTTGTTAAAATCAATGTTCACTTCTTCGTTCGTTGAGACGTTTTGGAGTAGTTGATGAAGATTTGCGCTCCACTTTTGTATTTGCGTCAATTCTTGCTGAATTGTGAGCGTCGTGCTCAAACTATCATCTCCTCCCATTCCATCATCGACGTAAAAATTTTTGAGTAGAAAGTTGGTTCCAAGCGGGTACCGTGCTATATTCTTCTTTGCAATGTTTTCCAGGCATTTAGTTTCCAAGTACGTTGCTGCTCACTTGCCTTAGGTTATTGTATTTATTTAATCATTTTTGATTGCTGCAGTTGGGTTCTTTCTCCAAATGATGGTTTGAAATTTCCTATCTTCCGGATGTATAAGCATTTGTCGGTACATTTTTTCCACGTATGTGGTAAATACAAAGCGTGGTAGACGAAAACGGAGTATAATGGTAAAAAGTTCACTTTGACCGGTCGGTCCAATGTACATCAAATCATTCAATGACACACCAGTAGAAGTTTTAGCAGAGGCATCACAGACTACTCTTAATTTAGTCGCCGAACTTTCGGGCTTGAATATGCAGTGGTTATCAACTGTATAAGTATTTGCGAAATGATTTTCACAAAGCCTTTCCGAAGTATAAAGCCCCTGGTAGCTGTTTCCACCTTTTCTAGTTCGCATAGTTGACTGTTTCTTCTAGCTTGATTTCTTCTTCAGTACACATTTCACAGGTTTTCGATGATAGCTGAATTTCACCAACCCTACCTGAAATGACCCATCCCAATACTGTATTTTGCAAAATTCGCAGATCCTTTACCAATTTTATTTGTCCAATTGACAATAACTGGTGGTTAAATTTTGCCCCTAGAAGCACACCTATTTTATCAGGGCGATTGAATTCCGGGTCTGCAAGTTTGATGTTTTTGGGAATTGGCCAATTGAGAATATTAATTGTTTGCGACGGTTGTGAAGAAATTATTTGAGAAAGAATAGCTGCTTCGAGTTGCGTCGTGAAGTTGTTGAGTCTAGAATGTAATGCGACATTGACTCTGTGCCGAACGTTAGTGTTGCTTGCTCCAATTCCGTTTATACAGATAGAATCTGGTTTTGTTGCGTTGAGATCCGGAATCGAGAGTTGCTCGGCATTGTACTTCTTTTCCGCTTGCCTTGACGATGATCAGTGCTGTGCTAAGAAGAATGTAATTGCTTGAACTGGAATTTTTGGCTGTGGTTAATGATGCACCTTCTTGTGCAGCAACAGTTAAGCTTCCTTCAGATGCAGGATTTTTAAGGCACGTTGCTTCTGTTTTGTTCTGAAGTTTTTTAGGTTAAGAAGTGTGTTATGCTTCTTGTTACACTTCATACAGCTTCTAGAAATGCAACTCTTTACGTTATGGCCTGGTTTTAAGCAGTTAATACAGGTGATGATTAAATGAACAACTTGCAAGAAAATAATGGGTGTTTACCGTTTCTGCACATGAGGCAGGAATGATTTTGAGTTACCAATGAAATTGGCCGTTTCTTTTTGGACCCCATCGCTTCCATAGACTGAAAGTGTCTTTCCAAAAACTTCAAAAATTCCTTAATTGTTGGAACTTCTCGTGGCTGCGATAGAGACTGCTCGAAGCCCAATCTTGTGCTTGATCTAGCCTTTTCCTTGATAAGTGCGGCAGAAGCGGGTCCCAAGAGGATGTATCAATTTGAAGGTTCTGTAGTATAAAAACTTTGGCGGTCTAAAAATTAATCTGTGTTTGTATGTTTGTTTGATTATTTGTTTGTAACTTAGTACGAGTGATGTTTTGGAAATTTTGGAACTGTTTTACTCTCGACTAGGAAATTAAAATAGGCTTGTGGCGTACACTCCCCCACTCATAACTCTGTAAGAAAACATAATAAAAAACGTTGGTAACTCTATTATTGTACGACGCGATGAAATTGAATTATAAAAAAAATAATTTTTCTAGAACAGTCCATTAAAAAAAATTAAATTTTTAGTTGTTTTAATAAGTAGTAGTTTGTCATCCGTACCGTTCGCACGTGTCCCTTTCGTTGTCCGCGTTTATTGTGTTCACTATCCCTGTTTAAGTGTTTTTAAAATTAAATGTTTTCGTCCGCGGCATACATACATACATATATATTTGTTTAAAATAAGCAATAACATAAAATCAAAAAACTCAAAATTTAAAAATATTGCCCATAAACTTATCAAATAACAAAAAAAACAAAAACTAAAAACTCATAAAATAATTTAACAATTACAACATTCTTACATGATAAATAAATAAAACAAAAACAAATAAAAACAGTAAAAATAAAAGAGCTCTCTGAGAGAACAGTGTTGGCACAGCAAAACCAGTGTTGGCACAACGGGTCGTTTTTTGATACAATGACCAGATCAGGGCTTTTATGGCTCTTTTTTTTTAGCATTGTTATTGTGCTTCCCATGTGACAAAATTCCAAATTAGGTTATTTTACTGATGCATTGTGTTGATTGTTGTTAGACTGTTCAGTGACGAAGGTATAACACTGGTCACTGAGCAGTTATAATAGCAACAATTGACAACACTGTTATCAGTAAAATAATACAAAAAAACGCTAGATTTTAATTTTCCTACCATTGTTATGACAGGGCGATTCAAAATTGACTTCTGCAACATACGTGGGCTGAGGGCGAATTTCTTCTCTGCCTATGCTCACGTTTGTGTCCATCGGCCGGACGTCTTCGCCTTATGTGAGACCCAGGTATCTGAGGATGCTGATCCACAGGATTTTCATATACCAGGGTATCACCTCCTATCACTTTTTAACCTTCACAGAGGCCTTGCACTTTATATACGAAATGAAGTAGTGTACCAGTGCCAGCAATCTTTAGGCACGAGTGATCCGGAATTTAGCTGCCTCTGGGTTAAATTCAAAATCAGGTCACACTCATTACATTTCGGGTTTCTATATAGAAGCCCAAATGCGGAAAGGGATAAAACTTTTTCTGGCTTCGATGCCCTTTCCGACTCCATATCGAAGATCCTGGAAAGTTGTCCGGACAGTGAAATTGTTGTTGCTGGTGATTTCAATGTTCACAACTTATCTTGGCTCCACCATTCGAGCCACACAACCCCAGAAGGCCAATATGTTGAGTTATTTGCAGCGCACAACCACCTAGCGCAACTAGTGAATGAGCCAACACATATTTCGTGCGTTGAAGGGCACCAACACAATACTCTTGACCTGTTTCTAACTTCACACCCTCAAAAGTATGAAGTGAGCGTAAATGCACCTCTCGGTAACTCGGACCATTGCACCATTTCCGCCTCCTTTTTGACTTCAGAACTTCACAACGTTTCTCAAACAGCTACGAAACGTACAAAATACATATACGAAAAGGCTCGTTGGGCTGAGCTCAACGCATTCTTTAGGCATTTTAACTGGAAGCTTTGTTTCTTAGACAATAATGTCAATGCCATGGCGGAAATTGTTGAAGGCGTAATTTTGCAGGGAATGAAAGCTTTCATTCCATCTAAGCAAATATCCATTAAACCTAGAGCGAAATCGTGGTTTAATCTGACGTGCAAAAATGCAGTCAAATCCAGAGAGGAAGCTTTCAGTATATGGCGTAATAACAAAAATGCCGATACTGATTCGCTACGCAAAAGGGCGAGATCTTCATGTGCCAAAGTATTAAGGCAGCAAAAAGCTTTGTACGAGCAGTGCCTTCGTGCTAAAGTTCTTAATGCCCCTCGGGGTAGTAAGAGCTTTTGGTCATTCGTTAAAAGAGTAAAGGATAATGCTAGTTCCTCAATTCCAGCTCTTTTAAAGGATGATCAAGTATTCACTAACCCGGTTGATAAAGCTAACCTTCTGGCTGAATTATTTGCAAGTAACTCCCACTTGCCGGAAAGCACTCAACCACTGCCCGTGCTTGAAAGAGTATCTGTAACTATGCCTAAAATATTCTTTCGAGCCCGTGCAGTTAAAAAGGTTTTAGCAGATCTCAACATAAATAAATCTCCTGGGCCGGATGGTATTCCAGCACTGGTCTTGAAGCAGTGCTCTTCGACGCTAGCGCGTCCGTTAGCTAACCTTTTCAGTACATTGTACCATGCTGGTGAATTTCCAATGTGTTGGAAGGTTGCTAATGTAACGCCAATCCCCAAAAAAGGAGAGGCTAACAACCCTGAAAATTACCGCCCAATTGCAATTTGCTCAGCACTTTCCAAAGTTATGGAAAGTATGGTAAACTTCCATCTTGTGAGATATTTAGAGTCCAACAGCTTACTTAGCGACCGCCAGTATGGATTTCGTAGGGGTCGCTCTACGGGAGACCTACTGGCTTTTCTATCGGAAAGATGGTGTCATTCTATTCACCATTTTGGCGAGAGTAAGGTGGTGGCTCTAGATATTTCCAAGGCGTTTGATAGAGTTTGGCATGGTGCACTTCTGTCAAAACTTATTGCTTTTGGTGTCGGTGATGTCTTCTCTCGATTTATATCAAGCTTTCTCAGAGATCGCACTATACGAGTTGTTATAGAAGGGATCTCATCAAACGAGTTCAAGATTAATTCAGGGGTACCGCAAGGATCCGTTCTTTCTCCCACACTTTTTCTTATTTTCTTAAACGACCTTCTACTTCAAACTTCCAATCCTATCTACTCTTTTGCAGATGACAGCAGCATGTGCCATTCATATTCATTCAATAACAGACCAAGCCTGCCGGAGATCGCGGCAATGAGGCAAAATATGAATGATTCGATAAATAACGATCTTTTAGCAATCCATGAATGGGGACGTGCGAATAGGGTCGAATTTAATGCTCGCAAGACCCAGTGTTGTATGCTTACACACAAATGTACGTACAATCATGCTGCTTCATCTGTAATAATGGGTGGTGTAGATATTGAGGAATCAGAAACTCTTGATGTTCTTGGCATGAAAATTAAATGTGATGTTCGATGGACTGATCATATTTTTCAGGTTTCAAAAGAAGCATTCAAGTGCCTCGGCTTTCTAAGACGGTGTAAGAGATACTTCACTCCATCTGATCTCCTTAATGTTTACACCACCTATATCCGACCGAAAATGGAATACAACTCTCATGTATGGGCCGGTGCTTCAAAGTCTATTTTGAAGTTACTCGACCGGGTACAGGAGAGGGCGAAGAAGCTCATCGGTGACAGTAGGGTAGCCAACTCTATTGACTCACTGGAGCATCGACGCAATGTGGGATGTATTTCACTGTTTTATCGCTACTACAATGGAATGTGCTCTAATGAAATCAGGGAACTTATTCCCGAAACCCGCTCATTTGTACGAACAACACGTTCTTCGTTAAGAGCGCATCCATTTGTGGTTGATATGCCAGTGGATCGCACTACGCATTACAGAGAAAATTCGTTCTTTAGCCGAACAGTTCGCATGTGGAATAAACTTCCTGCAGAGGTCTTTCCTGTTACTTTCAGTGTGGGAAAGTTCAAATCGAACGTCCACAAACACTACTCCCTTTATCCTCCTTCCTATAACCAATTTTCCTAGTTCCGGCACAATGCATTGCATATGTAGGGGTCATCCCCTGAGTGCTGGTCCAAGTTAAAAAAAAAAAAAAAAAAAAAAATATAATTTAATCAACAAGCATTTTATTCTTACGAAAGATACCTACATTTGGTGTCCCCGACAAAGAGAATAGAACGCAATGGGTTCTGACACGGAAAACGGAAAAACTTCTTCTGGAAAACAACCACCTACTGTCGCAACTGGAAACACAACACACACACACGGCGAAGAGCTCGCTCGTATTTCTGTGAAAATTCCACCATTTTGGCATTCCCTTTCCAGAATTGTGGTTTTCACAAGTGGAATCCCAATTTATTACTTAAGAACAAACAAAATACCATACAGTGGTCGCAGTAATTGATGGCGCGATCCATATTCAGCTCTCAAACAACGAATGCTGGAGGAGTTCTCCGTTTCTGAACAGAAACGTCTCAAGAACTTACTTGAAAATATTGAACTAGGAGACTTCCGTCCATCACAGATTTTATTTATTTATTAAAAGTGGCTACCACATACAACAAGAAATTAATCTTTTAAATTACAGTATGTGATCTTATAATGATATAATAGATTTGCTATACATACATAGTTATACTTAAATAGAACTTTAATATTAAAAACTATAATATATACGTATATAAGAAAGGGCGAAAAAATAGAAAGAAAATATAAAATGCGCATATATAAAATACCAAAACAACATGGGATAATATAAATACAGTTAAAAACTTGCGAACAGTTTGTTTTTAAATTGAATAACGTTGCCTGTATTTTTCAAAGTGTTGGGTAGAGAGTTCCACAATCGTATAGTATTTGTAAAGAACTGCCACACTGAAATCAATGTTCGATATCTAAATTGTATAATGTGTTAGATCGTGCGAATTGAAGGCGGTAGAATAAATAAATTGGTTCTTGGGTGTAAATAATTTTGTGTAGAAGTATTAACGATTTAATCTTAAGCAAGTCCAGGAGATCAACTCCGTATAAAAATTTAGAATGCTGAGAAGTTCCATCATATCTTTTTATACCATAGACATATCGCAGAATCGCGTTATATGCTACTACTAATCTGCGCTTACTATATGAATCGCAAAACGCAAAAATTTCACAGCCATATAACAGCTTTGGCATTAAGAAAGTTTTCGCAAGAAGCACTCGTATATTTAGTGGTTTAAGATTTTGTGAAGAGTATAGCGTTCTAAGCATTGAAAAAATTATTCCAGAAACCGAGTTTATATCAGTATTCCATTGGAGTGATTTATTAAAAATTATACCAAGATTTTTAGCTGATTCAACGAACGCGATATTGTCATTTCTCCTAATATGATCGGAATATCTACACTGATGTTTTGATTCCTTTGTGCCATTATCATACATTTTGATTTTTTAGGATTTAAGTACAGTCCATTCGACGACGCCCATGTAAATATTCTTCTTAGGTCCGTATTAAGTTTCCAATGCACTCATGTATCAAGTTTCTCTTACAACTTATATAAACCTGGACATCATCAGCAAATATGTGAATGTTACTGTGCAAAATTTCACTAGGTAAGTCATTGATGTATAATGTGAACAACAGTGGTCCGAGAATAGAACCCTGCGGTACTCCTTTAGACACATGCAATGCGGAAGATATTGAGTCGCCAACGGATACTGATTGGTAACGATCAGCAAGATAAGTTTCTAGTAGCGAAGTAGCAGTTAAAGAAAAACAAAATTTGTTGTATATCTTATTGCAAAGAATTTCATGATTAACAGAATCAAATACTTTAGAATTATCCAAGAGCACCAGGAACGTAACAGCAATGTCTTTTTCTGAATCCAGATTGATTCCTAACTAGAAGCTGGTTATTAGTTAAATATGTAATAGTCGTTCAAAAACTTTAGATAAATAATAGATAAAATTGAAATAGGGCGGTACTTATTTGCGGTTTTGTGTACAGGGAACACCTTAGCATACTTCTAGAAACTTGGAAATTGACTGGTGGTGATTATAGTATTGAAGATGTGTGTGATCTGGGCTAATAACTTTGGCAAAAGGAGTTTAAATAATTTTGGGTAAATATGGTCGAACCCAACTGCATTCGACGTCACAGATAGACAACATGCTAATACATCGGCCTGTAGTACACATGCAAAACTAAATCGAGGTGTTGAGGGTAGTGCTGAGGGTTGTTGTGATGCACATAGCTGATTGATAGCATGATTGCTATTTCCGGATACACTTGATGGGGTATTAATAAATGATTTATTTAATTCATTAACATCAACATTACAAGCAGAAGTTATTTTGTTACCAATACCAATTTCCCGGATTGTATGCCATCGTCTTTTTGAGTCTACAGCTGATTTGCATAATAATTTGCTTTCGCATCTCTAATGCTTTTATTAATATTTTGACGAGCTCTGCGGTATTCTTCATGTAGTACAGACGATCTAAATCTTTTCCAGCGTCTATAAAGCTCATCACGGACATTAATTAGGCTTTTTATGGTAGAATTAAACCAGCACTTTCTTCTTTTATCATCTCGGTTTATACGAACAGGGACAGAAATGTCAAAAAGATGAAGTAAATGAGTGTTGAAAACTTGAAGCTGTTCTTCAGGAGAAAGAAAACAAGTAGTAAACACCATTCCAATCAATACTGTTAAAACATTCTTCCAATAAGTTACGATCTATGTTACGAGAATCACGATAACTAATTGGAGTTTGAGTGTTTCTTAACTTAAAATCATATGAGATATAAATTAGGTCATGTTTTGAGAAAGATGGTGCACTGATTTGATTAAAAAGTAACAAATTTGACGCATTAGCTAATATGAACATGTCAAGTAGTGTAGTATTAGTGTTCGTGAAGTGAGTAGGATACTCGGTATTTACAATATGTAAACCAATGGATGTTAATTGACTGGACAGTGTGTAGTTTGAATTTGACAAGATATTACAGTTGAAGTCACTTGCAATAATAACATCATTGTATTGCGTGGCAAGTAGCTCCAGTTCACACATAAATGCGTCATAAGGTACATCAGCACCTGGACGGTAAATGCAGCCCAACAATAACTTCCTGTCAGCACCAAAAATTTCAATGAATAAATACTCAATTGGCTCATTATCCTTCTATCTCATAACTTCTTTATGATGTATATCGTTCTTGATATAAATTGCTACCCCACCTGCATAACCCTTTCTATCATTCCTTAATGTTTTGTACCCATTGGCCATAACAAAACTATCTGGTAGATCTCTCTGCACACTGCATCCACCTTAGATTCCTCAAACAAGTAACGAAATTCATCCTTCTTGTGAAGTAAACTTTGAGCATTTATATGGCATAAATTGAGACCATCACGTTGACTGGTAAAAATTTGTATAATATTTTTTGTACTGACTGTGGAACCCGACACAGAGCTATTAGTGGGTAACATGAACGATAAAAATATAGCAGGCAACGTTATTACAGTAACACAAGAAAAAATTCATAATTAATATAGACATTTTAATAAATAAAATTATATGATTTTTTATGTGACAAAATTTATTAGTATATAAAATGCAATAAGAATTTGTAGCAGAAGTATTAAGACAATGGAACATAAAATTTAAAAAATAATTTAATATAAATATAAAAAACCGATTGAAAATAAAGAGGTAAGGGAAGTAAGTGAGCAGTTTGTCGTTTGAAGTTTGATCTTAAATTCTTATCCATAATTGTTATTGTTAATTTGCTCAATTTATTTATTGTTTTTAATTTGGTGATAGATCACAATATACTGAGTTGACTTGTAAACCGGTTATTGTTGTTTTTGCTTCAGCAGTTGTTTCTTTGGTTTATTTTTGATTGTTGCAACAAAAGAATAAAATAAGTCTTCTTTATGTTTCAGTTTATATTTCAATTATTATTTTTCAATTATTATTTTTATGAAAAATCAAAAATTAATAACACAACCGACCAGTTCGACTTCTGTGAGAATTCGAGAGATGAAAAATTTAGCCGGCAATCAAGTGAATGATGCACTGATCTATGTGGATGACGCGTCTACCAACACACATGCGAGCTACTATTTCTGTAAGCAGCGAGCCTTTAGATAAAATAGCAATAATGGCTGACAAAATATCTGAAGTTAATGATAACTCATTTCTGTACCATCTACAACAACGGTCACCCGACCACAACTAGCACTTATGGTAGATGCCTCAAATATCGCAATAGGTGCCGTTTTGCAACAACTGGTTGACAATCATTTTCAACCCCTCGGTTTCTATTCGGAACGCTTAAATGAAGCTCAACGCAAATATAGCACCTATGACAGGGAGTTGCTGAGTGCATACAAAGCTGTTAAACATTTTCAACACATGCGCGAAGGCAGAGCAATTCGCAATTTAAACAAAAACTCGACAAGGCAAGTCCCATACAAATTCGACATTTGGATTTTTTAAGCCAATTTACATCCGATATACGGCATATAACGGGTAAAGAGAATGTTGACGCTGGCACACTGTCACGCATAAAGGCAATTCATACGCAAAAGATAATCGATTATGATGAATTATCTCGTCAACAGGGAAACGATGAGGAATTGAAAAATCTGCCCAATTCCAATCTGCAACTTAAAACATTTGTACTGCCCAATACCAACCTGTCAATTTATTGCGACATTTCAACCGGATCTGTGCTGTGCGTCCATTTGTAACAAAAGATTTTCAAAAAATAGTTTTTGACTCTATTCATAATATATGCCACTTCAATGTAAAAAAAACTACAAAGTTAATATCGGAAAAATTTGTTTGGCCAAACATGAAAAGCGATTGTAAATTGTGGAAAAAAACATGTATTGTCTGCCAAAAAAGTAAAATACATTGCCAGAATAAAGCTCCACTTTGTAAATACGTTACCTCTCAGATCGATTCGACCACGTTAATATGGATATTGTCGGCCCACTACCGCCTTCCAGAGGATTTCGCTATTGCTTAACTATGATCGATCTCAAGATTTGGTATACTAACGACGGATCAAGGACGTCAGTTTGAATGCAATTTTTTTAAAGAACTAACCAAAATTCTTGGTATTCAACATTTAAGAACCACTGCTTATCATCCTGCTGCAAAGGTTGTGGTGGATCTTACCATTCTTTCTTTATATATTTTAAAACACTTGTTGTCGGTTCACAATTAACTCTCTCGTTTTATTTTACTATCTTATATTCTACCCTTATTCTGATTAGATATATACATGCTTGTAAACTTAAGTACTATGGTTAGGGGTATTTAAAGTAGTAATATTCTATTAGTGTTGTACAAAAGAGAAATAATTATATCAGTGTGTTTACACAATATATTTAATAATTAGAGTTGAATGCATTTGCACTACACCTCCCTTTTTCGGGGGAAAAATGTTGAGTCAACACAGTTGATCAGGCTGTTTTGATTCAGCATTTTTCCATATATATAAAAGTGAATCTATGTTTATTTTTATACATGATTGTATTCTTAAGTCTAAGTTTATTAAAAATTTGTATGCTACATACATATATAACTTATAAAGAATTAAAATTTAATTAACTTTGTTTTCCAAATATATTTTGATTTTTAAAAATATGCGTAATAAATTTAATTATGAATTTAATTTAAATTAATTTTAGTTTGTGGTGTGTTATTTCAATTTAAGTATATCGGAAATTTAATCACATAACTCATTTTGAGTAATTTATAAAAAATAATCAATTTCGTAAATTAGACTAATTAACAATTTTAAGTATGCTGTGAAACAAGAATGAAATTGAAACTTAAAATGGTTTAAAATGGATCTGGATTATAACAACAAACGCAAACAGCATGAAACAATCGGGATGAAGGAGGGAGTGCCCTGCGACACTACCTCTTAAACTGGAGGGTCACCAACCCGCCAGGAATTGCCTTCACCCGACTGCTTCGCCTGCCTGTCCTTGAAACGTTCAAACTTTATTTCCTTGAAATATATTAACAATATTTCATGCTTTCCTAATTCTATCCTTATGTATTGTTCTTCCTTTTTTAAATTTCTATTATATATTGTTACATTTACACCATTAATATTTGTTACAATAAATGGACCATTATAGATGGGTTTAAATTTATCATATGGTTCTTTTTTACGAATACTTTATCATTAACCTTTAGATTACATGGCTTTGCAAATTTATCATACAAATCTTTATGTTTTTGTAAAAGTTCATTTGCCATAGTGTGAGACTTTTGCAACCTGTATTTAACCTCGTTGCTATAACTTTCAACATTGTAAATAGGATCAACTTTATTAAGTTTTACTTCATTCGGCATAATTGGTTCTTTCCCAAATACTAGTTCGTACGGTGTATATTTATTATCAAAAATTGAACTTGAAGTTGTATTGTGAAAAAAGGTAAAATACTTTAGTTAAGTATCCCAGTCCGATATGTTTTCGCTTAAGACCTGACATATTCATTAAAAACTCTGTGATTTCGTTCAGCAGTTCCTACCGTTTGGTGATGGTAAGCGGATGAAAATTTTATCTCAATGTTCAAATACTTGCAGAGTTCACAAAATATCTCATTTTTGTATTCAGTACCTAAATCGGTTTTAATTGACTTCATTATGCCGTAAATTAAAATGAAATTTTCAAAAATTGCTTGTGCAACCGTTTTTGCACTTTTATCGGGTATCGATATCGTGACAAGATATTTTGTAAAGTCGCATATTAGTGTTATACCATACTTATTGCCATATTTTGACGTTGGCAATGGGCCAATAGTGTCCAATACTACTACGTTAAAGTGAGCTTTTCTTTTGTTCCTTTTCTAACTTTGCTTATGTTACACTGTTTACAATTTCTAATGAAATTCGCAATATCTTTAGTCATTCTTTTCCAATAATATTTTGTTTTTAATTTTGCGTATAGTCTTTTGCGTCCGCAATGTCCACGTAAAATGGGATCATTGTGATAAATTTCTAATAGTTGCCTTTGTTTCTTTGTATCAAATACTGTTTCTATCGGTTCTACTAACATAATTTCCAATGTTTTTAATATTTTATTCCCATGGGTTTTTAATTCGTTAATACTGTATCTACTGAAAAAGGAATCGTCCTTTGACCATTCTGTTATCTAGATATTGTTATTGTTGCCTTCTTGTTGGAGCCTCGAAAGCATTCTATCGAAATTTAATGTTTCGTTAACAATTTCAAAGTCTATATGAAATTTGTATCTATATTTGTTATAAATTTTTAATATTATGTTAGTCATTTTCCTGTTTTTGAAAACTATTTCCGAAATTATTTTCGAAACGTTTTTGTTAAAATCATGTGAAAATTTGTCGTAGACTTGTAACTTTACTGCGTTATTGTTTTGAAAAAGCGTTCTGTTAGTATCAATGTGCTTAGACATTGCTCTAGTTGTGATCGCTAGAATCGTTTCATTTTTTATTTCATTAATGGAAATGCGTGACAAAGCGTCTGCTCCTACGTTATTTTTGCCTTTTATATATTCAATGGAAAAGTTGTATTCGGAAAGCTTGAGCCTTATTTTAGTCAATTTCGAGGACGGATCTTTCATGTTAAACAGATGTACCAGTGGTCTGTGATCAGTTCTGACAATGAACTCTGTTCCATAGACATAAGGACGAAAGTGGTTAATAGCAAAATAAATTGCAAGAAGATCTTGCTCAATAACAGGTTTCTTTTGTTCTGATAAACCAAACGCTTTAGATGCAAAATAAACCGGTAAGTCATGACCATTAAAATTTTGACTTAAAATTGCACCACAGGCAGTTTTTGATGCAACGACTGTGATTACAAATTGTTTACTGAAATCTTGATATTGTAATATCTTTGGTGAAATAAGCTCAGATTTTAATTTTTCAAAAGCTTTTTGGCAATTTTCGTCCCATACGAAATTTACTTTTTTGCGAGTAATATAATTTAAAGGAGCTGCAATGGAGGCAAAGTTACTAATAAACCTTCTATAATAATTCGCGAAAGCGACAAAACGTTTTACCGCGTCTTTATCTTTTGGAACTGAATATTTTTCTATAGCTGATAATTTTGTTGTATCTGGTAACAATCCATTTGAAGTGCATTTGTGACCTAGGAATGTTACTTCTGGTCTGAAGAAATTACATTTTTGAGGATTGATTTTCAGATTAAATTTTCTCAATATATCAAAAACTTTACTCAAATTTGCCAAATGATGTTGCTTGCTACAGCCAACTACAATTATATCATCGATATATAAGAAAGCCTTATTTGGTTCCAATCCTGAAAATGCTAACGACATCATACGTGAAAAAGAGTTTGTTGCGACGTTTAGACCAAAAGGTAGTACTTTCCAGCGAAATGCACCTTGGTCAGTACTGAAAGAAGTAAGCTCTCTTGATTCTTCGTGCAGAGGTATTTGATGAAAACCCGAAAACAAGTCGATGATAGAAAAATGCTTAGCTCTTCCAAGATTGTTGAGTATGTCATCAATCCTTGGCAAAGGGAACTTATCACCGATGAGTTTTTTATTTATGGCTCTAAAATCGACGCACATACGATATGCTTTGATATGATTTGAACTTTTCTTTGGTACTATGATTAATGGACTGTTATACTCCGAAGTACTCGGCTCTATTAAATCATTATCCAGCAAATTCTGAACCTGTCGTTTTATTTCGTTTCTTGAAGTGTATGGAAGGCGATAATTTTTTACATATACTGGTTCCTTGTCTTTAATTCTTAATTTCTGCTCATAAAAATTGTTTATGGTCATTTTATCGTTTTCTAGAGCAAAAATATCAGCATATTCTAAGCATAGCGGCATTAAATCTTTGTTAATATAATCTGTCATTTTATCGTTTAAAATATTTCTTAAGGTTTGAACACGGTCGCTACAAGACGAGGTTTGATTAATTGAATACGTGTAGAAATTTGAAAGCTTTTCTATCTTAATGTTATAGTTATGTATGAACTTGGTTTCATTAGTTGTATTTAGTATACGTAATACGGGATTCCTCGAATTCACAATGCATTTACCTAACAGCACACCTTCATAGATCTCCTGACAATCGATAAAAACTGGTTCGGTTATATTGTTTAAATTAACTTCTCTGAACACTTCACATCTCGGTGGAAGAAAAATGAGTTTTTACTGAACCCATGAAAAATTGGAACTATTACTTTTTTCGCATATACTTGAAATGAAACTGTCATAGTATTGTAGTCGATTTGACATTTATTCTATTTCAAGAAATCTTTGCCTAAAATACCGTCAGATGGTATATTGAAGTCATCTGAGACAACATGGAGAATTTGAGGTATTGAATGATTAGGAAAACATAATATTGTACTGATTGTACCCAATGTTTTAGTCGCACTTGGTGTTATACCTGCAACACCGATTATATCTTGTTCATTTATTAGTGAGGTATCATCTATGCAAGAAAATTTAATAATTGAAATGTCAGCTTGAGAATCAACTAAAAATGAGTTACAGTTCTTTGATACGGAACATTGTAGTGTTATAAAATCTGAATAGTTTAAATTTAGGCTATATATTGATTTAACTATTGTTTCATTTTGTTGTTTTAGTGCTCTTCCGTGCAAGTCATGCTGAGGGACTTCCAAGTTTAAAGTTCTTACGGAAATGCCCTGACGACGGTAATTATTTCGTGTATTTTGACCATAATTCCGTCTAGTTGTGTTATTACCATGATTAGTGTAGTTATGTCCTTGAAATCTATTAGGAGTATAGTTTCCACGGTAATTGTTATAACTTGATCTACCTCTGTAAAAATTATGATTGTTGCCACGAGCAAACTGGAACTCATTACTTCTCCGATCAAAGTTTGACCTGTTACCAGTATTACGTATTGTGAGAATTTGATTTTGTTTTTGAGCGTTAGACTTCTCAATAATTAATTTTGCTACCACGTCCTTGGGTTCATAAAAACACTTGAAGCCAAAATTGGTTTTACCATATCCGATTTCGCATTATTTCTACAAACGTTCACTGTGTACTCTATTGCCATTTCATAAACATTTTCTTTGGTCATACCCTCAATAACAAGTGATCGCTGTAACGAATCAGCCAACTCCTCAACATTTTTTGAAAATACCGTATAATTATTTTCTTTGACATATAAACCTGCTATTCGGCCTGCAACCACTTTGGAGCTATCCGGCTTTATCCTACTCTTAAGCGAATCTTTAATATGGTCTACACTAATTATGTTCTCTGGCAACACTTCCCTGGCCTTACCATCTAATTTGGATTTTAAAAAAGATATCAAACACATATTTAGATTAGGGGCTGTAATTTCCTCTATTAAATTAATTTTATCAAGAAAAGAGTTAAGATTTAGAGGATTTCCATCATAATTTTCACGAATGATACTAGAGCATATCGAGATAAACTTTGTTTTTTCTTCTATGCAAGCCATTTCTAAATTGATCGTATTACCTGTATTTACTATCTCTATATTAGTCATTACTTTTGTATCCGTTTCTATACTCATATCTGAGTTGTCAGTCTCACAGTCTGAACCGAAATCTGTTAAAATTTCTTTTTGTACTACTTCAAATAAATTTATACCGAATGGAACTTGTATTTTGCATTTTAATTTTATAAAACATCTCAATAATAACTCCCTGCACTGTAGGATTTTGTTATGAACTTTTTGTTTTGTTTCACAAGGCAAATGATCATCATAAGGTTCTGTAAATATGATTATATTGTTATAATTTTGAATAATTAAATTAATGTACTCTTGAATTTTATTCTTGTTGCTAGAAATTGGTCTATTCTGCAATATTCTTTTTTTTTATTTTATCAAATTCTGATATTAATTCGTAAAATTTTTTAGTATCAAATTTATTTGTAGACATTTGCCCATAAAAAATTAGAATTCCTTTAGTATATTTCCTTTCTGTTTCAACAAAGCGTTAACAAAGCCAATTTCTAATGTTTTTGTTATATTATTTATTGTTTTTCTATTTTAAATCCATATAAATTTCAATCCATTTTAAATTTCAATTAGATTAATTGATAAGGTAAGTATACGAGTATGTCGGTATAATAAATTTATAGTCATTTTTAAATAGATGCATAAGTACAATGATAATATATGCTTTATATTATATACTATATAATTAAAATATATTTTATATGCATATACATAAATTAATGATAATTATAAACTTTTGTTTGTTGAGCTAAAAACCCTCAACAAACAATAGTTTTTTAAATCTTTGAAAAAAGATATCGAGGCAATCTCGATTAATATAAATTTCATGATAATTATAAACAATAATAATAATAATAATTTTCTGTCCGGTAACTTTTGCATACCACTTTCTGCTGTTTTTGATCATGTGTTGTTGTTTTTGTTTCTGCGTTTTCTTCCTTCATGTTGTATTTTGCTTAAATTTGCCTTGATTCGTTGTTTTTCTGTTGTTAATTTTTTTTTCTTATTTCTTTCTCAAATTCTTCAAGTTTTGTACTTGTTTCTTTCAATTTTTAATTTTTGCGTTTTTATGGGAACAGTTTTTAGCGAATTTATTGTTTTGATGTTTTTCATGTATTTTGAACACTGCAGAGTTTTACTTCTTTACTTTTTCCTCTTGTGTTTTTTATATTCTTCAAGTTTTTCTGTTTTCTTTTTAATTTCTTTACCTTTCTTATTCTTATTTAGGTTTTGTTGACAATTTTCTTTTCGCTTTTGATGTAATTTATTGTTTTGCATGTGTTATTGTTTAAGTTTTAGTTATTTTACTTGCTCATCATTCTTTAAGTAATATAAAAGAATTGTATCATGATAAAATAATCATTGGTATTTCATCATGGTTTATGTTATTCAACACTTAACTTTTTTTTTATATTAATTGATCTCTTTCTCACTTCTTTTCTTTACATTAAAATTTCTCTTTTTCCCGTTTCGTTCTTAGTTTGTTTTTTCACTGTGCAGCAAAGTTTGTCTGCACATTTTCACATTCCGCATGTTCATTTTTCCCCTTTTTTATGCACAATGTTTTAGTGATTTGGTTTTTCCGTTTTTTTATAACTGTTTATTTCATTTTCACTTCGTTTCGTTTATTGAATACATATGTATTTATTCTCGATTTTGGTATGCGGTAATTTCGGTATAATTGTAACGGTTGTAAATTTTTTTTCTTCACTTGTTACTAGGTATAGGTACCTTTTTTCAGGTTTTCAGTATTTGTCGCAAACTGTACTTTTTAATCAGCCTGTACTTTTTTTTATTAAACTGTACTTTTCCACAATTCTTTTCTTAAACGTTTATTTTCTTCTTTTTAGTCAATTGATTTTCCTTTTTAAAGGTATTAATAATATTTATTTATGTATTACTTTAATAACACTCGCGGTCACCTTTCGTACAAACACATTCACAAGCACCATTTATTCTTTTTTTTTAATGTGTGCATGTTCATATCATGCCTTGACCAGAAAATCACTATACATATGTATATGTATTGCGTCCAAAACTCTAAAATGTTCATAGCTTCCAAATGATTTACGCTTATTTTTAAATCTTTTCCCCACATTTTTCTTTATATTCATAATTATTTTAATTTTTTAGCTATGGCTGCCGTTTATGATGTTTCTTGTTCCTTCATTTGACAAAATTTTTTGTAATTTTGCCTTTATTTCTTTCTATTCGCTTGTGTATAATTCAACTTTTTTGGAAGTTTTTTGTTTTTAAAATTTTACAAACTTTTCACAAAAATTCACATTCTTTTTAACATTTCTGCATTTCTTTAACCAAACAACAAGTGGCAGGATCGCCATGTGGTGGATCTTACCATTCTTTCTTTATAGATTTTAAAACACTTGTTGTCGGTTCGTTGGTTCACAATTAACTCTCTCGTTTTATTTTACTATCTTATATTCTACCCTTATTCTGATTAGATATATACATGCTTGTAAATTTAAGTACTATGGTTAGGGTTGTTTAAAGACGTAATATTCTATTAGTGTTGTACAAAAGAGAAATAATTATATCAGTGTGTTTACAGAATATATTTAATAATTAGAGTTGAATGCATTAGCACTACACGGTCTTATCGAACGATTCCATAGACCCTTAAAGGCAGCAATCAAGTGTTATGAGAATGAAAACTGGGTTGAAATTTTACCCATTATGCTCCTTGGATTTAGAGTAACATATAAATATGATATAGATGCAACACCATCTCAAATACTCTACGGATCCAGTATACGCCTCCCAGGTGAATTTTTTACAGCAAGTGACAATGCGATTTCCCAGAATGAATTCGTCAGCAAACTTAGAAAATTCATGAACGAACTACGGCCAACTACAATTTCTTACCATTCAAAGGACAAACCGTTCATTGAAAAAGACTTACAAACATCACCAAAAGTATTCATTCGAAATTCAATGGTATGTAAACCACTTCAAACCCCTTAGGAAGGACCATTTCCTGTTTTAAAACGTCACGAGAAGTATTTTACTGTCGATTTCAAAGGAAATTAACATTAGTTTCGATCGCTTATAAGCTGCATTTATTTTAAAAACCCAACATCCTGGCAACGTTCATAACAACAGCCCGAGCAATAAACCAGCAGTTAATGCAACGGCAACTGAAAACCTAACAGGTGAAAGTTCAAGAGGCAACTAATCGCCTAGGGAACCCTCTAGTATAGTTCTAGATGCTAGGAATGGACAAATGATCATTACTTCGCGTTATGGACGTAAGGTGCGCTTCTGCCTCAACCGGAAGGGAGAATAATGTGGCGTTCTCTCCCCCACTCACAACCCTGTAAGAAAATATAATAAAAAGCATTGGTAACTATTTATTGCACGACGCGATAAAATTGAACTACAAAAAATAATTTTTCTAAAACAGTCCACTCTAGAACGTTTTTTGTAAATAGTATTTTTTACTCTTGCAGAGCGTACCTGCAGTATATCAAAACCAGGTATTATTATTGTATTTGTACAATGCGATAAAAAATCTTTGTCTGCACATTTTCACATTCCGCATGTTCATTTTTCCCCTTTTTTATGCACAATGTTTTAGTGATTTGGTTTTTCCGTTTTTTTATAACTGTTTATTTCATTTTCACTTCGTTTCGTTTATTGAATACATATGTATTTATTCTCGATTTTGGTATGCGGTAATTTCGGTATAATTGTAACGGTTGTAAATTTTTTTTCTTCACTTGTTACTAGGTATAGGTACCTTTTTTCAGGTTTTCAGTATTTGTCGCAAACTGTACTTTTTAATCAGCCTGTACTTTTTTTTATTAAACTGTACTTTTCCACAATTCTTTTCTTAAACGTTTATTTTCTTCTTTTTAGTCAATTGATTTTCCTTTTTAAAGGTATTAATAATATTTATTTATGTATTACTTTAATAACACTCGCGGTCACCTTTCGTACAAACACATTCACAAGCACCATTTATTCTTTTTTTTTAATGTGTGCATGTTCATATCATGCCTTGACCAGAAAATCACTATACATATGTATATGTATTGCGTCCAAAACTCTAAAATGTTCATAGCTTCCAAATGATTTACGCTTATTTTTAAATCTTTTCCCCACATTTTTCTTTATATTCATAATTATTTTAATTTTTTAGCTATGGCTGCCGTTTATGATGTTTCTTGTTCCTTCATTTGACAAAATTTTTTGTAATTTTGCCTTTATTTCTTTCTATTCGCTTGTGTATAATTCAACTTTTTTGGAAGTTTTTTGTTTTTAAAATTTTACAAACTTTTCACAAAAATTCACATTCTTTTTAACATTTCTGCATTTCTTTAACCAAACAACAAGTGGCAGGATCGCCATGTGGTGGATCTTACCATTCTTTCTTTATAGATTTTAAAACACTTGTTGTCGGTTCGTTGGTTCACAATTAACTCTCTCGTTTTATTTTACTATCTTATATTCTACCCTTATTCTGATTAGATATATACATGCTTGTAAATTTAAGTACTATGGTTAGGGTTGTTTAAAGACGTAATATTCTATTAGTGTTGTACAAAAGAGAAATAATTATATCAGTGTGTTTACAGAATATATTTAATAATTAGAGTTGAATGCATTAGCACTACACGGTCTTATCGAACGATTCCATAGACCCTTAAAGGCAGCAATCAAGTGTTATGAGAATGAAAACTGGGTTGAAATTTTACCCATTATGCTCCTTGGATTTAGAGTAACATATAAATATGATATAGATGCAACACCATCTCAAATACTCTACGGATCCAGTATACGCCTCCCAGGTGAATTTTTTACAGCAAGTGACAATGCGATTTCCCAGAATGAATTCGTCAGCAAACTTAGAAAATTCATGAACGAACTACGGCCAACTACAATTTCTTACCATTCAAAGGACAAACCGTTCATTGAAAAAGACTTACAAACATCACCAAAAGTATTCATTCGAAATTCAATGGTATGTAAACCACTTCAAACCCCTTAGGAAGGACCATTTCCTGTTTTAAAACGTCACGAGAAGTATTTTACTGTCGATTTCAAAGGAAATTAACATTAGTTTCGATCGCTTATAAGCTGCATTTATTTTAAAAACCCAACATCCTGGCAACGTTCATAACAACAGCCCGAGCAATAAACCAGCAGTTAATACAACGGCAACTGAAAACCTAACAGGTGAAAGTTCAAGAGGCAACTAATCGCCTAGGGAACCCTCTAGCATAGTTCTAGATGCTAGGAATGGACAAATGATCATTACTTCGCGTTATGGACGTAAGGTGCGCTTCTGCCTCAACCGGAAGGGAGAATAATGTGGCGTTCTCTCCCCCACTCACAACCCTGTAAGAAAATATAATAAAAAGCATTGGTAACTATTTATTGCACGACGCGATAAAATTGAACTACAAAAAATAATTTTTCTAAAACAGTCCACTCTAGAACGTTTTTTGTAAATAGTATTTTTTACTCTTGCAGAGCGTACCTGCAGTATATCAAAACCAGGTATTATTATTGTATTTGTACAATGCGATAAAAAATCTTTTGACAATTAAAATGTTGTTTGGATACTTAGTAACACATAACAAAGCAGAAAAATCTCTTCCCGGCTAGAATTTGATAAGAAATGTTTCTTTCATTCTGTAACATCAGTGAATTGATCTTCAAAAGCACATCAATTAATTGCCATTTTTCTATAAAATAAAAACAAAGTTTGATGTAAGAATTTAATTTGATATCAAGCTCCAAAATGTAATTAGCAAAGAAACTAAAAAATTGAAAACCCCGCGAAAATAGCGCATATTCTAAAAATTGCAACTGCAATATTGGAAATTATTTCCAAAATTTATTTTAAAAAAATCATATAATTGGCAATCGGCATCCAAAAAATCTGAAAAAATCTCTAAAATGACAAAAATTCTTTAAAATATGCGAACATCAGGAACATTGTATGATTCAATATTGATTAAAAAACAACAAAATTATAGAGTAAAAAAACTTAAAAAATATCATTTCCATTGTGAAAATTAAACTTTTATTAAAAACTATTTTGTATTTGGAATAAAAATTTAAAATACATTTGTATTTTGAATAAAAGTATTGCAAATACCTACTCTCCACAAATTTATATTTAGCTTCTAGATTGCATTATCCAATTGAATAATTTAATGTGGGCTTCATTAAAATGTATTCTAAGCATAGTTCGCAATTCATCAAATATTTTTCAAACAATCAGTTCCTATCGTACATATCATACATATGAACTTTGGATTTTTAGATCAGAATATTTGGGGAAAATTTCCAAAAATAGTGTATGCATACATATTTGTATTTAATTTTTTTTTGCATATTTTCGTATTTTCCCCAATTCAACATATACAAAATGATAAGTTAAGATCTTAGGAGATAAAAAATTGATTTCTTCATATTCATATAAAATAAACTGGTCTTACATTCATTAAAAACAACTAAAAAATCATAGTTTTGAGGAATATCGCATGTCGATAGCACGCACTACGGAATTGGACGCGGATTAATGGTAAAATATTACGAAAATAAGCCGAATTATGTGTTGGATTTGAGAGCAAAATGCTTTCTGTTTGCGATTTTATCTTAATTTTTTATATTTAGATCTCTGTCTTACTTAGTAAACGCAGAAGAAGATTTAAATAAAATTTGTTTTTAATTAAATTCATCTGTTTTCTTAGCCGGCTGAATATGAATTACCGAATTCGTATTTTTTAAATCAATTGTGGTTGACATTCCATTGTGTTTCTATATCAGAAATATACAGGTTATATTGAACCAAAACCTTTATCGTCTGGTCCAACCGCAATACAGATAAGTAAATGAAAAAGTTAACAAAATTTTAAAAAGACAACTATCAGAATACCACTAGTTTAAATACATACGTACATCATACGAGTTTCAAAGAAAAAATTACATTAAAATAATGAATTAAAATATGTTGTTATGTTTTATAATTTAAAATTTTTTCTTACACCGTCAAGTTATTTTTATTATTGGTGTTATTATTATATCAAATAAAAACGTCGACAACTTACTAAATTCATTATATAATTATTTTATCACTGTACTTAATCCTATCTGATAACATATTGGATATTTTTGAAAAATAAATCTTTTATCGTTCATAAAATTGGAAAAAACTCAAAAATTTAAAAAATTTTATGAATGAGATTGTGCCTGGTTTTTTAAATAAATTGTGGAACAAACTTTTTCAAATAAAAAGTAAAAGTTATTACAATTAAAATGTATCGAAAATTCTAAAAAAAATTGCATTGTGTTGCGTTCAAGATTCGAAACCGTGCCACCGGGTAAGAAGTTACGGTTTCAAATCCTGACCAACCATTTATTATTTTTTTTTAATTTTGATACATTTTAGTTATTTTTATTACTTTTACTTTTTATTTGAAAAAGTTCGTTCTTTTTTTAAGAATTTTTGATAGCTTTAAATTATTTTCAATGTGAAGATAATATTGGAACATTTTAATCATTAGACTAGCAGATTTATACAATAGGTGTCGATATTTTTTATCTATTTTGGGAGAATTTCTTCATTATTAAACCTGTTCTTACGTTTCAAATCATTTCTTTGTTTAGTCGAAGACCAATGGCTTATTGATAAAGACGTTGAAACACTTCTTGGATGTGCGAAAAAATATATAAGTGCTAATAAGGGGATGTTAATATTTTTATAATGCACTCTAGGTAAGAAAGTGTTACAAATTTGTTACGGAATTCATAATTTATGGCTGACTTCATAAAGGCAGTTTGCAAAGCAACACGGGAATGCCTTGTAAACTCATGTTTCCAGTGTTGCTTTGGAAGCTGTGTTTGTAAAGTCAGCCTATACTATGGAATAGAGATAAGAACTAATCATGCATGATCGTGATTAATTTTTCCCATCACGTGAGGGTGCGTCCGTGAGACGATGATTTTTTTTTTTGCTTTAATGTAATTTAAGAAAATGTAAATTCTCTTTTTTTCGTATGTCGTGGGCGTGAATTTTCGTGATTGTGACTTCCATATTATGGTGAAGGGTATATAAGATTCGGCACAGCCGAATATATCTTTTTTACTTGGTTTTTATGGCCCCGACTGTCTACGGTCAATTTTATGAAGCAGATCTCTTGTATGGAGTTCTACGAAGGTTTAGACTGAAAATAATTGAAATCGGTCCATTAACGACTAAAATAGAAGCAAAAAAATGGTATTCGAAATAATTTTACTTTTAAATATTTTTGAAAAAGTTGCGTTCGGATTCAATCCAACAACCTACTGGTTGGTAGTCACAAGCGCTTCTTGTACACCACAGAGCAATTGTGTTTTTCATAGTAGCTTACGCGTTTAAGAACATAATATATATATATATATATATATATATATATACAATACTAAAACTTCAAATTCTTTAAGGAAATTGTTGTGGTTGTTGTAAATTGGCCCTTTTTTGCCACACATACATCAATACTGAAATGCGTTCATAGGCACAGTACACATTGTGTGTATACATGTGCATATTTAAACAGTCGAAAAGTAAAAATTTGTTGTGTTGTTTTTATTTGTTTCTTTGAACTTATTTTTGTACGTTTATTAGTATAATGCATGCATATTACAGTATTTTTTATCGCTTATATTTTCTTTTCGTATATAAATAACCATAATTATTTTTTATATTATTTATATTAAAGAAATGTAATGGATCGTCAAGACACTATGTACGAGTACAAAATCAATGAAATTGAATTTTAGTTTTGTTTTAAAAATGTATTAATTTTTCATTTTTTATGAATATTTGTGATTTCAGAAGAAAGGCAAAATTTATGCTTATATCCTGTTCTATACTTGTGTAATTTTAATTATTTTCTATATTCAGGTGCAGAGCGTATCTGCAGTATATCAGAACCCGGTATTATTATTGTATTTGTATAATGTGATAAAAAATCTTTTGACAATTAAAATGTTGTTTGGATACTTAGTAACACATAACAAAGCAGAAAAATCTCTTCCCGGCTAGAATTTGATAAGAAATGTTTCTTTCATTCTGTAACATCAATGAATTGATATTTAAAAGCACATCAATTCATTGCCTTTTCTATAAAATAAAACCAAAGTTTGATGTAAGAATTTAATTTGATATCAAGCTCCAAAATGTAATTAGCAAAGAAACTAAAAAATTGAAAACCCCGCGAAAATAGCGCATATTCTAAAAATTGCAACTGCAATATTGGAAATTATTCCAAAATTTATTTTAAAAAAATCATATAATTGGCAGCTTGAAAAAATCTCTAAAATGCCAGAAATTCTTAAAAATATGCGAACATCAGGAAAATTATATGATTCAATCAATACACCCGTTTAGTGGGACCATATACCGAAAAACAGAAAAGTACCGTTATCTAAAAAACGGTACTTAGAAAAAAGTTAACGTTTTTCGTGTTCAATAGGTCCCAATTAACTTATCTACCATGTGGCGTTCTTGGTTTTTTCCAAATTATAAATTTGTAAAGCTGTGATATTGATTAAATGCTTCCAGTGTTGCTTTGCAAGCTGTGTTTATGAAATCGGCCTATACTATGAAATAGAGATTAGAACCAACAATGCGCGATCGTGATTAATTTTTTATTTCCATCACGTGAGGGTGAGACGGTGAGTGGCAATTTTTTTTGCTTTAATGTAATTTTTTCCATATAAGTTCTGTTTTTTTTTAATTTTCGTATTTCGTGGGCGTGAATTTTCGTGATTCTGACTTCTTTCGTCACTCCATACTATGGTGAAGGGTATATAAGATTCGGCACAGCCGAATATATATCTCTTACTTGTTTTTTATCTAATGTCAACTGGAACACTATACTTTCTGGAAATAATTTTAACTATGCTGTTGCTAACTTTTCCTCGGTAGTATACAATTTCATTTCTGAAACAGTCCCAAAAATATTTAGTTGCGATAACAAAGGCCCGCCATTGGTTCTTAACCAATGCTAAAAATGAGAAACTCAAATATTATAAAAAATATAAAAGATCTGGCTCCTTAGATGATTTCAGAAATCACTCTATTGCACGCTCCGTATATAACACCACAAAAATATTTACATATGTATGCTTACTAGATATCCCTATCCCGTACGAGATCACAATTGAGAACTAGCCCAAAATCATATCTAAAGTGATTATTTTTCGAACAAATTGGTTGTTAGTAGTTTTTAATACAAAGTGATTATTATTTTGGATAATGTGCGAAACATTTTTAGACAGAAAGAATTGGACATGAGACAATATTCCAAAGGAACAAGGGAAAATTTTAACAACAATTAATTTCAACTTATACGGCAGAACAGAAGCAACGTTGTTTTTCATTTTATACATGTTCTCACATTTTCTTTGCTACTACATATTCGAAAAATAAGTGTGATCACTGTCCATTTAATATATCGCATTCAACTGGTATACATTTTCCATTTATGAGCAACCTTCATACCTTTTTCCACTGTTTGGGTCCATAGACGTTCAAAATTCAAGAAAACATTGAACTACAAAAATGTACCTAAGATTTAAATAATCAACTTTCTGGAACACATAAACTTCCTAGGAATGACACCGTTTAGGTAGCCGCAAGAATAAAAAATTTTCCAAATATTTTTTAACAATTCTCATTTTATGTGGAGCAGTGGTAGAAAGATGTCTTGAGTATTGTCAATTGGAGGTGCATTCTTCAGTCTATGTTGTTTTATTTGTTCCTCCACACTTTTTGTTTTAAAATAGGGATATTGTTTGTCTTCTTTCTTAAAATTTTTGCCAAGTTCCAGAAAGGTGGCGAGCGTTTATCAAGCGTTGATAATAAATTATCCCAAGCTTTATTTCTAAAATCACTTACTTTTTAGTTTTCATAGCATTATGTTGAAGTTAAGAAGAATTCAATAATATGAAGTTGGAAAAATAAAATTTACTTTTGAATTGAAAACTATTTCTACTTTCTAATAATTAAAACATATTTTTTTTAATTGCAGATTGAATAAACCCATAGGTAAGCAAAGCGTTAATTACTAAGAAGGATATACTATCAATGTTTTATCATGTTGATTGAATATACATACATGAGGGTATATTTACTTCTTATACTATCTGTTTGAAAATTGATTTCATTTGTACATATGTATGTACATACATATGTAAGTCTGTAGCTCATAATAAGTTAAAATGAAAACGATTCGATAAATGTATACGTTAATAAATAGTATTTTTCACAGCCTTGATGTCGTTATATGGTGTCATTTGTTGACATATATAGTTGCAGCAAATGGACTCAAACAAATTACAGTGTCGCAATGCAACAGCTGTTACGTCAACAACGTCGTCAGTAACCCCAAATGGAACCGGTAATACAACTTCACTGGAATATGCGTCATGTGATTCAAGCTTTCCTGCAGCTGCCTTCAATTGCAAGGAACCCATATTCCGCAACAACCCCACAAGTGGAAAATCCTCGCATAATAATATGCGGGCCAATAACTGCACTGTCGCGTACGGCAACACCAACAGTGCTGTTATGTCCGTATTAACGTCTGGTAGCGCATCTTCAAATGTTAATAATGGAGGGACTTGCAACAGTTCCAATGGAAATGGCAACTATATAAACGTGATGTCAGTTCCAATGGGAACATTACAATATCATCGAAGGAAATTAACACCGCAAGAGTACCAGTGAGTATTAAGATTTATTAATTTATTCATTTCGGATGATCGTCATAGCAATAATTTTTTTGCGCTAAGATCTCGATTATATCACAATACTGCCGATTATGGATGTCGTGACGATTTTTACTCGGGCAGTACTGTAACTGCTGGTAGTGGGGTTGGCAGTAATGACCGCATTAGTGCGCTCTCGCCGTCACCTTCAATACAATTACAGGGACAAATGAATCATCCACATAGTCATCAAACACAACATCCTCACCACCACCATCAAACATCTCAACATCACTACAATCATTATAATCAGCAACAACCCATTAATTCTTCAGGAGCCATCCAACAACTGCAACAGCACCACCAGCAAAATAATACATGCTTTCCACAGGCAGCAATAGATCCTGTGAACGATACAATTGGTTGTAGTTTAGCTTTAGGTAATGGTCGAATGGTCGCGTCTACGCAAACACATCAAAATAGTAATTGTGACCAAGCGTCAGTTCCTACATCGTTGACAATGAGCTCACTGCATTCTCAGGTACCGCCAGTAATGTACACAGTGCATCGGGTGGTAACCACAGCACAAATCCAAACAGCGGGTGGAAACACATTCACATCGTCTTCAAGCGTTTCTAGTGTAGTAAGCGCAGTTCGAAACGAAACAGAAAGTATGGTGAATGGTATAACACCAGTATCCACCTCATTAAAAGCTGGATGTTTTGTTGCTGGAGATATTACAAGCTGTACAGCAAATATTGTTGCCGACGGAAATATGAACTCCTCCAATGTAGCAAGTGGCCAATCAGCCTTAAATATTTTACCAGGTATGTAAAAAACATAACAAACAAATTTATTATTAGATTATTTGCTGGCGAAAAGTTTTAAATTTTTTAAGTCGTGTGACCGAAAGTGTGTTTGAAATTCCTTTCATAAGTTACGAAACTATAGTCATGAAAAATTAAATTCCGGCAAATGTTGCAATAAGCAAAAAATTCTGGCCGGTAAAACAGAATACTCTGCACCTCATTGATACTAAGTTATTTTAATCGCTAATTCAATGAATTTTAGACTACTTTATCACTTTTTAGGGTTCTGATATATATACAATCTGTGGTATATCGTATATGCAATTGAATATTCCTTAAACCCTATTGTTTGTGAATGGTAATGAGTATTAGAAATGGAGAAGACAAAAAATATGTTGATATATTTACGTATATCTATTCGATTTTAGAGATGATTGTTAACATACATACACTTAGCATTTGGAAGATATATTTTTTTCAGAAATCTCCTAAATGAACCTTTTTTACCATTTTCGGCGACTGAAAATTGATTAATTATTTTGCGATTAAAAAAATCGTAAATTACGTAAACTTATGCTTAAAAAGTGATTTAATAAAATCAGAATCACGAATATAGCGTAAGTGTGATTCTAATATACATAATATGTAATTATTTGGAAAATTGTCTTGGAATCATATTTGGCGTAGTCAGACGACGAACAAGTGCTTATTATTGTTTTTTTGTAATTTCAGAGAAATTGTATAATACTGTAGATACGGGATATAAGCACACCGCATAAAAGAAAAAAACCGCTTATAAGAAAGTGGACCAAAAACACCATGTCTTTTTCTATACTTTCCATACAAATAATTTTTTATAAAAGATAATCGTATATAAGAAAAAACCAGATATTTCTTATATCTTTTCAAACACCAAAGATGATGAATGATATGAAAAAAGATTTTATATTAGAAAATTTGTTTTCGGCACCACTGAGTATATCAAAAAAGACTTGATATAATTTTTTTTTCTTTCAGTGAATACTAAATATACACAAAATATAGAACTATGCGTTTGTTGAACCATAGCTTTTACTTTGCGTATAAAAGGTGGACACAAATAAGAAAAGAAATATGTATGTACATATGAGGGTACTGTTGGCTGAAGTAGTTAGCGCGTGGACTACAAATCAAATAATTTCTAAGAACGTGGGTTCGAGCCCAGTTTCAGAAAGTTACAACATCCAGCATTTTTTCAGATGTGCATTAGTATGCACATGTTTGTTGTTGTTGGACTGTTTAGGTGATGTTTAAGCACCGGCAGCAATTGATACTGGTGTATGCTAGCGGATATCACAGAGCCCTCCTTCGTCGGTATTGTAGCAAAATCGCAGGCGAAGTGAAATAATTAATAAAATGGCGCACAGCTTAACACATTTAATGCGCCTACTTGACATCAGAGGCGCTGCAACACTGATCTAAAAACTAACATAACGCACAATATCAGAGTTGTAAAAACAAAGCTTTTTCCCTTTCACCATCTGTCCTCTCTCAAAAGGCAAGGAGAAACAAACAAAAACCTGTTCTGTGGAATGCATTTTGGACGCATATATGTATGCTTGTATGTTAATAATTATTTATGTATGTAGGCTTTACAGTTGAACATTTTTTAGGCAAAAAATAGATTAATGAAACTTAAAGCAGATTAAAATATACATATGTAGGAGCGTATGTACATATGAATGCATAAGAAATCAATTTAAATAATGCAGGAGCGCATCTGCAGTTAACATCCTCCCCCCGTTGGAAGGCAAGGGCCTTCAACAGATGATTCTATAGGAAGAACTGCAAGTTTGGTGACAGCACGTTTAACTAAACCATTGTTTGTTCGAATAATTGCTACTCGAGCTACGCCATCATCTCCAAGTACCACCTCTGATATACGACCTATTTGCCACTATAATGGGGGTTGGTTTTCGTCCTTCAAAATCACTATTGCTCCACAGGTTATGTTTTTACCTTGCTCTCGCCACTTTGTGCGCTCTTGCAAAAGAGACAGATATGAACTACTCCACCTTTTCCAAAAAATTTTTTGCATTTGGGTAACCTTTTGCCATCTGCTGAGGCGGCTTATGTCTATTTGAGTGATGTCAGGCTCAACTATTGAAACAAGAGGACCACCTACCAAAAAATGGCCGGGAGTTAAAATATCAAGGTCGTCACAATTTTCTGAAATGGGAGAAAGTGGTCGAGAGTTTAAAATTGCAGAAATTTGGTAAACCAAAGTGCGTAGCTCATCAAATGTTAACTTATTGAGTCCTACTGTACGATAAAGGTGCAGTTTAGCCGATTTTACCGCAGTCTCCCACAAGCCTCCAAAGTGGGGTGACCTTGGCGGAATGAATTTCCATTCTATTTCATCTTCAAGACACTGGCGTTGAATTGATTGCTGGTGCGATGCGTTTAAAAATATTCGTTTTAAGTCAGCCAGCTCGTTTTTAGCGCCAACAAAATTTGTTGCGTTATCGGACCAAATCGTTTTAGGTTTTCCTCTAATTGCGATAAAGCGACGAAGAGCTGACAAAAAAGGTGATGTAGATAAATCTTGAACCAACTCTATGTGAGTGGCCTTTGTTGAAAAACATACGAAGATAGATAAAACGGACCACAAAAATCCACTCCAGTAGTATTAAAGGCTTTGCTTGGTGTCACCCGTTCAGCAGGCAAGCTACCCATAACGTATTGACTTAATATTGGTTTCATTCTAAAACAACGTAGGCATTTTGAGATTATGCTGCTAATTAATTTACGACCACCAATTGGCCAATGCTGCTGCCGAATTAAAGCCAATAAAGCCTGTGGGCCAGCATGCAACAGCTTTTTATGAAGATGCATTATCTGAGACGAAGTTAATAGGTGATGCTTAGGCAAAATAATAGGATGTCGTGCATCAAAATCTAGAGCCGAATGCTGAAGACGACCACCAACACGAACCAAACCAACAGAGTCAATTGTAGTCAACAATGAACGAAATTTGCTGAATGAGGAAATATTTTGATTTTCTTTTAAGGCCTTATACCTAGCTGCAAAATGAATTATCTGTATATTTTTTATTAAGAGATATGTTCCATTTTTTTATGTCATTTGGAGTCAGTACTTCATTTTTGGTTGTCAATTTCGGATATAAGAATTTGAATACATGCAAATACTCGTTGCATTTTTGCGAACGAATTATAGTACTTACAATTCATTGACATGTCCGACAGCGAGACCATTACCAAAATATTACGGCGTCGCTCAGGCAGGTCATTTGAAAAATTTTCATTATTAGGCCACAATGAAAAATCAAGGCGCTAAAAACTAGGCCCGTTCTTCCACAAAGTTGAATTAAGTAATTCCTTAGGCGAAGTACCCCTTGAAAGTATGTCGGCTGCGTTTAGATTAGTAGGAACATAATGCCATGGCATTTTTTCTGTGATTGTTTGTATGTGAGAAACTCTATTCGATACAAAAACGTTGAAATTTGAAGGTTGCTGCTTGAGCCATGAAAGTACGTCCATAGAATCAGACCAGCAATGTACGTCACAACTAAAATGCAGAGTTTTAACAACTAATTCTACAAGTTCCGCTAAAAGGTAGGCTGTGGCAAGCTCCAGCTTTGGGACTGTTAAGACCTTTAAGGGAGCGACTCTCGATTTAGAGCACAGCAATGATGATTTGGCAACATTTCGTAATTCAGACCTTATGTATACACATGCCCCATAGGCAGATAAACTGGCATCACAAAATGCGTGAATTTGCACCTTTGAGTTTGAGATCAAAACACAGCGAGGAAACTTAAAGTGCTCAATGTTATCAAATTGAGAAATATAATCTAGCCACGAAGAGTGTAATGATTTTGGAAGACTTTCGTCCCACTTTAGCTCCAGCCTCCATAAATGCTGCATAAAAATTTTTGCCTTTGTGATAACCGGGCCAATTAAGCCAAGGGGGTCATACAGACGAGCAATTGACGAAAGAATAGAACGTTTTGTGACCGGCTTACAATTATCAACGGCATTGAATGAGAAAATAAAGTTGTCGTCATTAGGATCCCAAATGAGACCAAGCGTTTTTGTGATGTCAGTCCCATCGTCAAATTTTAAAAATTTCTCACACTCTTCTGGCGGTACCCCATCCAAAATTGCGGGATTATTAGAGCACCACTTTCTTATCAGAAAATTACTACGCTGTAGCAAAGCAGTAACCTGATGCCTTATCTCTATAACCTCTTCAATAGAATCACCACCGGATAACATGTCGTCTACATAGAAGTTAGTACGTAACAGTATCTAACTTATATGTTCTAATCTCGTCCTCTTTTCTGTCCCTCCATAATATACAATGCATGTAGTTGTCTGGACAAGAAACTCGGACACATCTGTACATCTTACAAATGTCACCACTAAGAACAAACTTAAAACAGCGATATCGCAAAAGCGTATTGAAAAGCTTAGACTGTATGGTCGGGCCAGCATGCAATATATCATTGAGCGACAAACCAGTTGTTGTTTTTGCTGAGCCATCGAATACAAACCTTAGTTTGGTCGTTGTGCTATCAAGCTTGTGCACACAGTGATGCGGCAGAAAATATTTCTTATGAGCAACCTGTGGTGAAACCAATGACATATGATTTAATGAAAGATACTCACACATAAAATCTATGTATTGAGCTTTGATTGTGGCTGTCTTTCTAATTTATTTTCTAAAAGTTTAAATCGTTTTAAGGCACTATTATACGAATCACCAAGCCGATGCTTCAGGTAGACGAACAGAAAACGAGCCATTGGCTAGGCGAGTAGTATTTTTTTAGTAGTGATTTTCACAAACAATTTCATCATTAGATAACGAATCACAGTTGGCAAAATTATTTTCTATTTCCCAAAAATTCTTTACTACGGAGCACAATTGATCATTTTCATTTGTACTAACAGCTAAAGACCACGAATGATGAGAATGAGAGCTACCGCCAGCAACAACCCAACCAAGTAATGTTTTTTGTAGTACTGGAAAGGTATTGGCTACTTTTATTTGTCCAATCGACATCATATCAAAAAACAATTCAGCTCCAAATAAAATATCAATTGGGCCACATTTATCAAAAGAGGGATCTGCGAGCTGTATATTTTTTGGTAGTTTCCATTCCGCTGTATTGGTGTTAATGCTAGGTTGATAACTTGTTATTGTGGGAACAACAACAGCTTTAAAGGTTGTTGAGTAATCTCCAGGACTTGACAACTATTCCCGAAATAGTTGCATAAGTCTGATTGCATTTTAAATTTAGTTGGTTCACGAAACGATTTGTAATAAGATTAAGTTGCGATGCAGAATCTAATATTGCGCGGCATGGTACAAAAATTCCGAATTTATTTTTGACCATAACGACGGCTGTTGCCAGCAAAACACTTGCAGCTGCCGCCGATGTTGTTCTTGCATCAGCATCATTCGACGAGATAAGTACTGCTTGTGATGATGCAGCCTCTATTACGGGCTGATCCGTAGACGGGGTATGTATGTGAAGCATCGTGTGGTGTTTCGAAGAGCACTGTTGGCAACAACCTGATGTACAATTTTTTAGCATGTGGCCCTTTCGTAAACAATTAAGACATAACTTCATTTTTTTTGCTTCTTTAAAACGTAGAGTCGGCGATAAATTTGAGAAACGTGAGCAAATGGTAATAAAATGATCCTTAGAATCACAAAAGGTTCATAATTTTGTAGATGTTGCTGCCGAAACATGAACATGTAGGTTGCTATGATTTGATTTTTTCAAAATAGGTTGCTTTGTGCTTTTATTTACCACGGAGTTTTCGAAATTTTCGACCATACGACATCGTCGTTCTAAGAATGCCGCCATTGAGGACCAAGTAGGTAACTCGTTTATTGGTAAATTTTCTTCCCATTTAGTTAGCGATTTAGCGTCCAACTTTGTTGACACTAAATGAATTAGTAGCCCATCAATAAGCTGCTGCTGATTTCCAATTGTTTGCAAAGCACGCAAATGCGCATTTTTACTATCGCTTAAACGACGTAAACCAACAGCGGAACCATTGTCAACAGAACTCAAATAAAAAATTTCTTTTATATGTGTTTGAAAATTTAAGAGCTTGTTGTCAAAGCGATTTTTCAACAATGACAATGCTTCTTCATAGTTCATGCGATCACTACTTATAGATTCACTGATGTCTATTTCCTCTCTTATGGATTGGGCCTTTTCGAAGGCATCCTTGAGCTCCTCTACGTAGTCCAAGCGAACAGACAGTTCAGCCTCATCGTGTTGTTTTAATTGTATTGGGTTTAAATTATTATTTAGCTCCTCCAACTGCTTTATTATAGCCAGACTTTAGAAAAATAAGGTAGCGTGTCAACGGAAAGTTGCTCCTTATCATTGCGATCAGTGTTATTGGTTGCCATTTTGTATGAGAGTGGAATTAGTTGCAATTTTATAGCTCTGAAATACGATAATTATTAGCGCAAGTTGTATTTTTGCGAGATGCGAAACTATTGATAAACATCCGAATTGATATTAATATAAAAAATCGATCACGTCGGGGTCAACAATGATTTGTGTATGCAATCTTTTTTGCAGGCAATTGAAAATTAAAAACTTTCGTTTACAAGTTAAGTATTGTATTTTTATTTCAAAGGTAATAAGTCGAATGAATTTAAGAATTCAAAAAAATAGTGTAAAGCACAAATTAATAAAATGCATACAAAAAATGCAAAAGGCAAGGAGAAACAAACAAAAACCTGTTCTGTGGAATGCATTTTGCACGCATATATGCATGCTTGTATGTTAATATGTATTTATGTATGTAGGCTTTACAGTTGAACATTTTTTAAGCAAAAAATAGATTAATGAAACTTAAAACAGATTAAAATATACATATGTAGGAGCGTATGTACATATGAATGCATAAGAAATCAATTTAAATAATGCAGAAGCGCATCTGCAGTTAACAAGGTTCGTGAACGACTTGAAAATGAGTCTAAAGATTAGACTCTAAACTGATCAGAAAGGCGAGTCATAAATGCCTGCTTAAAAAAATCGAGCGTTGGATACCATTTGTATTATTTATGACTCGAAACAGTGATCGACAATGTATCGTTTTTTTCGCTAGTGATACTGACTCATGAAATTTGAAATATAAGTTAGTAGGCATCCTTTAAACTCAGCTACTCTGATGCTCACGATAACGTTAAAGTATAAAGGCCGAGGCAAGGCCGATGCACATAGAATCCGTCGTGAGTTATAAGTTGCTTTTTTCAACTAGCATTAAAGTATAGGCGAAGGAGGTCGACAGAACGAGTACTTTGTTGATGGACATTAATTCAGCTTCATTTGATTAAAGTACACATTTTCAATGGTATTCGAGGATAATATATATTAAATAGCTCGTGCTGAGCTCGTAAGTGTATTCCACAATGTTGTTCATGGTCTTAGACTGTGTTTAGACAGGGAAACATTTGGAAGGGAAACATTCAGTTTGATAGCATATTACGGGTGGGGAAGAGAGCATCAATTTTGTGTTCGGTACTCGGCGACACGCTTAGTTCACAGTTTCTTTGTTGACATTAACTTTGCATTTTGCAAATAATAATGGAATGTTGCCGAAAACATGTTCGTCTCTGTGAACGCGAGAGACACATCAAAAGAGAATTCCAGATGTTTTTCTTCCAAATGTTCGCCTGTCTATGCTCGGACTTAGCTACAACAATTTGGATTGCCAACTAAAATTATGCTTATCCATCCATTACTGCGACAGCAGCATTGTCAGCAAAATTTCATGTGGGAGAACAAAACCAGCATCTATATGTTTTAGCTCCTTATGCGTAGCAAAAAGTTGTAAGAACTTTAAGAGAGTTGGCAGCGACGCATAAAATATTGGAAATCTAAAAACATATCTTTATGCTGTTCTCTATTTTAATGTCGGTCATGGAATATTTAAATATATATATTCATGAGGATCCAGCAGAATGATCGAAAGATATTTTTGCCAATATAATACTGTTGGAAATGAAAAGTTAATTTATCTCCATTGTCAACACTTTTTCTGTATTTTGTTTTTATAATACATGACAACACTTTTTGTTGCTTAATAAACTTTTTGCTCATTCTCTTTTTATACCTACTACAAGCAACGTGTTTTTTATTTTTACAAAAGAAGATTTTTACATAAAAAGAAATAAGTTCAACAGGTTATGGACCCAGTAAAGCGCTATAGATATTAAAAAGCTTACTGGTAGGGATAATAATAACCAATGGAAATTTACTGTGGAACACGCCATGAAGTTGCAGGGTGTTGGAAGGCTGTACATGGCACAGAAAAAAAGCAGATATAGTAGAAGAGGCCACACCAAGGTTGGTGCTATACATTCATTCACACATACAGGATGTAACTACAGCAAAAAGTATATGGGATAAATTAGAATCTACATACGATGACACCGGATTGGCACATCGCTGTGGGTTGTTGAGAAAGCTAACAATAACCCAGTTGGTCAATTGCAAAAATATAAGTGAGTATGTAAATACAATAATTGACACAGTACAGAAATTTAACCAAATTGGAATGAACGTAAACGACGAATGTAGGCCTACTACTGAGTGGTCTGCCAGATCATTTCGCTCCAAAGATAATGGTCATTGATCAGTAACATAAAGATTTCAGCGGACACTATTAAAACTAAGTTGCTGCAAGACTTCGATTCCTGCAATAATTTTTCATAAAAAAAACAAACTGATAGATACAGAAAAGTCGTGTGTTACAAATGTAAAAAGGAGGGACACATTGCAGAATATTGTAAGGCACAAAAGAAAAAACAAAATGGCGCTTACAATGAAAAAACTTTGGCGGCAGGCTTAACAGCTAAGTTAGAAAACATCTGGCTGATAGATTCAGGTTCAACGGCTCACATGGTAAATAGAGAAAATTTGTTTGTGCATCTCAAACTGTATGAGGAAGAAAAATATCTAACAATAGCAAACAACAAATGTCTTAGAGTCACTGGTAAAGACACTATTCGTGTGCAGCAATTATTGAACAACAAAATGTAATATACTTATTAATATTACAGATGTTTTATATGTTCCAGGTATTTGCGCTAATTTAATTTCAGTCAGCCAATTAACCAGAAAGGGTTATACATTTAGTTTTGATGCTGAAAGGTGCTTAATAAAGAAGGACAACATAATATTATTGGAAGCAAACTTAAACAATGGTATGTTTTCACTTACATAACTTTTTAACAATACATCAGAATCTTTTGACAAGTAGCAGTGATACTTGGCACAAACGACTAGGTCATCCCGGCGATAGAAATATTGAATACTTGGTCGATGATAAAGCAACGAATCTCAATTTAACAAATTTAAACGTCTGTACTTCATGTCTGCAGGGTAAACAATCACGTTTTCGTAAAAATTGTCAACAAATACAGGAGAAATTTTGGAACTCGTACACACAGATGTGTGCGGGCCAATGGAAGTAAAGTCTATAGGTGGCGTTGTCTACTACGTGCTTTTCTTAGGCGATTTCTCAAATAAGTTATTTGTTTTAATGATGAAGAAGAAGTCTGAAGTGCTAAAAATATTTCTAACATTTAAAAATATGGTAGAGAATCAAACTGGTAGGAATATTGAAATACTGCGTTCTGATAATGGCCTGGAATATTGTAATAAACAGTTGAAGCAAATTTGTGAAGAAGGTGGAATAATCCATCAAACATCTGCACCGTATAGTCCTCAAAAAAATGGAAAGGCAGAAATAGTGAATAGGACTTTGGTTGGCAGGGCATGTTCGATGCTATTTGATGCAAACATAAAAAAGCATTACTGGGCTGAAGCTATGTACATATGTATGTATAAATACGCAGCATTAGTATTTGTTAAATATCAAACCAACGAAATCTTGTAATTACAGTTCACCAGAGAAAATATGGACTGGTAAGACAATAAATTTAAATCATTGTCGTGTATTCGGCTGTGTTGGAATGGTATTATTACCCAAAGAGTTACGACAAAAATGGGATCCAAAATACAAAAGGTGTATAATGATCAGATACAGTCTCAATACTAAAGCATACAGTATGTATGACCCAGAAAAGAGAAAGTTACACGTAATTCGCAATGTGAAGTTTATAGAAAATGAAATGTACTTTAACAAGCCTGATGATTCAAAAACCAATAATACAACGGTACGCAATACACATATGGTAAGGATTTTTGATGACAATGATTGTGAAGAACCAAGTGAAGCAGATATTGAATTTAAATCAGCTGGAAATTCTGAAGATGATGAAAAAGACGGAAATCAAACACAACAACAGCAACAACAAGAAAAGCAAGAAGGAAGGATCACAGAAGTTCCAATACCACGTTAGTCTTCCAGAAAAAGAAAAATTCCAGATATGAAGGACTATACCACATACATGGCTAGCAGTTGTTCCGATGATCCAACTAATTAGCAGATGCAGTTACCAACGAAGATAAAAATAAATGGATGTAAGCCATTCAAAGCGAAATAAATTCACTTCTGGAAAATAATACTTGGAGTATCGTTAAAGATAATGAAAACGTGGTGAAATTGTCAACAAAATGGATTTTTAAGAGATAGAAGGAAGAAAATGGTACGAGATACAAAGCAAGATTAGTCGCAAGAAGTTTTGAACAATGCTGTGGCATAGATTACACAGAAACCTATTCACCGGTAATGAGGTATAATACATTACGATATTTGCTAAAAATTGCTTTAGAATTTGAGCTAAAAATAAATCACTTACGAGTAGATGTATGTATAGCGTTTCTTCAAGGAAACTTGAAAGATGAAATTTATATTGAAGTACCCGAGGGCATATCAGTTCCAGCACGTCACGTGTTAAAGTTAAACAAACCATTGTATGATCTAAAACAAAAATCAAGAATGTGGAACGAAAGATTGAACGAAAAACTAAAAAATCTTGGCATACGATAATTAAAAACAGACAAGTGTATTCATATAATTAATAATACAGATAATTTAGTTACTATTGCTATATACGTAGATGACATGATTGTTATGTGGAAGAATGATAGCGCCAAAGATTCGCTGGCTAATAGCTTAATGGAGGAGTTTAAGATGAATTATCTTGGTGCAGCCTCGTGCAAATCTCGGGATGAAAATAACCTATAATCCAGGTGAAAATATATCCATCGATCAGTCATCATATATAGAAAAATTATTGGAAAGGTTTGATATAATTTCGTGCAACACAGTTGCAACGCCTATGTGAAATGTGAAATTTTTTCAAAATGAAAACATAGATGATACATTTGATATGAAGAAATATCCTTACCATGAATTAATTGGCAGTCTTTGTTTGCGGCTCAGGTAACACGACCGGATATCAGTTTTGCGGTAAATCTACTTAGTCGATTTAACAATAGTTTCCAAATGCAACATTGGACAGCAGCAAAGAGAGTTTTACGTTACCAAAAAGGGACTATCAATTATAAAGTAACATATGAAAAGCAAGCCACTTTTGAGACTACATGTTTTTGCGATGCGGACTATGCAGCAGACCCAGAGTTAAGGAAATCATCAAGCGGATAAGTTGTAACGGACCTCCGGTTTATCCGGGTTTGAAGCTGGGATAGTTCAGCAATGCCCAGGGTCTTCTTACACAACTTCCACAATTACACAGCTGGGTGGCCGTGGTGATACTTGGCTGTAAATGTCATCCTAAGTCTCCTAACTTATGTACCGGATGAAAATCCAGCCCCTCTACCACTCCAGGGGATAACCTCTGGGAGTCCTCCACCTGTGACTCCGGGTAAAAACCTCTTGGAGTCCCCTACGCTTAACGAGGGATTGGTGTTAACCGAATCCTGAATTGTTAATTTTTTTCTTGCACTGCTCGTTGTAATTACAGCCACTTGCACCACTCGAACCACTGTTTTAAAAAAATAAATCCAAATTCCTTTTTTTTGTGTTTTTTCATTAATGTTGTTTATAACTTTTCAATTTATTTTTAATTTTTTTCTTTTCACCTCTACACTTTCACACTATGTTGCACTGGTCTTACCACCTTGGATGTTCGCCGGAAAAAGAGCGCGATTCTATTTATCGTCAGCTTTTTATAGCTTCATCCGACTACAATTGTGCTTGTTGCTTTGCAGCTCGACCCGTTACTGCCGTTCTCTTGAGTGTGTGGCCGATGAGAGCATGTTTCATTTGTCTGTCATCCGTGGTCCTGTATCGTCTTGATATTGGCTGTTGTTTTGTTGACTGCCGATCTGCTCACGTTCTGCCTCTGCTCGCATGTCTGCTACTGTTCAGCCTCTGCCTCTATTTGATATTAACCCTCTGCAAAATAAACTTAAGGCGATATAAATCAGCCCCATTGAATGGATAAAAATCCGTTCAAACAACGACCCGTGTGGTTCCAAAATTCCTCCAATTTTGGTTCTCACAAAGTGTTCATCATGAAAGGCGGTGCCATATCTTGGGGTTCCTAGAAACAGCAAACCACAGCCTTATCAACCTGCAAAGCAGAGTATATGGCTATGGGTCTGACAGTGCAGGAATTACTTTTTCTAAGAGCTTTAGAAGAGTAACTATTCAATAAGTAGCTAAGACACCATTTTATTAGAGGCAACATACTCACAAAGAACCTACAGCTAAAACAAATAAGCTCTGCAGAAATGGTAGCTTATATCCTAACCAAACCCTTTTTTAATGTTAAGATAAAGGATTTTATGATTGATATGGGCTTAATACAATGTAAATAGATCAACTTTTAGTGATGATGTTGAAAATGAAAAGCTAAGTGATCTCCATTGTCAACACTTTTTCTGTATTTTGTTTTTATAATACATGGCAACACTTTTTGTTGCTTAATAAACTTTTTGCTCATCGTCTTTTTATACCAACTACAAGCAACGTGTTTCTTATTTTTACAAGTAAGTTCAACAGATACGAATTACTAAAGAAAACGATTTATAGATTCAACAAATCTCTTCCTATAATGCTGACAATGCAACTGTTAATTACGGAGTTCGCGATTCCGGTTTTTAAAAATTGACAAATGAAAATAACCAAATAGTTAAGGCGGTTGCAATTGTCATATCATAAATAACTGTATAAAATAAGCCCTGAATGTTTTATCCGTTGATATAGAAAACATTGTAATAAAAACTTTTAAAGAATGTAGCTCATCTGATTGTACTGACAAGATTGCTTTCGCTCTTGCCAGCAATTGACCGTTTAACTTATAGTTGGTGTTCAGACCCTCACAATGAATTTCTTTCATATGTGTAAGTACGTTTGTGTAAATGTACAAACATACTTACGTACATATGCCTGCACGAAATTATTTGAACAACCGTAAATTGCTAATTTTATATATTTTTTATTTATTTTTTTGCTGGATTTATGCATTATTCGTTACTTTTATTTCAACATTTAATTCAAATTACATATGAGAAAAGAAAAACCTTGAACTTCTGTCTAAGTTTCAAGTTTTGCTGTAGTTTTTTATTTACTTTAAACATTTGACAACAACCTTGAACGACTTTTTCATTGCAATTGTCTGGGGTTCATATTTCTTACACGCGTGGGAAATTGCATAAGATCAGCAGAATTGAAATTAGGGTATATTATTAATAAATACATTAAGATATTATTAATAAATACAAAAATAATTAAGCAATTCAGCAAAAAATAGTATTTAAGGCGGTGATTTAAATAAAATGAGAAACAATTACTTAAGCAAACGAACAGTTGTTTTATTCTTCAATCCTCCGCAATAACCAAGTTTAAGTGCTTGTGTTATACAAAACTACAATAACCAAGTCAAAGTGCTTGCGTTGTTCCACCAAACAAAAAAAACAAGTAAGAGAGATATATTCGGCTGTGCCGAATCTTATATACCCTTCACCATAGTATGGAGTGACAAAAGAAGTCACAATGACGAAAATTCGCGCCCACGAAATACGAAAAAAAAAATTAAAAAAAATAATTTAAATGGAAAAAATTACATTAAAGCAAAAAAAATTGCCACTCACCGTCTCACGGACGCACCCCCACGTGATGGAAACAAAAAATTAATCACGATCACGCATTATTGCTTCTAATCTCTATTTCATAGTATAGTCTGATTTCATAAACACAGCTTCCAAAGCAACACTGGAAGCATGACTTTACAAGGCATTCTCGTGTTGCTTTGCAAATTACGTTTATGAATTCAGCCATAAATTATGAATTTCGTAACAAATTTGTAACAATTTCTTGCCTAGAGTGCATTATAAAAATATTAACATCCCCTTATTAGCCGTCGTTCTAAGAATGCCGCCATTGAGGACCAAGTAGGTAACTCGTTTATTGGTAAATTTTCTTCCCATTTAGTTAGCGATTTAGCGTCCAACTTTGTTGACACTAAATGAATTAGTAGCCCATCAATAAGCTGCTGCTAATTTCCAATTGTTTGCAAAGCACGCAAATGCGCATTTTTACTATCGCTTAAACGACGTAAACCAACAGCGGAACCATTGTCAACAGAACTCAAATAAAAAATTTCTTTTATATGTGTTTGAAAATTTAAGAGCTTGTTGTCAAAGCGATTTTTCAACAATGACAATGCTTCTTCATAGTTCATGCGATCACTACTTATAGATTCACTGATGTCTATTTCCTCTCTTATGGATTGGGACTTTTCGAAGGCATCCTTGAGCTCCTCTACGTAGTCCAAGCGAACAGACAGTTCAGCCTCATCGTGTTGTTTTAATTGTATTGGGTTTAAATTATTATTTAGCTCCTCCAACTGCTTTATTATAGCCAGACTTTAGAAAAATAAGGTAGCGTGTCAACGGAAAGTTGCTCCTTATCATTGCGATCAGTGTTATTGGTTGCCATTTTGTATGAGAGTGGAATTAGTTGCAATTTTATAGCTCTGAAATACGATAATTATTAGCGCAAGTTGTATTTTTGCGAGATGCGAAACTATTGATAAACATTCGAATTGATATTAATATAAAAAATCGATCACGTCGGGGTCAACAATGATTTGTGTCTGCAATCTTTTTTGCAGGCAATTGAAAATGAAAAACTTTCGTTTACAAGTTAAGTATTGTCTTTTTATTTCAAAGGTAATAAGTCGAATGAATTTAAGAATTCAAAAAAATAGTGTAAAGCACAAATTAATAAAATGCATACAAAAAATGCAAAAGGCAAGGAGAAACAAACAAAAACCTGTTCTGTGGAATGCATTTTGCACGCATATATGCATGCTTGTATGTTAATATGCATTTATGTATGTAGGCTTTACAGTTGAACATTTTTTAGGCAAAAAATAGATTAATGAAACTTAAAACAGATTAAAATATACATATGTAGGAGCGTATGTACATATGAATGCATAAGAAATCAATTTAAATAATGCAGGAGCGCATCTGCAGTTAACAAGGTTCGTGAACGACTCGAAAATGAGTCTAAAGATTAGACTCTAAACTGATCAGAAAGGCGAGTCATAAATGCCTGCTTAAAAAAATCGAGCGTTGGATACCATTTGTATTATTTATGACTCGAAACAGTGATCGACAATGTATCGTTTTTTTCGCTAGTGATACTGACTCATGAAATTTGAAATATAAGTGAGTAGGCATCCTTTAAACTCAGCTACTCTGATGCTCACGATAACGTTAAAGTATAAAGGCCGAGGCAAGGCCGATGCACATAGAATCCGTCGTGAGTTATAAGTTGCTTTTTTCAACTAGCAAAACAAACTGATAGATAAAGAAAAGTCGTGTGTTACAAATGTAAAAAGGAGGGACACATTGCAAAATATTGTAAGGCACAAAAGAAAAAACAAAATGGCGCTTACAATGAAAAAACTTTGGCGGCAGGCTTAACAGCTAAGTTAGAAAACATCTGGCTGATAGATTCAGGTTCAACGGCTCACATGGTAAATAGAGAAAATTTGTTTGTGCATCTCAAACTGTATGAGGAAGAAAAATATCTAACAATAGCAAACAACAAATGTCTTAGAGTCACTGGTAAAGACACTATTCGTGTGCAGCAATTATTGAACAACAAAATGTAATATACTTATTAATATTACAGATGTTTTATATGTTCCAGGTATTTGCGCTAATTTAATTTCAGTCAGCCAATTAACCAGAAAGGGTTATACATTTAGTTTTGATGCTGAAAGGTGCTTAATAAAGAAGGACAACATAATATTATTGGAAGCAAACTTAAACAATGGTATGTTTTCACTTACATAACTTTTTAACAATACAACAGAATTTTTTGACAAGTAGCAGTGATACTTGGCACAAACGACTAGGTAATCCCGGCGATAGAAATATTGAATACTTGGTCGATGATAAAGCAACGAATCTCAATTTAACAAATTTAAACGTCTGCACTTCATGTCTGCAGGGTAAACAATCACGTTTTCGTAAAAATTGTCAACAAATACAGGAGAAATTTTGGAACTCGTACACACAGATGTGTGCGGGCCAATGGAAGTAAAGGCTATAGGTGGCGCTGTCTACTACGTGCTTTTCTTAGGCGATTTCTCAAATAAGTTATTTGTTTTAATGATGAAGAAGAAGTCTGAAGTGCTAAAAATATTTCTAACATTTAAAAATATGGTAGAGAATCAAACTGGTAGGAATATTGAAATACTGCGTTCTGATAATGGCCTGGAATATTGTAATAAACAGTTGAAGCAAATTTATGAAGAAGGTGGAATAATCCATCAAACATCTGCACCGTATAGTCCTCAAAAAATTGGAAAGGCAGAAATAGTGAATAGGACTTTGGTTGGCAGGGCATGTTCGATGCTATTTGATGCAAACCTAAAAAAGCATTACTGGGCTGAAGCTTTGTACATATGTATGTATAAATACGCAGCATTAGTATTTGTTAAATATCAAATCAACGAAATCTTGTAAGACAATAAATTTAAATCATTGTCGTGTATTCGGCTGTGTTGGAATGGTATTATTACCCAAAGAGTTACGACAAAAATGGGATCCAAAATACAAAAGGTGTATAATGATCAGATATAGTCTCAATACTAAAGCATACAGTATGTATGACCCAGAAAAGAGAAAGTTACACGTAATTCGCAATGTGAAGTTTATAGAAAATGAAATGTACTTTAACAAGCCTGATGATTCAAAAACCAATAATACAACGGTACGCAATACACATATGGTAAGGATTTTTGATGACAATGATTGTGAAGAACCAAGTGAAGCAGATATTGAATTTAAATCAGCTGGAAATTCTGAAGATGATGAAGAAGACGGAAATCAAACACAACAACAGCGACAACAAGAAAAGCAAGAAGGAAGGATCACAGAAGTTCCAATACCACGTTAGTCTTCCAGAAAAAGAAAAATTCCAGATATGAAGGACTATACCACATACATGGCTAGCAGTTGTTCCGATGATCCAACTAATTAGCAGATGCAGTTACCAACGAAGATAAAAATAAATGGATGTAAGCCATTCAAAGCGAAATAAATTCACTTCTGGAAAATAATACTTGGAGTATCGTTAAAGATAATGAAAACGTGGTGAAATTGTCAACAAAATGGATTTTTAAGAGATAGAAGGAAGAAAATGGTACGAGATACAAAGCAAGATTAGTCGCAAGAAGTTTTGAACAATGCTGTGGCATAGATTACACAGAAACCTATTCACCGGTAATGAGGTATAATACATTACGATATTTGCTAAAAATTGCTTTAGAATTTAGATAACCTCTGGGAGTCCTCCACCTGTGACTCCGGGTAAAAACCTCTTGGAGTCCCCTACGCTTAACGAGGGATTGGTGTTAACCGAATCCCGAATTGTTAATTTTTTTCTTGCACTGCTCGTTGTAATTACAGCCACTTGCACCACTCGAACCACTGTTTTAAAAAAATAAATCCAAATTCCTTTTTTTGTGTTTTTTTCATTAATGTTGTTTATAACTTTTCAATTTATTTTTAATTTTTTTGTTTTCACCTCTACACTTTCACACTATGTTGCACTGGTCTTACCACCTTGGATGTTCGCCGGAAAAAGAGCGCGATTCTATTTATCGTCAGCCTTTTATAGCTTCATCCGACTACAATTGTGCTTGTTGCTTTGCAGCTCGACCCGTTACTGCCGTTCTCTTGAGTGTGTGGCCGATGAGAGCATGTTTCATTTGTCTGTCATCCGTGGTCCTGTATCGTCTTGCTATTGGCTGTTGTTTTGTTGACTGCCGATCTGCTCACGTTCTGCCTCTGCTCGCATGTCTGCTACTGTTCAGCCTCTGCCTCTATTTGATATTAACCCTCTGCAAAATAAACTTAAGGCGATATAAATCAGCCCCATTGAATGGATAAAAATCCGTTCAAACAACGACCCGTGTGGTTCCAAAATTCCTCCAATTTTGGTTCTCACAAAGTGTTCATCGTGAAAGGCGGTGCCATATCTTGGGGTTCCTAGAAACAGCAAACCACAGCCTTATCAACCTGCAAAGCTGAGTATATGGCTATGGGTCTGACAGTGCAGGAATTACTTTGGCTAAGAGCTTTAGAAGAGTAACTATTCAATAAGTAGCTAAGACACCATTTTATTAGAGGCAACATACTCACAAAGAACCTACAGCTAAAACAAATAAGCTCTGCAGAAATGGTAGCTTATATCCTAACCAAACCCTTTTTTAATGTTAAGATAAAGGATTTTATGATTGATATGGGCTTAAAACAATGTAAATAGATCAACTTTTAGTGATGATGTTGAAAATGAAAAGCTAAGTGATCTCCATTGTCAACACTTTTTCTGTATTTTGTTTTTATATTACATGGCAACACTTTTTGTTGCTTAATAAACTTTTTGCTCATCGTCTTTTTATACCAACTACAAGCAACGTGTTTCTTATTTTTACAAGTAAGTTCAACAGATACGAATTACTAAAGAAAACGATTTATAGATTCAACAAATCTCTTCCTATAATGCTGACAATGCAACTGTTAATTACGGAGTTCGCGATTCCGGTTTTTAAAAATTGACAAATGAAAATAACCAAATAGTTAAGGCGAATTGCAATTGTCATATCATAAATAACTGTATAAAATAAGCCCTGAATGTTTTATCCGTTGATATAGAAAACATTGTAATAAAAACTTTTAAAGAATGTAGCTCATCTGATTGTACTGACAAGATTGCTTTCGCTCTTGCCAGCAATTGACCGTTTAACTTATAGTTGGTGTTCAGACCCTCACAATGAATTTCTTTCATATGTGTAAGTACGTTTGTGTAAATGTACAAACATACTTAAGTACATATGCCTGCACGAAATTATTTGAACAACCGTAAATTGCTAATTTTATATATTTTTTATTTATTTTTTTGCTGGATTTATGCATTCTTCGTTACTTTTAATTCAACATTTAATTCAAATTACATATGAGAAAAGAAAAACCTTAAACTTCTGTCTAAGTTTCAAGTTTTGCTGTAGTTTTTTATTTACTTTAAACATTTGAAACAACAACCTTGAACGACATTTTCATTGCAATTGTCTGGGGTTCATATTTCTTACACGCGTGGGAAATTGCATAAGATCAGCAGAATTGAAATTAGGGTATATTATTAATAAATACATTAAGATATTATTAATAAATACAAAAATAATTAAGCAATTCAGCAAAAAATAGTATTTAAGGCGGTGATTTAAATAAAATGAGAAACAATTACTCAAGCAAACGAACAGTTGTTTTATTCTTCAATCCTCCGCAATAACCAAGTTTAAGTGCTTGTGTTATACAAAACTACAATAACCAAGTCAAAGTGCTTGCGTTGTTCCACCAAAAAAAAAAAAAACAAGTAAGAGAGATATATTCGGCTGTGCCGAATCTTATATACCCTTCACCATAGTATGGAGTGACAAAAGACCTCACAATGACGAAAATTCGCGCCCACGAAATACGAAAAAAATAATTTAAATGGAAAAAATTACATTAAAGCAAAAAAAATTGGCACTCACCGTCTCACGGACGCACCCCCACGTGATGGAAACAAAAAATTAATCACGATCACGCATTATTGCTTCTAATCTCTATTTCATAGTATAGTCTGATTTCATAAACACAGCTTCCAAAGCAACACTGGAAGCATGACTTTACAAGGCATTCTCGTGTTGCTTTGCAAATTACGTTTATGAATTCAGCCATAAATTATGAATTTCATAACAAATTTGTAACAATTTCTTGCCTAGAGTGCATTATAAAAATATTAACATCCCCTTATTAGCACTTATATATTTTTTCACACACCCAAGAAGTGTTTCAACGTCTTTATCAATAAGCCAGTGGTCTTCGACTAAACAAAGAAATGATTTGAAACGTAAGAACAGGTTTAATAATGAAGAAATTCTCCCAAAATAGATAAAAAATATCGACACCTATTGCATAAATCTGCTAGTCTAATGATTAAAATGTTCCAATATTATCTTCACATTGAAAATAATTTAAAGCTATCAAAAATTCTTAAAAAAAAGATTGATCTTCTTCTAATAAAAAGTAAAAGTAATAAAAATAACTAAAATGTATCAAAAATTAAAAAAAATTAATAAATGGTTGGTCAGGATTTGAAACTGTACCTTCTTACCCAGTGGCACGGTTTCGAATCCTGAACACAACGCAATGCTATTTTTTTAGAATTTTCGATACGTTTTAGTTGTTGTTATACTGTTATGTTAGTTTTACTTTTTATTTGAAAAAGTTTGTTCCACAATTTATTTAAAAAACCAGGCGCAATCTCATTTATAATATTTTTTTTTAATTTTTGCGTTTTTTCCAATTTTATGAACGATAAAAGGTTTATTTTTCAAAAATATCCAATATGTTATCAGATAGGATTAAGTACAGTGATAAAATAATTATATAATGAATTTAGTAAGTTGTCGACGTTTTTATTTGATATAATAATAACACCAAAATTAAAAATAAATTAACGGTGTAAGAAAAAATATTAAATTATAAAATATAACAACATATTTTAATTCATTCTTTTAATTTAATTTTTTCTTTGAAACTCGTATGATGTACGTATGTGTGTAAACTAGTTGTATTCTGATATTTGTCTGTTTAAAATTTTGTTAACTTTTCCATTTACTTATCTGTATTGCGATTGGACCAGACGATAAAGGTTTTGGTTCAATATAACCTGTATATTTTTGATATAGAAACACAATGGAATTTTAACCACAATTGATTTAAAAAATACGAATTCGGTAATTCACATTCAGCCTGCTAAGAAAACAGATGAAATTAAATAAACACATTTTTTATTTAAATCTTCTTCTGCGTTTATTAAGTAAGACAGAGATATAAATATGAAAAATTACGATAATGTCGCAAACAGAAAGCATTTTGCTCTATCTATAATTATTGTGTTTCTTTTTAGGTTGTTCAAAACTATCGACAACAATATACGAAGCATGCGAATTTAAATAATTTAAGAAATGATTACATTTAATCAAACTTACCGAAAAACACCTTTCAAGTTGCCTTACTTTTTATATTAAAAACATATTTTTATTCCAATTAAAATATACTGCTTTTGCTTCTATACGAAAAACATTCACATAAATATATATTTTTAAATATTGGTTTTAAAATTTCAGTTTTTCGTTTTTAGAAATAATATTTTACACTTTTTTTAAATATTGGATTTATAGCTAATTTAAGCGAATGTGTAGTTTTGACTCCCGTTGCAAAAAAGAGTTAAATTTACTCATAATATTTCAGAATACTTTTAAAAATATCTAAAACATCCAGTTTCTGAACAATTTAAATTAATATACTTAAAAATACGATATTTTTAGATCAATTATAGTTAAATATACAGAAAATTTGAACTTTGACCTCAAAGGTGCACGGCATAGAGTTACCCGATTCGGCTAATATTTTCAGCATGCAAGTTCAACACTATGTGGCACATTAATCCCATTGGATTTCGGTATAATTCATATCGAAAAGATTTTTTTTAGCTCCAATATAGGCGAATACACTATATTTCCCAAAATTTTAACTTTGACCTCAAAGGTGCACGGGATAGAGTTATCCGATTTGGCTCAAATTTTCAGCAAGTAAGTTTTTGACCAAGTGGCAAAAGAATCTTCACATTTATCATCAAAAATCCAAAGTTGATTTTTCATTGTCACCCTAATGTATATGATAGGAACTGATTGTTTGAAAAATATTTGATGAATTGCGAACGATTCTTAAAATACATTTTAAACCTACATTAAATTTTTAAATTTGTGGAAAATAGGTGTTTGCAATACTTTTATTCAAAATACAAATGCATTTTAATTTTTCTATTCCAAATACAAAATACTAAACTAAGAGATGATTTAAAACGTAAGAAAATGTTTAATAATGAAGAAATTCTCCCAAAATAGATTAAAAAAATATCGACACCTATTACATAAATCTGATAGTCTAATGATTAAAATGTTCCAATATTATGTACGATATTATTATCTCTATATATGTACGTGTTTTCAATAAAATGTTCTTTGTCGTACAAACTAAAATTAAGGTAAACTAGAACATGATAATAATAAAGGTTTTTAAGGGAGTGAAGATAAATTCGTCTAATAAATACGTCCTACACTTATGTTAAATACGTTCCACATACTGTTAAACAAATTCCTCATACTGTTACACGGATTTAATTAAATTACTTAAATTCGTTTTTTAATAAGAAATCACAAAATAATACTATTATTTTAGAAAACAAATTATTAAAAAAAAAAATAATTAGTTATAACAAAACATTAAATGTGAAATAAATTTGAAAAAATGTATGCACAGTATAATACATATTATTACAAGCAAAAACAGGCTATTTTCGAGTGGATTTTCTGGATATTTTGAAAAGACATGAATCGGGTCACCGGCAGAGTGGAAGTAGCTTAGGACTAGTAGATTCCGCCAGTATATAGTCTATACCCAGATTCAGCCCTATATGGGAGATATAGGTTTTTTAAAATTTCGTATTTTTAACATTATTACAAGCAAAAACAGGCTATTTTCGAGTGGATTTTCTGGATATTTTGAAAAGACATGAATCGGGTCACCGGCAGAGTGGAAGTAGCTTAGGACTAGTAGATTCCCCCAGTATATAGTCTATACCCAGATTCAGCCCTATATGGGAGATATAGCTTTTTTAAAATTTCGTATTTTTAACATTATTACAAGCAAAAACAGGCTATTTTCGAGTGGATTTTCTGGATATTTTGAAAAGACATGAATCGGGTCACCGGCAGAGTGGAAGTAGCTTAGGACTAGTAGATTCCGCCAGTATATAGTCTATACCCAGATTCAGCCCTATATGGGAGATATAGGTTTTTTTAAATTTCGTATTTTTAACATTATTACAAGCAAAAACAGGCTATTTTCGAGTGGATTTTCTGGATATTTTGAAAAGACATGAATCGGGTCACCGGCAGAGTGGAAGTAGCTTAGGACTAGTAGATTCCGACAGTATATAGTCTATACCCAGATTCAGCCCTATATGGGAGATATAGCTTTTTTAAAATTTCGTATTTTTAACATTATTACAAGCAAAAACAGGCTATTTTCGAGTGGATTTTCTGGATATTTTGAAAAGACATGAATCGGGTCACCGGCAGAGTGGAAGTAGCTTAGGACTAGTAGATTCCGTCAGTATATAGTCTATACCCAGATTCAGCCCTATATGGGAGATATAGCTTTTTTAAAATTTCGTATTTTTAACATTATTACAAGCAAAAACAGGCTATTTTCGAGTGGATTTTCTGGATATTTTGAAAAGACATGAATCGGGTCACCGGCAGAGTGGAAGTAGCTTAGGACTAGTAGATTCCGCCAGTATATAGTCTATACCCAGATTCAGCCCTATATGGGAGATATAGCTTTTTTAAAATTTCGTATTTTTAACATTATTACAAGCAAAAACAGGCTATTTTCGAGTGGATTTTCTGGATATTTTGAAAAGACATGAATCGGGTCACCGGCAGAGTGGAAGTAGCTTAGGACTAGTAGATTCCGCCAGTATATAGTCTATACCCAGATTCAGCCCTATATGGGAGATATAGCTTTTTTAAAATTTCGTATTTTTAACATTATTACAAGCAAAAACAGGCTATTTTCGAGTGGATTTTCTGGATATTTTGAAAAGACATGAATCGGGTCACCGGCAGAGTGGAAGTAGCTTAGGACTAGTAGATTCCGCCAGTATATAGTCTATACCCAGATTCAGCCCTATATGGGAGATATAGGTTTTTTAAAATTTCGTATTTTTAACATTATTACAAGCAAAAACAGGCTATTTTCGAGTGGATTTTCTAGATATTTTGAAAAGACATGAATCGGGTCACCGGCAGAGTGGAAGTAGCTTAGGACTAGTAGATTCCGCCAGTATATAGTCTATACCCAGATTCAGCCCTATATGGGAGATATAGCTTTTTTAAAATTTCGTATTTTTAACATTATTACAAGCAAAAACAGGCTATTTTCGAGTGGATTTTCTGGATATTTTGAAAAGACATGAATCGGGTCACCGGCAGAGTGGAAGTAGCTTAGGACTAGTAGATTCCGCCAGTATATAGTCTATACCCAGATTCAGCCCTATATGGGAGATATAGCTTTTTTAAAATTTCGTATTTTTAACATTATTACAAGCAAAAACAGGCTAACATAAGTGTAGGACGTATTTATTAGACGAATTTATCTTCACTCCCTTAAGGTTTTTTATGTTGTTTTATGTTTAAGTTTGTTTATGATTATTAAAAATCGTTTATGACCTGATAAAGGTCCTAAGCATATCTTTATTATATTTGTAATTATTTATCTTATGAACCTAAGCAAATGTGTACTTAGTAGTAATGTTAAACCTTAACTGGCGTCGCATGATGGTTCCAATTAGAAAAAAGGTTAATAATTTGAAACTTGCAAAGATGTAGGTATGTAAGAATCATTGAAGAGGATATAAGCTTTAAGAATGTTATAGTTTGAAGCAAACTGTTGAAAATCACGGATTGCTACAGGGTGTCAAATTTGACTACCTCTGGCATGGAAAACTTTTTTGCCTTAATGGCTTTTACAAATATTATTTTATTTCAATGAATTTATGCTTGTTGTAAAAAAAATTTTATTTCTTAAAAATTTCTTCAATATTTTAAAATGTTTTAATTTTAGTTTTTGGCGTCGACTTTGCTTCCAAATTCATGAGTATCTCCGGTAATAGCATTGGCAAAATTAAAAAATATTACATAACTTTAAAGACAATCCTAGGTAGTATGTAGAAAAAAATTAATTTATCTCAATTCATGCGGTCGTGAAAAATAATCGAACTCAAGTCTTTGAAATGAGAGTGAAAAATGGCAAAGTTTTGACAAAAATAGAGCTAGATTGTTCGACGTTTTTCTCAAAATTTTTAAAAATTTTCTTTTTTAATATTTTAAAACAATAGACTGCCAGAAAGACTGCAGTTAACAGTTTAAGTCGATTAAAGCATGCACGCTATATTCAGCATTGGACGAACAGAGATTTTTTTTACGAAATTATAACTAATCGCTTAAGAAACCGCCCATCGAGTTTTTACATTTTGTAACAAACTATATTAGATATATACATATGTATATTATATATTAGATACATGGAAACACACATGAACACTGATGATGGGAGTGTAGCGGCTCTTGAAAAACAACGTTGTTTCTGTTCTGCCGTGTAAGTTGAAATTAATTGGTGTTAAAATTTTTCCTTGTTGCTTTGGAATATTGTCTCATTTCCAATTCTTTCTGACTAAAAATGTTACGAACTTTAGCCAAAATAATAATCTCTTGGGATTAAAAAAACCCTTAGCAACGAAATTGTTCGAAAAATAATCACATTAAATATATTAGATATAATTAATGTTTATAAGTAATTAGTATAACTTTTATTAATATTTTATATATTGAAACGATTAATTTTGGCTCTAGTTCAAACCCGAGTTTACCCATTTATTTTATTCTAATTTTTTTTAATTTTTATTAGAAAATTTTTTGGATAAATTTATTATTTTTATTAAGAGAGTACTATATATAGAACAATTTTTATTATTCATCATACTAGCAGAACGGATCAGTACTGATTTCGAGGTCGCTACACCATCTCATCAGCATTCTTTGTTCAATTTTACCACTTTTGATGGTAGATACTAGTCATCAGGAATATCAACTGTTATAATCCAGCTGTTATAATGTTATAATCTTCCTTACTATCACAAATGTCAACTTTTCCTATGAATGTCATATGAAATGTAAATGTCAAATCAAGTATATGAAATAAACATGTGTCAAGCTCATAAGCCAAACCCAAAGGCAGTACCCGTGCATTGCTGGCTACCTCCAGGCAAAGTCTTTGAGAGAGTTCATGCAGACTTTGCTGGCCCATTTATGGGAAAATATTTTTTAGTTTTAGTAGATGCGTTCAGCAAGTGGCCTGAAGTGCATGTGGTACCAAATATTACGGCCGAAGTAACTATACAAAAATGCAAACAAATTTTTTCAACATTTGGGATACCAAACGTATTAGTAACTGACCACGGCACTCAATTTAATTCTACAGAATTTCAAAACTTTTTAAAATCAAATGGGATAGTGCATAAACAAGGTGCACCTTACCACCCTTCGACAAATGGACAAGCCGAGAGATTCATCCAAACGTTAAAAAACAAAATGAGGTCAATGAAAGTGAAGTCAACTACTTTGGAAGATGAACTCTCAACTTTTTTGTTGGCATATCGACGAGCCATTCATCCAGCTACAAAAAAATCACCAGCTATGAGTATGTTTGGACGACAAATACAAAATCGTTTAGAGTTACTGCTACCGTCCAACGAGGTAAAAAAGGTGACAAGGGAAATGCCTAACAAAACATTTAAGCCCGGTGAGAGAGTGGCAGTTAGAGACTACATGTCAAAAGATAAGTGGCGTTTCGGTAGAGTGATAGAACGCAAAGGCGAATTACACTACCAAGTTAAATTAGATGACCACCGAATATGGACAAGGCATGTGGACCAGATGAAAAAGGTTGGGGATCAAGTTCTAGACACCGATTCAAATCAGCGGTTAATGCCTACCAATGGTAATGCTTCTGGGCAGCATCCTCCACGCATCGTCAACACAGCCACAAGTGATTTTTTGATATCCGAGCATACTAGACCAGTGAGGTTACCACAAACCCCTGCCCTACAAGGGATGAATCAGAGGCCTCTCACAGAACAACAGCCGCAGCAAGAAGTGTCAGCAAACTCAACAGCTACTCCATTGGAAGCCAACCAAAGTACTGGGGAAATCGTAGTTCGTAGATCAACTCGTGAAAGGAAAGCTCCTGAGAGGCTGCAGTACACCAAGTAATGTAAAACAGTACTTCAGAAAATTTAGTAATGTTACGTATCCTTTTAACATTTGAATTTTTGTGCAAATGCATTTATATATATATAACCTTTTTAATAAGTCTGGGAGAGATGTTATAATCCAGCTGTTATAATGTTATAATCTTCCTTACTATCACAAATGTCAACTTTTCCTATGAATGTCATATGAAATGTAAATGTCAAATCAAGTATATGAAATAAACACGTTTTAGTTTTTAGTCAGCAAATGATCGTCTTTTAATACACACGTTACAACATCAACTATTTAACCTTATTATTTAACAAATTAGAATACGAAAAGTACAAACTTATTCATTTTCACATGTCAAATAAATTTCGGTTAGTACGAAATCCCATGTATGATGAATAACTACTCTATATATTCCAGTCTCCAGCGCCATTGGCTGCTCAGAATAAACGGTACTTAATCATGTTGTCTGGTTTCTGTCATTTGTAGTTGAATTTCTTTTTTAGTATTCAACCAACTATGACCACGTAAACATGTAGATTTTTTTGACGCGTGCCATCGTTATTTATAATTAATGTTTATAAGTAATTAGTCGAACTTTTATTAATAAAAATTAAAAATAAAAAAAATTAGAATAAATAAATGGGTAAACTCGGGTTTGAACTTGAGCCAAAATTAATCAGTTCAATATATAATATATTAGATATATTTAATACAAAAAAGTTCGTTTTTAATTGGTTTCCGCTCCTTCAAAAATGTGACCAAGAGATCAGATGTACTAAAAATAGTACAATTTTCAGAAGCATTTTATTTACCTTCATGAAAATTATACTAACTTTCAAGTTTTAAAAGTCATTAAGTTTGCTTATTATTTTATTTTGTAAAATAGATTGTAAATAAAGAAAAAAATTATAATTTATCTTATATCAATACGTAGGTATTTCTTTTGTATTGGATCAAAAATATAACAGAATATTTGTATTTATGCATGATGAAACAATTGTCGTAACAGTATTATTTTAATCTATTCAAGTAATATTTATGTAAAACAGTCTTAAAAAATACTTAAAAAATATGCTAAATACTAGATTAACTAATTTAAGAAATGGATTTCTTGCACTTAAAACTGTTGATTCAACATTTGCTCACTTATAACTTAAAGCTTTCGCCATTGGATTTCAATCAATGTACTTACGAAGAGAGTTGCGGTATCGGTATTGATACCGGTGCTGCAGTTTAAACTGTAGTTAATTGGTATCGGTTGTGACCCTTGGGTTTTGAGCATCAAAAAGGTTTAGTTAGATGATTTTTGTTAAAACATTCTTCCAAATCCTAGGCGGATTTATTTAATCTTACAAATATCTTACAATTACAACTTATATTCCATTTCAATTTGAATGAGAATAATGAAATATACCAAAGACTTGGGGAAAAGAATTGAACTCGCGTCTTCAAGGCTATTGGTTAATCGACCAATACAAAGAAATTGTTTTAAAATGAACTTAAAGCACAGTAACAATTATTTATTCATATTACAGCTGCAAGAAGTATGATTCCACGACAATTCTCAAAACAATCATATTTCCATCACCTGCATATTATATTTCCGATTGCTGTACATTTTGACATTGTATTTTTTAGTAAATTACTTTTTAAACATAAGTATGAGTAATTTTAATGGTCCAAAAGAAAAATAAAGTACTAGCACCAAATACTTTTTTAATATCACTTACGAGGACTGGTAAAATAATTTTTGTAAATAATTATTCTGTAGGCATCAGTACAAACAACTATTTGACAAATCAGTCTAAAGGAGCTGGAACTGCAGACATCTCTCGTACACCAAATATGATTTTGGGAAATGCTCCACAAACATCATCTGGCACCTTTGCAAATGCTGTCAAGACAACATCTTCGATTTCAAGACCTCTTCAAAATGTAAGTTAGACGGCTTTTCCGCAATCAAAGTTTATTTTGCAAACTTTAATTCAGCTGGGAGAAAGACAGAATAAGATAATATTCGTCTCTCTATCTTTCTTTCAGCTGAATTAAAACTTTGCAAAGTAAACTTTGACTGTGGAAAAGCTGTCTTAGTTTCTTATGTACATTCTTATTCTATTATGTGAATATTATTAAAATTATTGTAGGTGATACCAACTTGTGTGTATTTAATGTCACGTCTTGCTGTGCATATGGAGATTGAGGGGACATCACAATGTCCTGCCCAGGTAATGTTGGCTGCTGCCCTAGGGTGTGAAGAATTGGGAATAGCCAATAAGTTGCTAGCACAGAGTATTTTTGGTTTGTGGATGACAAGTGCGCTTCTTGAAATTCAACTTAAATCGCACCATCGACCGTACGTGGTACGAGTCGCTTGGAATAGCTTACTAGAAAAGTTTAGTCACGGTAATCCAATTGATAAGAAGTATGATGAACCTATGATTATGTTAAAGCGAAACGTTTTCTTCTCGAAACGTGACGAGGAAAAAATAAAGTAAGTATTTCAACTACGTATTATTATTACAACATCCCACAATTAAAAAAAATTTTTACACTTGACCACTACAATATATGTATGTCTGAAACAGCCAGCCAATTAGATTTAAGGTACCTTTTGGGATCCGGGTTGCTTTTTAAAGGAGTTCAAAGTATCTGCGGACAAAATTTTTTAGACTACTACATTCTATTCAAAATTGTCATAGTTCTGTATACCAACTTACTTAGCTTACATACTTATGTATATTTTAAAATGTTCAACAAAGTCTTCTGAGTAATTAAAATAAAAACATATTCACATTTTATCCATCTATGTGTCTTTCTAACCCCCGACCAAAAAAGAGGGCATTATAGTTTTGAAAGATATATTTGTGGGTGGCACCGTAACTCCCAAAACGGGAGCTATGATGGTGCAAAAATAGATTTCAAGGTTTTTAAGAATTAAACATTTATTAATAAATATACATATGTACATACGCATGTACATATGTAAATAGCAATATTTGATTTAATCCCATGAAAAAATACTTACACTAAACGTAACTATTTTTTTAATTTGATTAGTTGTGTTTAGGGGTTTATGTATTTTATTTTATAGGAGAACAACGAACGTTATTACTATTTGTTTTAATAAAAAATACATTTTATTCATGGTTGGACTTTAAACAGATAATGTAATTTAAATTAATAACAAGGAGGATGTATTTGTTATGCACTTGTTCAACAAAAAAATTTTCTACTGCGTATCTACGTCATCATAGAATACAAATGAGTGTTTGTTGTAAAAAGGGTAAGAGAATTTTGGCGCAAAACTGGAAATAACTTCTAAACGGGTGCATCGATTTGAACAATATTTTAAATGTGTAGTAAAGAGATGCAGTAGAGTAAAACTTTTGAGTTTGAAGCTGTTTGGAGAAGAGGTTCCTCGGGCTAACAAAGTTTTACATTTCGTCTTACTTTCCATACACAAATGTACTTTTGTTTACAACTCATATTCTATGTCTACGTCACAACACAACCACACAAAATAAAATAGAGGACCCACGCAGTCTTGTTTTCTTGTTTCATGGTTGAACGATTTCTGATGAAAAATGAACGAAGAAAACAAAGAGCTATCAATAATGATTGGTGTTGTTAATGTGTATATACACTCGGGTTCACTTATTTAAAGGCACTAAAAATTCCATATTCAGCAGCCTGTATCTTTTGCAATTTTTACCCGATTGCGGAATTTCAAAATGAAAATGCAAGCTAGGCATCTTGAAATACAAAAAAGTAATGACAATAGTGGTTTCTTTACTAAAGAACTTTTTTTAAGCAAATTTTTCTATTTTGTGCTATTTTTTTGGTTCACTTGGATAAAGGCACTTTATTATTTTTATCATCGCTGATTTTTTGTAGGGAGCGTTTGTTTATTACAATTAATTATATATTAATCCTTTTAGGAGTCAAAATGGCAAAACAAAAAAAATTAAATCTATCGGAAAAACCAAAATCTATGTTTAACGTTCTGAAGGATATTCTAACCGCGTAACAGCTAAAAAATTGGATGAAGCCCAACAGTTGTCGACAATTACATCAAGGAGCACGAAGGGGAAGGGAAAAATTGTAGAGGACGGGTTTCATTGTCTTTGCCTACGTATGAGAAAAGAAAAATCATCAGATTTGCTTCTAATAATTCTGCCTTATCCCAGTCAAAAATAAGAGCTCAAGCTGGAGTGCAAGCGAGCAACTCATCAGTAGCAGAGTTATTAAGAGCTGCGAGTATATTAAATACCTGAAATTACAAAAAAAGCCGCCACTTAATGCTCCTCGTAAGGAAAAGCGGCTTCGATTCGCAAGAGACTACATGGTATGGGATGTGCAGCAAAGAGGTCATGTAAATGACTGTAGAACCGTTATTTACGGATGAGAAGTTTAATTTGGATGGGCGCAATGAAAAGAGATTTTTGAACCGACATCACAGCCGAAAGGGAGGCGTTATGGTGTGGGCAGTGTTTTGAGGTGCCAAAAAGATTAAAAGATTTTTTAATATATAATATTTTGCATTTTTAGTCTATTACTTGAGATTCCTGTTAACAAAACTACATATGTTCTTCTTTATTTCATTAAAAGTTTGAAAAGAAGTTAACCGCTGCGACACTGTTTACTTCCATCCTTTAAATTGCAACGATGTTTTATTTTTATATAAAAATTCATTTATTTTTTAATGAAATTCGTCGTCTGTATTTAAAAATATTTTCATTCATTGTAAAAGATAAATATATCTATCTTGAAAAGTTCAACAAAATGGATGTTAATAATTGTACGTACACTGCGCGTCATCAGGTCACCGAGCGTTATTGTTAAATATTGTCGTAAATATATTAAGGATATAAACTTGGGAGCCCAAATAACTATAGCACTTAGTTCTACTCATAAATTATCATATGAAGATGAAATGCCATATCGAAATAACTGCCTAAAGTTTTATGTTGAGTTATGTAACAGTTTATTAAAAAAGTTTGATTTTAACAGCGAGTATTGTGAAAAGCAATAATAAAAGTATTTCCCAATTAACGAATTTCTTTTCAAATGTTATCGATCCAATAATATTCAAAAAATTGATGACGAATGGCGAGAATTGCTCCACTTCAACTTTAAAGAATATAATTTATTGTATGAAAAGAATATTGAAAAGTTTTGGCTCTGAAGCTAACGTCGAAAGAATTCTTCTTAAATCAATATCAATAAGAACAAACTAAGAAATAACTTAGATATACCAACATTGTGTGGTATTTTAAGGACATGACTTTTTGAAAAAAATCTGATCATAATTGTACAAATTTTGAACAAACAAAAGAAATGAATAGCAAGATTAATAAATAGATGTATAATGTAACCATAAAACATTTACGAATTTAATTTAAATACGTATTTTTCAAAATAACCCCAGCATTTTCAAACCCAGTTTTAGATAAAATTCATTTAGAAAATGATTTTGACCTTTAAAATGCCAAATTTTGTTTGAAAAATACTGAATGTGTTTTAATTTGGACAATTCAGAATTTGTTTTAAAATACCTGAATTTGATTTGAAAAGGTTGAACTTTTATATGTATATGCAATAAATATTTTATACTATTTAATTTTATGTCCACAAAAAACCATTTTGTTTTACTTTAATTAAAATAAATTTGAAATTAATTTGAATTCAATAAAATCACCTTTAAAAAACATTTTTTATGCAAAAAATAAGAATTTTTTTGGTCAGATCGAAGATTTTTGAAATAAATGTATGGCAGCACTAGGTGGGATGCTATTACGTACTATGGCACCATCGGTCTTGAATTTCAAAGTGCAAAAATGACTGGTGCAAGCTATAACACGTTATTGGAATCGGGTTTTCCGAAGTTCAGTGAACTATTTGGTCCATGCAACAGGATAATGTCCCTATACACAACGCCAGAGTAGTAAAGGAGTTCATTGCAAGTCAAAATGTGAATATTCTTGACTGGCCACCCTATTCGGCACATCTAAACATTGCGAAAATGTGTGGTGTTGGTTGGAACTTATTAAAAACAAAAGGAGTTGTGTCCATTACTAATAGTTCTTAAATAAAGTAAAATAAATTAAAAAAACTAAGAAAAACTGTTTTTCATTAAAATTAGTTAAAGTGCCTTTATTCAAGTGAATCAAAAAAAGCAAATTTTTTGAATTTTTTTTTTATAAATTGTTAAAAAGTTCCTTAGTTAAGAAACCACTAATGTCATGATTTTTTTTATATCTCAAGATGTCTAGCTTCCATTTCCATTTTAAAATTCTGCAGTCGGTTGAAAATTACTAAAGATACAGGCTGCTCAGTATGGAATTGTTAGATAAGTAAACCGGAGTGTATTTCAGCTTTTCCCTCTCTCATAAATCTAGGCGTTTGGGTGCCCTTCGTGTTCCACTTGATATTCTTGGGCTGCTTGGACTTTGTTGTGGTTGTTTTGTGATGGCGACAAAATAGGTTCCGATGACGAAATGGATGGAGCTTCTGACGGAAATGGTGTGTATAGGCGTAATAGCTTGTAAATCCTGTATTGCTTCTGTGTTTTGTACGTCAGTACGCAGTTCAGAGCACATTATCAGACCTTTCGGGTAACAGATTGGGATCGTAATAATTTTTTTGTTGGATGCTTGGCAGTCCGAACTTCTTATTTCATATATTTCTCCTAATCGATCAGAACCTCGTACATTCGGCTTCCTACCTTTTGTAATATCCTCCCGAATTTCCATTTGGAAATTTTATTGTTGTAGAATAGTACTTGCACTAAGTCACTTATATGCTACTTTTGATTATATCAATTCTTGTTCTTGGATCTGGCATTTCTTTCGGTGGGTTACTTTTATTTTTACAGCAGTCATAGCATCTTCTTGACACAGCCTCGATGTCCCTATCGATTCCTCTCCACCAGAAATAGCTTCCAAATGTCCATTGTGTAGTTTATCAAGGAATCTCTTTTGAAGGGATTTCAGTATCATTAATCGTATTCCCTTGAATATACAATAATTTTCTAGTGAAAATTCCTTGATAGATTCACCATGAGGTAATATCGCGCCTGTTTGTAAAGCGTTAAAATATTGCCTGCAGTCCTCATCTTTAGCTACTTCGCTGCTTGGATTATCAATTGGAGCGAATACAAAATTCATTCCTTCGAAAATTCTTTATTTTTATTACTTATAAGTGTGTTTCTAGACTTCCGTTGAGCGTCGTGGTTTCTCTATTTATGTATGTATACTAAAATTAAGATAAAATAGAACATTATAATAATAAAGGTTTCTTAAGGTGTTTTTATGTTTAAGTTTGTAAATATAGCCTTGTTAATGATTATTAATAATTATTTATGACCTGATAAAGTCCTAAGCATATCCTGTTTATTATTGTATGAGAGTTTATGATTATTGTTAATTGTTTATGACCTGATATCTTTATTATATTGATAATTGTTTATCCTACGAACTAAAGCGGATGTTTAGCGCCTGTTGCCAAGTGTAGAAGTGGCAATTTATCATCGAATGGTATTAATACTTTAGCACTGATAGTCTTATGCTTAATTGAATTGAATATTTTTTTCACATTCCGATGAACTCGATGGCACAATTCCTTAACAGCTTGTAAATTTGTTGCTTACCAGACCTAAAAAAGCTCTTGTTTTAGATACATTGGATGGTCTCGTGCACTTTTGGATGCGTTGAGTTTTATCATTCATTGGTTTAATATCAAATTTAAAGAGATAGAGTAAAAATTGGCATTTGGCTTTGTTCAAATTCAATAGTGTTGTAAAAGAATTGAGTACCGAGTGATATAATTCAATTTGTACGATTGAGATTTTTCTATGGACTTTAAAGCACCCCTTCTGAGAGAATCTAGGTCCATTGATTCATTTCTATACCTCTCCTGCAAATACGGTGTTGTTAATAGTAAATTCCACCGTTGACAATTTATCCACCCAGTCAGAGTGTTCGCAAGTTTAGCTACCTTAGGTCCCGATTAACTCTCTCTACCTGGCCGTTCGATTGCGGCGAGCCTACCGAAATTTTCACATGTGTGACATTACGTTCAGATAAAAATCTTCCGATTGCCCCTCTGTCACTAATTACCCGTCTAGGTATACTGTAACACTCAAAATATTTACGCATTGCGCAACATACCTCCTTCGTGCCCTGCGAGTTTACTGCGTAAAGCTTCGTAAATTTAGTGAAGGCTTCTATTACTAACTAACACATGCTTCCGTTTGGAGTTCATTGAGGGTAAGGGACCGTAGTCGTCAACATGGAGTTGTCAAACCGAACGGGTTTTTTTTTGATATTGTATAGATTTCGCCCATTATTTCCTGGCGGTGTTAAATAATATATACACATCAGCAATTTCTAGTGAATTTCTTAAGTTTGTCCTTCATTTTTAGGAACCAATAGTTCTTCTGTATCTGATTAGCACACGTATTTCTCGTGTGTCTGGCGCATGTTTTTTCCAGTTCCGATAGGACATATATTTGTTTCCGTCCCTGTATGCCGCAACGTAAAACCAAGCCGTTCTCCAAAGTACATACATATATCCCTCATAATCAGCTACCTTAAGCTTATCCCGAATCTCCTCAATCTTATTATCCCTTGATTGAGTGATCTGTATATTTATGTATGTCTACAACGCTCTTTTCAATAGCAGCTGTAAAAGGTATATGACTCAGCGCAACTACGTGTGCCATTAGTTTGCCTCTTCGGCGTCTAATCGTATATTCAAAGTTCTCTAACTCCATTGCCCTGCGTCCTATCCTGTCTTTAATAATAATCTTGCCTAACGTTAATCTCAATCCTAATCTCATCCTCAACCTGGGACAAAATAATAAAATTCAATTAAACATATTATTTTTAAACTATTCGTTCATTAATCATGTATGTATGTATCGGTGGTCTCATGTAGAAAGGCCCTAAATCGCATATTTGAAACTTTACAGGAGAAGGTAAAAACACATTTAAAACTGTAGTTGACAAAAATTAACGTTTTTTTCAATGCAGGTTATTATTAAAATGAAGGACGAATTTGGTTTTCAAAACTTTTTTTATTTGTAAATATATAAAAAACTAAATTGAGATAGGGCTTCTCTATTCTCATTTCAGAGCATAAATGTAACTTAGGGCTTTTTTCTGTAGCGATCAAAACAAATTATATTAAATAAAATTCATGATTAAAATTACCAGAAAATATTGTCATTACTTAAAAATATTAAGTTCGCAAATAAAAATGGTGTTTATAATTTGTATGGCAACGTATCATAAAAGTTTTGGCAGTCTATAGGAATTAACTTCTTTAGATCTTGCAAATGCTCCCATTTCTTTTTCGGAATTGCTAATTTTTCTTTATATAGGCGTGCTGGAATGATGAGTTCTATGCAAGCTTTTGTTCTATGTGGAAGAAGCTCATATTCGTCCGAAATATTTATTTTAAAATATATGACCCCTGAAGGATCGTATGCAAGAGCACGCAACATATTTACAGTATCATCACCTGCATTTTTTCTTAGTTTAATTTGTAATTAAAATTGAAATAAAAAAATCCATAATAATTTCTCTTATTACCTGGTCGAATTGACAAATATCGCTTCGGAAGTTTTTCAAAATCTAAGAAAAACGTGTAATCCAAATGGTGTGCTTCTAGACGTGTTGGATATTTCCTGGCTTCTTTAATAATTTGCACAAACTGCGACGGCAAATTTATTTGTTTGTTTTTTTGTTTTTCTTTCGATAAGAGAATGGGTTGCATCGCACTCCATCTATGTATGCCCAACAACTAAGTACTTTTGTTCAATAGTTATATTTCGTTCTTCACAAAAGTAGAGAATAGCATTAGATAACGTAACGTTGCGATTTTGATAAAAGCAACCGTCTGAATAAATAATAATGTGGTGAATATCTGGAGATCTATCCAAAAAATCTCTTAAGTGCTTTATAATGCATGTTGTGAAAAGCGAAGCAGTAAGGTTTCCTGCTGCGCTCTGCTAAGCTGACGAGGTTAACAACATACATATATGCGCTTTTGTTCCCACGTCATCTGCCAAAACGCAGTAAAAATCTCTTTTCTTATAAACTCGTTAAATAATGAGCAATGAGCTCAACGTACTTTTTTCGCAGTACTTCGACTGACACAGCGGCCCTAGACGTCTTGGGGAAATTTGTGAGGAAGACGCAATAATAATGCAATAATAAGCTCAAAGTAACGTTATAACATTGTATCACAATAAACAAAAAAGATTTGCTTTTTCTTTATTGCATAGTTTAAGAAAACTCGTTGCAACGTCACATAATTTGGCGAGATAGGGCTTTAAAAATATATATGTATTTTTTTTAGAAATAAGTTAGGGCATTTTAGAAATTACTTGAATAAACGCTAATTTTGATAAAATTGCCTTGAATTTTTGTTAGGAGGTGTATTTGTGTGAAATGTATTGGAATCACTAAAAAACTAAATTTCGTAAATATTACGAGTTAGGGGCTTTCTGCTTGAGACCATCGGTATATGCCTTTTAAAAGAAAAGAAATGTTGTAGAAACCATTTACAGCCATTTTCGTTGTTATTTTGTTATTTCCTTGGAGTTGTGAAAATGCTAAGTATATGGTTACTTAGTACTGCATGCGATTTTAAGGTAGTCAATAGCAACAACAAATTCTTTTGAATAAATTTAATCAGACACAACTTAGGAAAATCAAATAAAATGAAAATAAACACATTAAAACGATTATAGAAAATAATTTGTAATTAATGTTTATAAGCAGAGAAGACAAAAAAAGCAGAAAAAACTTGTTTTTATAGCAAAAAAATATTAAAAAAAAGGAGTAAAAATAACAAAAAAAGTAGCAAAAAAAAGCATTTTTTTATTTCATATATGTACATACATATGTACGTATTTTAAGTTTTTTAATGATTTTGTTTAATCCAAACTTTCAATATCAATTTGAAAACAGTTGCAGTATACAATCATATGAGCTTTTATGTTTTGAAATGATAGTTTTCTTCGTCTTTCCGTTAAAAGAGTGTTATACATAGAAAAACTTCTTTCAACATCAACGGATGTTGATGGAGCAAATTTAAATTTCAACAATTCACTTGAAGATAAGCTGGCAACATATTGATCTTCAGATTCCAGCCCCGTTTCCAAAACAAAGTTTATTTCTAAAAATGTTTGATATCCCGGATTTCTTTTGAATACTGCGTCGAATTTGCGAATAAATTTTTTATCTGTAATTTTTCCAAGACTTTCTTTTACGTTGGCCACAATATTTCTGCTTTCTTTAATGTTCAACCCAAAAGTTTGTAGTTTTTTTAATGAATATACTATTATTGAAAAATTAGTTTTTATAAAAGCGAGTTGTGAACTCAATATTTGGAGTTCATAAATCTTCTTGGCACGTACTATTGAGTCGGAGTCTTCACTGTTTAATTTCAAAATTACAGCCTTAACTTCATCGAAATGTTCCGCATAATACATGGCTGCATCTAGCCAAGTACCCCAACGAGTAGGGCATGGAAAAGGTGGCAGAGCCAAATTTGGATTCATTTTTATAAACAATTGCTTTCGACGGGGTGCCTAAAAAATTAAAAATGAGTACATGTCTCTAAATTTATGGATTTTTGCATTACTTTTAAAAATACAGCTTTGGTACACGATATCAAATTATTTACACTATCAAATTCTAATCGTATGAATTCCGCAACACGATGGAGTCCATGTGCAAAACATGTCAAATGTAGCATTTTAGGATACATTATTTTGAGTGAAGAAATTCCACTTAACATGTAAGCAGCTGAGTCTGTTACAATAAGTAGTACTTTTTCATATTGAATGCCTTTAGAAAGTAAAATAAATTAAAAAATAGAATTGAAGTAAAACTTAGATAATTCCTTACCATCTGGCCACAAAATTTGTAATGAATCGTTACAAAAAGCAGCAATTGAAGCTCCATTTACATTTTCAAGAATACCCATGTTTAGCAAATAGGATTTTTTCTCAACAGATTCATCCAATATACCAAAAATAAAGTTGGCTACATATCTTTGTTCGCTTCCGTGGTTTCATCAACAGAAATCCATATATGTTTGCCTTCTGCTATTTCACGCATTTTATCTAACGATTCTTTATACAGTTGAGGAACATACTTATTTCGAAGTGAGCTTTCACTTGGGACTGATAGATTGGCGTACTTACGAAATATGTTTTTAAAACTGGGATGGCTTACTTTTTTTATTGGTATATTAGTCTCTAACAAGAATTTACAAAGATCTTCATTAAACGTGCTGGCACTATTACTTAGTGGAAACTCCGTAATTAGTTTTTGTTGACCTTGTTCTTTCCGAGATGCAGATTGTTTGTGTTTTTTTGTATTAATATGCTGTTCTATGTTAATTTTTTTTTGACTGTTTATTTTACAAACACAAACATTACAAAAAAGCCAATCCTTTTCAATTTTAAAAACACCAGGATAAGAATTAATATGCTTTAGTAATAAAAATCTTTTTTCATTGTCTTTTGGCATTTTTTCGTTTAAACGGTATTTTTTCAAAACAAGTGACAAAAAAATTTCAGTTTAGTACTGCAAAAGGAAGATCCGAAATCAAACCAAGGTGTAACTGTGAGACAAACTCCATATATGTATATAAATGCGTTGTTTGTGTTATTTTTATATACAATTTCACAGTTAGACAAGGCAGCACAAATGATCAAGTGCTCTAATGCATATACATACATATGTATGTACTTGAGTAAATACATATGTATGTATACTTTGCAATCAAACGAATAAAAGTACTACAATGGCCAAATAATACAGGTCTACTCAACTCATCAGCTGATCGTTTTTGCTCACTGTTTTTTCATGCTGTTTTTGTAAAATTGCATGCTATTTTTGACAAGAACGGCGGATTTTTCTTGTTTTTTGTTGTGTTTGTTGTGGCGATGCACAGACCTGTATTATTCGGCCATGAGTACTACATATTTATTTATTATAGTACAGAGTTGTAATAAAGTGGAACAAAATTAAACCTAAGAATATAACAATGTTGTTAATATGACGAAAAAGATATAATTGTCTTGTAAAAATGGCAAAATAAGCAAAAAGGCATCACAATTTCAAAAGTAGCAGTAAATGCAAAAATCTGCTTATATAGCATTAAAAAGCAAAAAAAGCAAAAAAAGCTAATTTATCTTCTCTGTTTATAAGTAATTAGTCGAACTTTTATTAATATTTTTATATATTGAAACGATTAATTTTGGCTCAAGTTCAAACCCGAATTTACCCATTTATTTATTCTAATTTTTTTTTTTTTATTTTTAATTTTTATTAGAAATTTTTTTGGATAAATTCATTATTATTTTTTTATTAAGAGAGTACTATATATAGAACAATTTTTATTATTCATCATACTAGCAGAACGGATCAGTACTGATTTCGAGGTCGCTACACCATCCCATCAGCGTTCTTTGTTCAATTTTACCACTTTTGACGGTGGATACTAGTGATCAGGAATATCAACTATTTAACCGTATTATTTAACAAATTAGGATACGAAAAGTACAAACTTATTCATTTTCACATGTCAAATCAATTTCGGTTAGTACGAAATCCCATCTATGATGAATAACTACTCTATATATTTCAGTCTCTCTTGCTTATTCAGCGCCATTGGCTGCTGAGAAATAAGCGGTACTTAATCATGTTGTTAGGTTTCTGTCATTTGTAGTTGAATTTCTTTTTTAGTATTCAACCAACTATGACCAAGTAAACATGTAGATTTTTGACGCGTGCCATCGTTATTTATAATTAATGTTTATAAGTAATTAGTCGAACTTTTATTAATATTTTTATATATTGAAACGATTAATTTTGGCTCAAGTTCAAACCCGAATTTACCCATTTAAAAATCTACATGTTTACTTGGTCATAGTTGGTTGAATACTAAAAAAGAAATTCAACTACAAATGACAGAAACCTAACAACATGATTAAGTACCGCTTATTTCTCAGCAGCCAATGGCGCTGAATAAGCAAGAGAGACTGAAATATATAGAGTAGTTATTCATCATAGATGGGATTTCGTACTAACCGAAATTGATTTGACATGTGAAAATGAATAAGTTTGTACTTTTCGTATCCTAATTTGTTAAATAATACGGTTAAATAGTTGATATTCCTGATCACTAGTATCCACCGTCAAAAGTGGTAAAATTGAACAAAGAACGCTGATGAGATGGTGTACCGACCTCGAAATCAGTACTGATCCGTTCTGCTAGTATGATGAATAATAAAAATTGTTCTATATATAGTACTCTCTTAATAAAAAAATAATAATGAATTTATCCAAAAAATTTTCTAATAAAAATTAAAAATAAAAAAATTAGAATAAATAAATGGGTAAATTCGGGTTTGAACTTGAGCCAAAATTAATCGTTTCAATATATAAAAATATTAATAAAAGTTCGACTAATTACTTATAAACATTAATTATAAATAACGATGGCACGCGTCAAAAATCTACATGTTTACTTGGTCATAGTTGGTTGAATACTAAAAAAGAAATTCAACTACAAATGACAGAAACCTAACAACATGATTAGGTACCGCTTATTTCTCAGCAGCCAATGGCGCTGAATAAGCAAGAGAGACTGAAATATATAGAGTAGTTATTCATCATAGATGGGATTTCGTACTAACCGAAATTGATTTGACATGTGAAAATGAATAAGTTTGTACTTTTCGTATCCTAATTTGTTAAATAATACGGTTAAATAGTTGATATTCCTGATCACTAGTATCCACCGTCAAAAGTGGTAAAATTGAACAAAGAACGCTGATGAGATGGTGTAGCGACCTCGAAATCAGTACTGATCCGTTCTGCTAGTATGATGAATAATAAAAATTGTTCTATATATAGTACTCTCTTAATAAAAAAATAATAATGAATTTATCCAAAAAATTTTCTAATAAAAATTAAAAATAAAAAAAAAAAAAAAAAAATTAGAATAAATAAATGGGTAAATTCGGGTTTGAACTTGAGCCAAAATTAATCGTTTCAATATATAAAAATATTAATAAAAGTTCGACTAATTACTTATAAACATTAATTATAAATAACGATGGCACGCGTCAAAAATCTACATGTTTACTTGGTCATAGTTGGTTGAATACTAAAAAAGAAATTCAACTACAAATGACAGAAACCTAACAACATGATTAAGTACCGCTTATTTCTCAGCAGCCAATGGCGCTGAATAAGCAAGAGAGACTGAAATATATAGAGTAGTTATTCATCATAGATGGGATTTCGTACTAACCGAAATTGATTTGACATGTGAAAATGAATAAGTTTGTACTTTTCGTATCCTAATTTGTTAAATAATACGGTTAAATAGTTGATATTCCTGATCACTAGTATCCACCGTCAAAAGTGGTAAAATTGAACAAAGAACGCTGATGAGATGGTGTAGCGACCTCGAAATCAGTACTGATCCGTTCTGCTAGTATGATGAATAATAAAAATTGTTCTATATATAGTACTCTCTTAATAAAAAAATAATAATGAATTTATCCAAAAAATTTTCTAATAAAAATTAAAAATAAAAAAATTAGAATAAATAAATGGGTAAATTCGGGTTTGAACTTGAGCCAAAATTAATCGTTTCAATATATAAAAATATTAATAAAAGTTCGACTAATTACTTATAAACATTAATTATAAATAACGATGGCACGCGTCAAAAATCTACATGTTTACTTGGTCATAGTTGGTTGAATACTAAAAAAGAAATTCAACTACAAATGACAGAAACCTAACAACATGATTAAGTACCGCTTATTTCTCAGCAGCCAATGGCGCTGAATAAGCAAGAGAGACTGAAATATATAGAGTAGTTATTCATCATAGATGGGATTTCGTACTAACCGAAATTGATTTGACATGTGAAAATGAATAAGTTTGTACTTTTCGTATCCTAATTTGTTAAATAATACGGTTAAATAGTTGATATTCCTGATCACTAGTATCCACCGTCAAAAGTGGTAAAATTGAACAAAGAACGCTGATGAGATGGTGTAGCGACCTCGAAATCAGTACTGATCCGTTCTGCTAGTATGATGAATAATAAAAATTGTTCTATATATAGTACTCTCTTAATAAAAAAATAATAATGAATTTATCCAAAAAATTTTCTAATAAAAATTAAAAATAAAAAAAAAAAATTAGAATAAATAAATGGGTAAATTCGGGTTTGAACTTGAGCCAAAATTAATCGTTTCAATATATAAAAATATTAATAAAAGTTCGACTAATTACTTATAAACATTAATTATAAATAACGATGGCACGCGTCAAAAATCTACATGTTTACTTGGTCATAGTTGGTTGAATACTAAAAAAGAAATTCAACTACAAATGACAGAAACCTAATAACATGATTAAGTACCGCTTATTTCTCAGCAGCCAATGGCGCTGAATAAGCAAGAGAGACTGAAATATATAGAGTAGTTATTCATCATAGATGGGATTTCGTACTAACCGAAATTGATTTGACATGTGAAAATGAATAAGTTTGTACTTTTCGTATCCTAATTTGTTAAATAATACGGTTAAATAGTTGATATTCCTGATCACTAGTATCCACCGTCAAAAGTGGTAAAATTGAACAAAGAACGCTGATGAGATGGTGTAGCGACCTCGAAATCAGTACTGATCCGTTCTGCTAGTATGATGAATAATAAAAATTGTTCTATATATAGTACTCTCTTAATAAAAAAATAATAATGAATTTATCCAAAAAATTTTCTAATAAAAATTAAAAATAAAAAAAAAAAAAATTAGAATAAATAAATGGGTAAATTCGGGTTTGAACTTGAGCCAAAATTAATCGTTTCAATATATAAAAATATTAATAAAAGTTCGACTAATTACTTATAAACATTAATTATAAATAACGATGGCACGCGTCAAAAATCTACATGTTTACTTGGTCATAGTTGGTTGAATACTAAAAAAGAAATTCAACTACAAATGACAGAAACCTAACAACATGATTAAGTACCGCTTATTTCTCAGCAGCCAATGGCGCTGAATAAGCAAGAGAGACTGAAATATATAGAGTAGTTATTCATCATAGATGGGATTTCGTACTAACCGAAATTGATTTGACATGTGAAAATGAATAAGTTTGTACTTTTCGTATCCTAATTTGTTAAATAATACGGTTAAATAGTTGATATTCCTGATCACTAGTATCCACCGTCAAAAGTGGTAAAATTGAACAAAGAACGCTGATGAGATGGTGTAGCGACCTCGAAATCAGTACTGATCCGTTCTGCTAGTATGATGAATAATAAAAATTGTTCTATATATAGTACTCTCTTAATAAAAAAATAATAATGAATTTATCCAAAAAATTTTCTAATAAAAATTAAAAATATAAAAAAAAAAAAAATTAGAATAAATAAATGGGTAAATTCGGGTTTGAACTTGAGCCAAAATTAATCGTTTCAATATATAAAAAGAAAATAATTTGTTTATATTTTCTTAAAATATTCGTGTTATAATAAATATTGCATCGAGTACCAACAAGAAAAAGAGTTGAGTAGTCCAAATGTAAATATATTTCAACACTATATTGATTTGCAATCACCTGTTTCCTTAATCTTACAAATTTTTAAAATTTTTCCGTTTGCTTACTTTTTTGGGCAAAAGCTTTTTTGAGAGTAAATTTTTCAGTTTACTCATTTACTGCATTTTACTGTAAAAGTACTCGAACGCAGCTATTATATGATTCATGTATATCTTTCAATTTGTATACTTATAACGGTACTCTGAATAACATGTTAAAAGAAAACAAATAAAAACACAAAAATAATAGGTATGCATATCTTATGCAAATTCAAAAGTAAATAGAAGGCGTTGTAGACAGTGTTCGAAAATAAACTGTACATTCGCACTAATTTGTAGACATATTCAGAAACGATATCTATTTTGTTAGTGTTTTTGTATTTCAACCAACCTGAACACAATATATGGTAATTTTTGAAAGGAAGTAACATACATTACGTAGCGTTCTATTTTTCGTTCTAAAGCAGTACAATTGAAGTGGTTGTGCTCTACATATGAAAATACCAATGAAGAATTTAGCGATGATTTCAATATTTTGCATTAGAACTCACATAAAAATAACATTTGAAACACTCCATTATTTATCTTTCCTTACTATTTCATTTTTTTAAATTATTTTAACATTAAATTCCTACTTTTGTTAAAATTTAACTTTTAACGGCAATTTTGAATTGTTGCAATAAAAATAGTTATATTAATAAAAATTGTTTTAGTGTTTTTTTTAATCCAAACTGATTATTATTTTTGGCTAAAGTTCGTAACATTTTTAGTCAGAAAGAATTGGACATGAGACAATATTCCAAAGCAACAAGGGAAAATTTTAACACCAATAATACTTAAGTATTAATCAAACCAAAAAAGTTTTTTTTAAGTAAAAAGAAAAATTAGAAAGAAAAATGGTACATGAGATAAAACCAACGTGTAACAATGGGCTAATTTAACGTTAATTAGTGATGGTAAAATTTGAATATTGATAGTGGTAAAGCAGTGTTTACTGTAAAAACAACTAATAATACAAATAACTCTCATATGCTTTTTCTAGACATTATTTATATAAATACAAATTTGAAATCACATTCAACCGAGCCACCTAAACAGTGGCGGATACATGGAAACACACATGAACACTGATGATGGGAGTGTAGCGGCTCACGAAAAACAACGTTGTTTCTGTTCTGCCGTGTAAGTTGAAATTAATTGGTGTGAAAATGTTCCCTCTACGAACTTTAGCCACAAATAATAATCACTTTGGATTAAAAAAACACTAAGAACAAAATTGTTCGAAAATAATTACATTAAGTAAAAATAGTTTTAATTTATCCAAAAAAAATTCTTAATGAAAAAAGAAATGGGTAAACTCAGATTTCAACTTGACCCAAACAATTCCTTTCAACATAAACCAAAAGCCGATTAACTAATTACGTACAAACATTAATAAATACATAAATGGAAAACAGCTTGATCGTAGCAGCCAATAGAGCTGGAAAGAGCGAGAATGTAATAATACGTAGAATATTTATTTTGTTAAGTTCGGCGTTCCGTGCCGAACTTTAATAATAAAAGATGGACTTTTCTTAGTCGTTGCTGATATTCAACTACTATCTTTATTTAATATAATTAATAATTACAGTTTTGTTTATGATAATAAATCTTAAGACTAAGCAAAAAGATGGGTAAGCGAGAATACACAATTACTTGTATGTAATTTAACTAAGCGTTGTTATAAGTGCTTGAACTTTAAGTGTGCCAAATTAAGGTGTATTAAATTATATATGTATTGAATTATAATACCGTCTTGCATTTTAAGTAAGTCATTCAACTATTACTCATATATTTGGCATTCTCACTATAATTTATTAGTACATATTCTACAAAGTAAATTTGCAGAATATGGTTGCATAAAATTACGCCGGTAACTATGTATACCATATGTCCATGATGTTATTAACATTATTTTAGGTCACATAGGAAGTAGCATCGTGGTTTTCCACGAAATTCCACAAAAGAACCGCAAGACTATACGGTTATCCGTGGCAAATCAGTCAACCAGTGCGAGCGAGACGAAAAACTATTGAAAGCCAAACAACACACGCAAGCCTAACCGCACTTAAGAAAAAATTACGATGACGCGAGAGCTGTTCTTCAGCCCAGAGCTGCTTAACGAATGAATACATAGAATAATTAAACGTAGGAGATGGGAAATTCGTATCAAGCGAAAGTGATTTAATTTAAACAAATGAATTAAAGCAATTTTCATATTCTAATTAGTTAAATAAAACGGTTAAATAAATATTTGATGTTCCTAGTCACTAGCATCCACCGAGCGCCATCCTGATTACATTATGTAAGAATATGGTGTGTCCGATCCATTTCCACTTTCGGCGTTTTATTTGCATGTGTAATGGGTTCTTCTTTACCAGGCTCCAGAGATTTTCGTTTCTTATTGTGTTGTTCCTGTATATGCCACATATAATGCGAAGGCTTTTATTTATAAAAACTTGAAGCCGCTGTCTGATCGATTCACTGGTCACCCATGTTTCACTTCCGTATAAAAAGGTCAATTTGACACGTGCGTTGAATATACGGATCTTTGTTGTTCTTATAGTGCTCTCCATATATTTTTGAGTCTGCCAAATGCACTTCTTGCTTTACTGAGTCTATTCATGATGTCCTCATTTATGCCCCCGTTTGCCGATATATTGCCTGCTAAGTATAAGAAACAGTCAACGTATTCTATTCGATGATTGTCGATGGTGATATGAGCGTTGGTGCTGTTATGTATTATGTTTATTTTTCTAAGCCAACTTTTCTGGCTGACTTCAGAATATCGTTTATTTTATCTTGCATATCCGATAGTTTATGTGAGATAAGGCAAATATCATCAGCATATTCTAAATCTTCCAGATGTCTTTGAAAAATCCAGGCAATACCGCTTTTCTTCTTGCACAGTTTCTCCATTAAGACGTCTATTACCACCATCTTAGTCGTGAACATGTCACTAATTATCCCGTTGTGTACAACATGTAGTTCGGCGCTGTTATTTTATTTGGTACTTCTTTCTTTTTTAGTGCTAGCCATATAGCTTCTATTGACGGCATCGAACGCTTTCTTAAAGCCGACGAACAGCAAATACATTGGTGACTTCCTCTCCCTCGACTGTTTAATAATAATTAGAAGTGTATTTTCTTGATGGACACAGCTACGATGTGCGCGAAACCCAGCCTCTTGGTCTCTTAATACAGCCTCTATATTTAAGTATTATTGTGGCTAATACCTTGTATGTTGTAATCAGCAACGTAATATCTCTCCAGTTGTTTTTTAGGTAATTTTAAAACATTACCTCTAGTACACGAACAATTTATGGTTTCTGTTCTCTAGACTTGTGCAATATGCGGTGTATGATGTTAACCGCATATTGCACAAGTCTAGAGAAGAGAAACCATAAATTGTTCGTGTAAGGTAATGTTTTAAAATTACCTAAAAAACAACTGGAGAGATATTACGTTGCTGATTACAACATACAAGGTATTAGGCACAATAATACTTAAATATAGAGGCTGTATTAAGAGACCAACAGGCTGGGTTTCGCGCACATCGTAGCTGTCTTCGGTGTCTACTCGCATTTAGAAGAGTTCTGGTAGAATTCCGCCTGCGCCGCAAGCTTTGTTGCGTTTAAGTTTCCTTATTGCGATTGCTGTCTGTGTGATTGCTGTCCTGCGATATCTGCGTATTATTGCTTGATTTGTGGGATGTTGGCCATTGATATTTTTAAAATATTTCGAGGTTCGATAAGTTGCAACATTCTGTCTGTAATCCACGGTTTTCTATTGGCCTTCTGGTTTGGACCTAATTGCTCTTCTGCTATTTGGTTCGTGATCTTGCATGTGTTTTCCCACGAATGCTTTCATTATTGATTATTCTTTCAGTGTACATTAATTTTGTTTTTTCACTAACTTCTTGTTATTTTAGCTTAGGAAAGTTACGAGTTTCTTCTACGGCCTGTTTTGTTTATGTTGTGTGACCTGAGTTTCGGCTTTACATACGTGACCACGAGTTTGTGGTTCGAATCAATAACAGCTCTTCTTTTCGTACGTACGTCGCATAGGAAAGAACGCCATCGATGATTTGTTGTACTCCATCATTGTCAATTACTACTTTCGCAATGAACTCGCCCATCAAAATTATCAAGTCGCGTTTTGCAATTTTATTGAGTGTTGCACCCATTTGTTGGTAAAAATGCGCTGTTATTGTGCGATCGCAGATTGGGTTCCATGTCTGTACGACATGTATCATATTACCATCTCCTGTGATCGTTTGCTTGCATCCATCCCACCTCATTATACTTATGCCTAGTATGTCCTCTCTTATTTTCGGCAGTTGTTTCTCAAGTTGGCCATTTAACATTTGATTTTCTCCTGTTGTAGTTTCGTTAATGAGTAGTTAGAGAGGCAGATGATTTGTCTATCGTAATCTATTCTGGTGCTGGGGCTGAAAACTTTCTGCAACCATGTTCACATGTGTGTTATTAAGGATGCCTCTAACATGAGGAGTAGATGGCTACCTTACATATCCCCTATCCGTCGCCCGGTGAGGCGTCCGATGGGAGATATGCAACTCCACACGGAAACATATTATATTAGCGTGTGAATTTTGTAGTGCTAGGTCTAATCGGTAATCTTAAGGCCCTTTATGAGAATATCATTTTAAATTTTAAAAACATCATTAATTCAAAAGATATGATTTATGCGTAGAGCTGCAAAACTATCGATAGTCGCGCCATTCGATAGTTTTTGGCGATGCTATCGATACCATCGATAGTCTCGAATTCTCGGAATATTGTCTATAGCAAAAAAAATATGTAAATAAAACTCCTAATTATTTTATCTTCCTTAAAGTAAAAAGAGGTTGAGTTTTTAGAAACAAAACATATATAATTCTACAAGATTAATTAAAAATAAATAAAAATACAATAATAGAACCACGGAATAATATGGACAATTAACAAAAAATTCAGAAGGAGTTATCTTTAAATTACCTGCAGAACACTTATTATTTTTTTGTAATGTTCAATTTCGTTTTAGAGATAACTCCTTCTGAATTTATTTTTGGGTGTCCATGTTATTCCGTGGTGCTATTATTTTAACGGCAACCGTATATAAGAATATATCGCTTAATTGCGGAAACAAAGTCACAATAAAAAACCAAGTTTTTCAGAAAACGTGTTTAGCGTATGTTGCTTCAGCAAATGAGCAACATACCCATAATAGTTTTTACAGTTAGTGAGACAACCAGTAATTTTTCTTAATAAATAACAACATATCTACACTTTTAGCTTTTAAACAGCTTCTACGGTCGGAAATTATGAGCCCAGCTTTGCTAAACATTCTTTCCGCTTCTGTTGACGTGGCTGGTATACCAAATACCGTAAGGCACAAGCTTTGATGAGTGACATTTCGCTACCATTACACTGCAAATAACAAAAATTCCAATATCAAACATTAATACAACAAATACCTTCCAATATTGCAGCGAATACCTGTCTATTGGAGAATTCTCAATTTCCAAATATTGCCGTAGTGAAATTATGGCATCCACTTGATTTGTTCTGACTTTGCTTGCTACTTTATTTCTGTTGTGGTTCAACAGAATAAAACATGTAATTTGTAGTTCAATTAAAAAAAGTAATTTTATTTAAGTCGATGCAATAAGCAATAGTCGACTATCAAAGTAAAAAGGTAAGTAAGCGAATGAATTTAACAATTGTAAAAAGTAATAGTGATGGCACTTCAATACACATGTGAGTTGACATAATGGTTGCATTATTTTAGTAATGTAGTTAGTCCGTGTTCCCACAACATCTCCCTCTCTTAAGAAACCTCATAGTCACCCATCCAGGCCGGTTTCCTGGCCAGTCGTCGTGCTCGTGAATCTATTTCTGTTGGTTGTTGTGAATCTATTTCTGTTTTTGGTTGTGGATCTGGTATACTGCTAGCTGACACTTCTTCTCGGTCATCCGGCATCTGCGATGATGAATCATTAGAACTGTTATATTCTACTGACGGTTCCGAAGGCTGATTTACAGTATCATCAGATTGATTACGTTGTGACAAATTATAGAGATCAAAATTTTCGCATAAAAGTCTTGTTGAATCGGTATTACTTTCGTTGGCATATCTGCGCTTTAACTGGTTTATGTGCTATCGAATAAGTTTCCGATTTTCGGTGAGTAGAATGTTGTAATTTACTTTTCCAACACGTTCAATAACTGTGCCTGGTGCCCAATGCCTCGTGTTGTGATGGTATACTCTGGCGTATTCTAAATTCCCTGCTACCAAACTTCTGAGCTTTTCCTCATGTTTCATGTCTAAATATTTTTGTTGTGATTGCTGCTGCAAGACTGGTGGTTTTAATAAATCTAAAGCTGTTTTAATTTTTCGTTGTAGAAATGCTTCTGCCGGCGTCCTGCTATTTGTTACATTGGGGTTTGGTGTTGACCTGTTTGCCTGTAAGAATGTTTGCAAATTCTCTACAGTCGTCCCTTCATTTTGGAGTTTTATAAGCGCCCTCTTTAACGTGTCAACAAATCTTTCCGCCTGCCCATTAGATTGTGGATGATAGGGTGCTGTGCGTATATGGTTCACTCCTCGTTTCCTCAAAAATGCTTGGAATTGGGTACTAACAAATTGTGTTCCGTTATCTGAAACGATTGTGTCACAGTTACCATATCTTGCAAACGTTTCGTCTAATTTCTCGATCACTGCTGATGCGGTTATAGATCTGGTCTGGAAAATCTCAGGCCACTTAGAATATGCATCAATTATTACAAGGTAATAATTTCCAACACATGGACCTGCGATATCGATATGCAACCTCTCCATCGGCTTAGTTGCCCGCACCCACGGCTGTGGTGTAGATTTCATTGGAGATTTTGCTGCCATCGCACATGGCTGACATTTTCGTACAAATGACATGATTTCTTCATCTATGCCAGGCCAAAACACATGACCTCTGGCCACAGATTTCATCCTCTCTTTGCCAGGATGTCCCCGACGCAATTGATGTAAAATACGATTTTGTAGTGGTTTTGGTATGATAATACGTTCCCCGAAAAGCACACATCCTTCTACGATGCTCAGGGAATCCTTTCGCCGATAATATGGAAGTAGAACATCTTCAAAATTTTTTTCCAACCTGAACTTAGTGCTTTCGTGACTTTTTGTAGTTGTTCACAACTGTTTGTAGCTTGCTTAACCATATTAAACGTAACTGGAATCTTGCTGATTTGGTCGTTTAATATCGATGACATATCTTCTTCAAGTTGAGTACATGCTATGACCATATCTTCATGCTCATTCTCATTAATCTGTCTCGATAGCGTATTTACACACCCAAAATTTTTTGTATTTACATACTGTAGCTCAAAGTCATAACGCATTAGAGTGAGTGCCCATCTTTGCAGTCGATTAGCAGTATGCAATGGAATTCCTTTTTTACTGCCAAAAATGGAAAGTAACGGCTTGTGATCGGTCCACAATATAAATCTTCTTCCGAATATGTAACGATGGAACTTTTTCACTGCAAATATTAACGCAAGCGCCTCCTTCTCTATTTGCGAATATTTCTGCTCAGCCGCCGTTAAAGTACAAGCGGCGTGTGCTATAACTTTTTCCGTATTATCAGGCATAATGTGGCAAATGAAAGCTCCAATGCCTTTGCCTGACCCGTCTGCTGCTACTTTTATGGGAAGATAAGGATTATAATACGTAAGCAGTAAATTAGAATTTAAGATGCTCTTAAACTGCTCAAATGCCCGCTCACATTCTGTCGACCATATGAACTTTACGTTTTCATGTAGTAAATTATCCAAAGGTGCCCTCAGACTGCTCATGTTACGCACAAATTTACCATAATAGTTTACACTACCCAAAAAAGCTCGAAGCTCGGAAATATTTTTAGGCGGCGGCATTTTCAATATTGCTCTAATTTTCTCCGGGTCTGGCCGGATTCCACTTCGTGAAACAATGTTGCCTAAATACTTAACCTCCGTCGTAAAAAATGTACACTTTTCCAATTGAATACGGAAAGTGTATTCACGTAACTTCTGCAATACCTTGAACACATTTTGTTTGTGTCGCTCCCACGTTGCACCTCCGATAATTATATCGTCTATGTACGCTGCGGTATCATCAATGTCTGCCAACATGGTGTCCATTATTTGCTGAAATGCTCCCGGCGCGCTTTTTACTCCTGGTGCTAAACGATTGAACGTAAATAACCCCTTGTGGGTGTTAATGGTAAGTAGCTTTGCTGATTCCTTGGTAACTTCTGTCTGCAAATAAGCATCAGACAAATCTATATGTGTGAAACAGTAACCATTTGCAATTTTAGCATAAATTTCTTCCGCTGTATGAAGAGGATACTGATGTGGTTCGAGTAATGAATTTATCCCTGATGAGTAGTCCCCACAAATTCTAATTTTTCCTGATGCCTTTCTAACAGCTACTATGGGAGCTGCCCAATCGGAAAAATCCACTGGTGTTATGATGCCTAACTGCTGCAGTCTGCTTAGCTCATCTTCCATGAGAGTTTGCATCGCATAAGCCACCGGCCGTTTTGCCCGGAATATTGGCTTTGCATTTGGCTTCAAATGCAGTTGAACCACTGCTTTGCTGCATTTAGACGGCTCTGCATTGAAAACGTCTGAATAACGTTGTTTAATTTCGTTCATGACACTGGCTGTCTTTGCTTCTATCGAATGCTCGATTTTGCAACATATGCTGGTTAATGGTTTTTCCCATAAGCCAAAAATGTCAAGTGCATCAGTACCTAAAACATTTAAATTATCAAATTCAGCTACAAAAATTTTTAATTGCTGTACTTCCCCGTTGAGCTGAAGTTCACAAGGAAACTCAGCTAAAAAACGAATTTTATTTTGTGAAGCACTGGTAGCATGACTATGTTGAAGTTGCACTCCTGGCTTACCCAGCTTACACCAATTTTGTTTGCCAATAATTGGCACGTCCGAAGCAGTATCAATCTGAAGCTTGAAAAGTTTTCCCTCTTCGACTGATGCTGTTTGCGTTTTTGGTTTAATAACCACTTCGACATACTTGCGCCGTGCCATAAATTTACACAATTTATTTGCACTTTGTTGCTTGTTGGTCGATGCTGACTTTGTGGCTTTTGTCTTCTATTACCTTGAAATGCGCTTTTATACAAGTTATTTTTCTTTGAGTTACAATAACCCTCTTTGTGACCAGTGTGCTTACACTGAGTACATTTGTGATTTTTGAATTCACAGTGTTCTGCATAATGCATAGCCCCACAGTTCCAACAGGGTGATTTTGGTATTTTTTTCGGCTTAGCCTTCACGTTTACATTGTTTGTATTCAATGTCTTGATCACATTTACGTTTCTGCTCGGTTGCTCCACCAGTACTGTGTCTTTTTTCAAGTTAAGCGTTCGCTCTGCTGTGCTGACTAACTTGCTCAACTTTGGATCAGTCTCATCTTCCAACCCCATTAATAATTTCGTACGCATTTCTGCATCCTGCTTGCTTTTCAACCCGATGACAAAAATTAAACACTTTATTTGATCAGCTGTCATGTCTGCCAGTTTTGACTTCTCACAGCATTCGTTTACGCGTGCTGCATACGTCACAGTGTCTTCATGGTTTTCTTTCTCGAGTTGTAAGCACTTATATCTAAGGCTGAAAATTGATTCTCTCGTACCGAACATATTCTGGAGTATTTTAACCGTTTCTGCAAATGAAATGTCTCTTGGATTCTTTGGCAAAATGTATGTTGCGTATTTTCCATATGCTATGGAATTTAACTTCCTCATTAACAGTCGAACTCTCGCTGCATCATCCAACTCTTTTCCGTCAACGATGAACACATCTTCATTACGTGTGTACCATACATCAAATGTTAGGTTATTTTGCGGGTCATAACAAAATTCAGCTATGCTGCTGGCCAATTCGCCCATCAAATTTTCTTGATTTTTTTCTACCTTACCTTTTGTGAGCATTTCAATTACCCTGCTCTGTAGTTCCAGTAGCTCCTGGATTTTTTTTGCTTCCGCCATTACGATGCAGCAATGTTAATTCGCCGGAAAAAAACAAAATGGTGGTGCAGCTAAAATGTCTACCCACTGTTTGCTAAGAAAAAATAAATGCTTCTAGCAACTCTTTATTTATATTTTCTTTTACGAATTTTTCCTGCGTATGCACACAAAACCTGCACTTTCCTTAATCCTCGTCGCCAATTTCTGTTGTGGTTCAACAGAATAAAACATGTATGTAATTTGTAGTTCAATTAAAAAAAGTAATTTTATTTAAGTCGATGCAATAAGCAATAGTCGACTATCAAAGTAAAAAGGTAAGTAAGCGAATGAATTTAACAATTGTAAAAAGTAATAGTGATGGCACTTCAATACACATGTGAGTTGACATAATGGTGGCATTATTTTAGTAATGTAGTTAGTCCGTGTTCCCACAACAGTTTCCAACAAATTTTAATAGAGCTGATGATTTATGCTGAATACTTTTCGATGTTGACGGTTCTGCATTCTGCAATGGCACGTTTCTCCTCTTTATAATACTCAATTCATTTTGCAGCAAATGTGTTGCTTTATCAGCATTACTTGGAAATAAAAATCCTTCTTGATGCGCGGGTCTAAAAGAGTTGCGATTCTCGTTGTTGTTCGTTCCTCGTAAGGAAATATTCGTTTTTTTAATCTTTCTATTAGAAAAGAGTAGTATAGGATTGTATGTCCTGCAACCATTAAAATTCTCAAATTTCAGCAATTAAAATTTAAAATTTTAAGAATTTCTGTCTGTCCGTGAGAATTTCTGGTTGTGAGAATTTGTGTCCGTAGGAATTTAAGTTTTCTTGGGGTTGAAGGGGTGTTGTAGTGTGCAAGATGATTTTGTATGTCTGTCCGTGTGTATTGATGTCTGTCCGTTGACTTTATGGGTAATTAAATTTGAAAATTTCAATTGTCGAAATTGTTTTAAATGTTTTGTCGGCAAGCTTTGATGTTTGTGTGTGTGTGATTTTCTCACGCTTTCACGAAATTAGTATTTATATTTAGAAATATATATTTATAAATAAATCCTTTCTCATGTCAACATATGTATGTGCAATTCTCGGATTGTTTTGTTGGAGGACAATTTCTATCTGAATCTGAATACCCCCAATTTTTGTGTGTTTTCTTTTCTTTATGGGCCAGTGAGATTTTTTATTTAGGACCAACGTTTGCTTGATGAGCTTATTTTATGATCGACAATTTTTATGACATTTGTTTATTTTATTAAAGTCCAGCATATATTTCATCTGTGTTAAAGTCTAGTTTGTTTGTGCTCTTGTTTTGAGTGGCGGTTGGAATGTATGTATGTATGTCCGTCAGTCTGTGTGACGATTTGTTGACGACCGACTATTTTTTGGCATTTGTTTACTTTATTAAAGTTCAGCATATATTTCATCTGTGTTAAAGTCTAGTTTGTTTGTGCTGTTGTATTTAGCGGCGGTTGGGATGTATGTATGTCCGGCAGTCTGTGTGACGGTTTGTGTGTCATCATTAGTTTTTTAATTTTGCTGTAGATATTTGAAATAAAAAACATTTGGTAAATTTTGTATATGCATTCATTTTTATTAAATAAATTTTAAAACTGATAAAAAAGTTTGAGAATTTATAATAAAACATACATATATATATATGTATAAAAATAATAAAAAAAAGCAAAACATTATTTTAAACAAGATTTTTCTTTTGTTAGTAAAAGAGCATTTCTTAATGCGCAAACACCAAATGTGTGATAATTACAATAGAAACACTCGGGATATAATTTCCATTTGCTTAAAGTTGATGCAGCCAAAGTCCTCTATGTTAAAAACTCTTTTTCGAAGTATTTTTTCTAGCCATTGTCTCTTTTCTTCTCCTTTAACATATATTTTAGAATAGCGTACATTAGCTTTTAAAAATGTGTAAACACTTTTAAATGAAACTGATCCATCGTCCCAGTATAGGTGATGATAGTTTTTTGTTAACCAATTTGCTTCTCTCTGCTTTTTTTCTGACAAACATTGGAAATCGTATGGAGGTTTTATGATGAAATTAATGTAATCATTATTGTTGAAAACAACTGCTGCTTCTTTTGGGATGAAATCATTCGAATTACTTTTGAAACCTTGCAAGTCTATGAAAACAATATTGTCATCCATATTATTAAATTTATAAGACTTTTCGAACTTGTACTTTTATTGGAATATATTCAATTATGCGATCATGAATAAGAATACAGTAAGCTGATGTCTTTGATGGAATATTTGTTGCTGTTTCAAATTCAATTTTTATATCAATTGGTCCGCTGTTGAGTGATTCGTTCTGATGGGTTACATCTACTACAATAATCGGTGCATTATTTTTAAACTCTTGAGCAGTTAGAAGCGGTTGAGGTTCTCTCATGTAGTAGCTCTGTTGAAATCTTAGATACATATCGTAGAGAATTGCATAGCGCTCATTCTTAAATTTTATATTTAGATCATCATATGGGTACTGAATTTAAATGTACTTTTAAATTACTGAGGTCACAATGAACAAATTTATTATCGCGTTGAAAAGCAACCAATACAAAACGAGGTCGTTCTCTATTTGCAGCCAGTTTAACGTTCCATATATGGCTAGTTCCTGTATTTAGTTGAGGATTAATATGACAATCCCAACTACGAAATGCCATCGGTATAGAAGCACTACTATTAATAACTTTAATCATATTCAATTTGCCAAGATCAGATAATTGTACATGTGGAATTCTCCATGAGATGAGTGAAATTGTAAGTTTTGCTTTTTCAGTAGAAACACTAGAGTGTACTAGATCTTCATCGCTCTTATTACGTAAGAGTATCAATTCATGTTTACTATTTAGGATAATTTTATTGTAGTCTTCAGCGTATCCTAAAAACATTTTTAATGGTACATAGAAATTGAAATATCCATTTACAAGTTTCACATCGTCAATTTTATTCCATCCGGAATTCTGCATCCCATTGCTTTCCGTCGGTGTTAAGGAAACTAAATTTTTGATAGTGCTTGTGGATCCTAAATATCTTGTATGATCAATCTCAATACCGTTAAGTTCATAACGAATTTCATCAAAGAGATATGCGACAAAGTTGTTTTTTAATTTAAAATTTTCTGTAGATTTGGAGGTTTTCTCATCTACAACAGATCCTTCCACATATATATAACTTTCACTAGGTAAAACATACAAATCTTGATTTTGTATTGAAATGCGTATTTCATTATTATTGTTGTAAGACTGTAGGTATGGCACATATGTATGATAGTCCTTTTTGATTATATTTTCATCAGATAATGGCTTATCCAATACATTTATTATTGAACTCATTTTGTCTTCAGTTTGAAATTAAGAGACTTTAGAAAATTTTTATTTGTTGTTGTCAACGTTTTTTGATGAATTGATCTTTTCAATTGTGGTTTAGGTTGTGATAATGTTTTAGGGTTGTATGTTGTTGCTGTTGTTATATTTTTCGATATACTTGAGTTGTATATCAACATTACTTAGTTGGTCTTAAATGAATTCTTATTGTTATTTCCTCTCCTCGAAAATTAATTAAATCGCCGTACTGATCAACTACTCGTAGCGTTAGTGAACCTACCTCTCTGGAGTTCACAGGTAAATAAATGAGGTTTCTAGGAATCTCAGCTATTTTATAGCCTGGAGGCACATTAATCGGAAACTCGTGTAGTGTATGCGATTTGGAATTGTTCATATATGTATTAACAGTGATACTACTTTCAATTCGTAATAAATTCACCTTGAAAATATTAACTGGAAGATCTGAATAATGATCTTCGTTTGGAGTTGGGATTTTATCGTGAAATCCTAAGAGTTTTCCGATTGTATTTCCCTTATTAAAATATATTGGATCCGTAGAGCTATTAACTTTAACCTGCATTGTGTTATTATTGGCTTCTATATAAATTTTATTTTCTCTACTATATCGTTTGTATTCTTCCTCTATATAATAAACTATGTCATTCAAGTCATAAGATCCAATTGGTATTTCAATCACATTTTCACCTATATGAAACAAATTGTTATAGACATCAACATTTGCAATGCTATTATACGAATGAAAATCAGTTAGAGCACATTCATATGTCTCATTTAACTCAATAGGAGGGAAGTAATTAGCAGATAACTCTGATGAGTTGGAGCTCAGAGTAAGTGTTATTGACATTATGCCTGCTTGATTGTAAATGAATAAAGTTTAACACACAATATGGTTTATAAAAAGCATTTTTATTTTAATTTAATCTTTTTTGTTTTGAATTTACATTATATTTTTTAATACTAAATGCAATAATTCTTAATACAATAATTCTAAATATTTTGTTTCAACTATAATATTTCATCTTTACTTATCCAAGAATTGTGTTCATTAGTAAATCCTAACCACTTAACATACGCTTTATCTCCTTTAGTTTTCATAATCTTTTCAACTAGATATGTATTTGGAAATCTAGTTTTTGAGAGTTCTTCATCGTAAAAAGTAGTATATTTGTGGGCATTCTGGCACACCAATTAGGATCTAATTAGATTTGGCCTCCTTATGGAAAAAATACACGTATGTGCATTCTGGCAAACCAATTAGAATCTAATTAGATTTGGCATCCTTATGGAAAAAATACACGTATGGGCATTATGGCACACCAATTAGAATCTGATTAGATTTGGCCTCCTTATGGAAAAAATACACGTATGAGCATTCTGGCACACCAATTAGAATCCCACTAGATTTGACCTCCTTATGGGAAAAATTCACGTATGGGGAAAATACACGTATTGAGATACTGAGTCATATAATGAGAAAAATATGATCATTCTGTTACACATGCATTCATATATTTTTCCATGTGTATGCTTTTACAATAAAGAGAAATTCAAATGAGATATTTTTTTCGCACCATGTCAATGAGATTCTCATTTGAGTAGTTTTTATTAAAACCTAAAATAAGAGTTTTACTATCCAGCACAAATTGATATAAAAGAACGTTCAGATTTTTTTGTTTATTATTGTTCTTCACAGTTACTTGAAATCACATTAAACAAAAGTTAAAGCAGCTTTTCGCATTAAACAAAATGGTAAGTATACAGTTTTATAATATATAAAAAAATTTTTATTTATTATATTGATGCTGTAGAAAAAATATACAAATATTAATACATATTATATGATTGTTTTTATTTAATTGCTTTTAGATCTATCAACAGTTAATTAACATAGCCCAAGGAATAAAATCAGAGTACACGAAAATTGATGATATTCCCTTAAATGAACCATTAAAAATTTTAAATTTTCAGTGGAAGGTTACACAATATGGATCCAAAGTCATAGCATATTTGGAGAACAATAAGCGGTTTTATATACCTCAAAGAATGGTTAAATATTTAAACAGAGAGGATCCTTACTTAGCCAATATGAATGAAAAAATTTGGACAATTATTTACAAAGGATGACAATCGCCAAATGGTTCTGCAATATTCGAACTAAACTACAGCTAATTTTTTTTAATAAACATAACTAGTTTTGTAATGTTGTAAATCTGTATATTATAAAACAATAAATGTACATATGTGGTAATGTGAAATGAATCTCGATTATGTATTTATTTTTGCACATGCGTAGACTTGCATTTTATTCGCTTTATATATTTATTTTACATTTTAAGACATGCGTAGGCTTGCATTTTAAGAAAAAGTATAGAACAATTCAAATCTCGATTATGTATTTATTTTTGCACATGCGTAGACTAAGTATAGAAAAAGTATAGAACAATTCAAAATTAATTGAAAAGTTAAACATGCATGAGCAAGAAATAAGGTCAAAAATATGCTGCATTATTTCCTATTTTATTTCATTTGTTGTTTTTAATCTTTCTATGAAAAGGTAGTAAAATTTAAACATTTGTTTGTATGGAAAAACATGCGAAAGACATGCGTATGCTTGCTTTCACGTATTTTTGTCGTAGTGTGTGGGTGCATTAACTATTTTTATTGCAGGACACACATTTTTTTCTACTTCAATGTTTTAAAATGCAATAATTTATAAGGCCATAAATCTGGTATGGTATGTTTGTTACTTAAGCAAAAAAAAAGGGTATGGAAATCAATAAAATTTTAAAATCCGTTTCAGAAAAACTCTTAAGAACGAAAGACATGCGTATGCTTGCTTTCACTTATTTTTGTCGTAGTGTGTGGGTGCATTAACTATTTTTATTGAAGGACACACATTTTTTTCTACTTCAATGTTTTAAAATGCAATAATTTATGAGGCCATAAATCTGGTATGGTATGTTTGTTACTTAAGCAAAAAAAGGGTATGGAAAGGCAATAAAATTTTAAAATCCGTTTCAGAAAAATTTCTTAAGAACGAAAGACATGCGTATGCTTGCTTTCACTTATTTTTGTCGTAGTGTGTGGGTGCATTAACTATTTTTATTAAAGGACACACATTTTTTTCTACTTCAATGTTTTAAAATGCAATAATTTATGAGCCCATAAATGTGTTATGATACTTTTGTTACCTAAGAAAAAATTGTATGGAAATTTTTCAAACAAGGGTGATTAACAGTATATGTGTATGTAGTATTGCCTCTAGAAAAGTATAAAATCACCTATTTTTTCGAACAAAATTCTAGTTCTGTGAAATTATTACACATAGTAAGATTTATGTGAAATTATTCGACGTAAAAAGATTTATAAAACTTTAAACATGGAATGTAAAAATATATTTGCGAAATATGTAAATTAATTAGTTTTTCCACATGGTGGAACAAAAAAAGACACTATTTAAAACAACACAACGTTGTATTAAGAAAGCCTATATGGAACACTCCGCTGTACCATAATGTTATGAAGGCTAATTTAAAAAAAGCAGAATCAGAAGCAGCAATAATAATATCATCAGAAGCAACAACTACATCAGCAAAAGCAACACCAATAACATCATCTGAAACAGCAATATCAGAAACAACAACTACATCAGCAGAAGCAACACCAATAACATCATCTGAAGCAGCAACATCAGAAACAACAACGATATCAGCAGCAACAAGAACAGCAATATCATCAGCAGAAGCAACAACAACATCGACAGAAACAACACCAACAATATCATCAGAAGCCACAACATCAGAAACATATCATCATCTTCTCGATGGAGATGATGATATCTTTCTAAATATTAAATTATCGAAAGAAATTATTCACATTAGTGAAATAATTATGCTGCCTCCATTTGATGTAGCATCATACTTGGCTCTATATGATGGCCAAGATGATGTATTAATGGAGGCAGTAAATAAAATTCCACTAGTCTAGAAAAACTTATAATTGAATAAAAAAATATATAAATTATTTAGTCGTTGGCCACTTTTAATCGAGCATACGATCTTCTGCAGTTTGCACAACGTTTCACGCGTTCTTACCGAAAATCCGGCCTTGTAATTGAAACGACGTGGTTAATTATCAAAATGTGACTGAATTTATTCTTCATCTTTACATTCTTAAATCAATAACATATTTCATATTATTCTCTTATTTTTAATTGGCGATGCCAGATAATAAAATAATAATAATAATAAATACAGATTTTGATCTTTACAAATTCCCAATTGGAACTTTAGTATAATATGTTATCAGGGTGCTAACTGGTGTTAACTTATATATAAATTAAAATGTATGTCTTTCACTAAATTTTATTATTTCTCTTTTTTATTAATTAGATTTAGATTAGAAAATTACAATTTTTACATTTGTTAATATTATATATGTTGTAATAAAATTTCATAAGTGTGGTTGCTTCTTTCTCTATTTCAGTATTACGTATCCTATGTTGTACACATGAACAGGTATCTGGTCCACATGTCTCATTTTCATTAGACCAACAGCAATTGTCATAATGCTCTCCATGTTTATTTATCGTTGTTTTCAAATTATTTGTCCCTTTTAGATGTGATTGAATAGTCATGAGTTTATATTTATCTTCATCGGAAATAATATGGGAACACCGTTTTAAGAAATCGTACATATCTTTTAGAATCATCCTTGTTAATGAGAATGACTACATATGTAGACAAAGTGTTTGCGAATAAACCTTAATGATGTTAGATTAGATATTTATACCATTTTTTAATTTATTTATATCTACAATAGTTTTCTTATTTCATTTGTGAGGGGGATATATTCAAACATTTTATCTTGTATAATTAAGCAATAAGCAGACATATTAGCGGGGATATTTTTTAAGGTTTTTATTTCAATCCGTATGTCGATTGGTCCAGTTTTGATTGATTCATTTTGATGTGTTACATCCAATACTACTATTGGAGCCAAAGCTTTAAAATTTTCTCTTGTTAATAGTGGTTGAGGATCGCGTGAATAATAAGTTGATTGAAACTTTAAATACATATCATATAGTATGGCAAAACGATTTCTATCAAATTTTAGGTTTAGATCATCATAGGGATATGTATCAGAGTTAAGATGTACTTTTATATCTGTCAAATCACAATGTTGAAATTTGTTGGCACTGTTTCGAAGACCCAAAAGTAGGAAACGTGGTCTTTCGTTTTCGCTGGCTAACTTAACATTCCATAAAACCGTTGTACTTTCTGGAACTGACGGGTAGTAATACATATCCCAACTTCTGAAAGATATATTTAAAGGATGGCGATTGTTAATTGTTTTAAACATCTGCAATTTGTAAGCGTCAGCAAGTTGAATGTGTGGTATTTTCCAAGAAATGTTTAAAATAGACAACTTAGTTTTTTCGGTTGATACATTAGATTTTAAAACTTGTTTATCATCTTTAGATCGCAAAAGAATCAATTCATGTTTAGAATTAACTATTATTTTATTAAAATCTTCAGCAAATCCAAGTAAGAATTTTAGTGGCATACAGAAATTGAAATAACCGTCTACAAGTGTAAGATCATCATTATTAAGTGGCGACCATCCTGCATTTACTAGATTATCACTTTCTGACTTATTCAGCGACACAAAGTTTTTTAATTCTGTTGCAATATCCAAATGACGTGTACGATCAATTTCTACACCATTGATTTCATATCGAATTTCGTCAAACAGATGTGCAATACAATTGTTTAAGAGACGTATAGATGTGGAAGCTGTTGAATCTTCCTTTGTTGCAAGCCCTTCAATGTATAGAAGACTTTCGCTTGGTAAAACATATAAATCTTGATTTTGAATTGTTATACGAATTTCATCATTATTTTTGAATGACTGTAGATATGATGTGTAGCTGTGATACTCCTTTTTTATAATTGAACTATCCAAATGTGGTTTTTGTAAAATATTAATAATATTACTCATTTTATAGAATTTTTCAGGCTCGATAGCTATTTTTTTTAATATAAATCCCAAATTTATTAAAAACTTTTTATTAACTTCACTAAGAGTGTTACTTAGTTCAGGCTTAATACCTTCAATTTTTCTTTTATACTTTTCTGATTGACTTTCACAGCGCGATGACTTTTCTGATTTGTATTTCGTTGTTGAATGAAGTCGGACTTATTTTGCAACTCACTTTTATTAAATATAATCATTCTCTCATAGGCTTTAAATGTAATCTTATTGTTATTTTTTCATCGCGAAAGTTAATTAAATTTCCGTTTTGATCGACGACTTTCAAAACAAGACTATTAACTGATTTTGAATTCACGGGTAAATATATCACATTCGATGGCGCCTCTGTAATTTTATATCCAGGGCTAACGTTAAGTGAAAACTCATGTAAAATATGTGCAGACATGTTATTTATATATGATCCGCTTACAATATTACATTCAACGATTATTGTATTTATTTTTGTTATATCTATTGTTTTATCCGAGTAATGATCAATATCTGGTTCTAATACTCTTTCGCTAAAGCCCAATAAGGAGCCGATAGAGTTCTTTTTATTGATATAAATGGAATCAGTTGTGCTTTTGATGTATGTTTGTAATGTATTATAATTTGCTTGTATGTCAAGGGTTCCTTTCTCATTCAGATTATGATATTTCTTTCTCAGTAATTCAGCTATATCAGCTAATTCATATGATCCAACAGGAATTTCTATTTCATGATTGCCAATATGAAATAAATTGTTTTCTACATCAACATTCGGAATTGAATGATATGTGTCAAAGCTTATTAAGCCACAAACATAATTTTCATTTAGTTCCATCGGTAGAAAATAGTTTGCAACAAGATATGAAGAGTTTCCGTTTAATGTGAGTGTTATTGACATTTTAAAGACTGATGAATGAATGAATTATTAATAACATCTGTTATGATTTTTATGATTCATTGCTTATATTAATCCAAGAGTTGTGTTCTGATGAAAATCCTAGCCATTTTACATAAACCTTATTCCTTTTTCGTTTTAAAACTTTTTCTACTAAATATGTGTCTGGAAATTTAGTTCTCATTAGCTCGGGCTCGTAAAAACAACCTTTAATTTCATGACCTTGATAGTCTCTTAATATATAAGTATTAGGGTTTGTATTTTTTATAGTTTTAATTTTAAATATTTCTGTAGTCCAATTTGGTGTGTAACCTTTTTCAAATGTATGCTTATATTTACTTATTCGAACATTATCATTCACTTTAAACTTTGGTCTTTTAAATATTTTTAAATTGTTGTAAACGGTATCCAATAACAATTTTTCTTTTGAAGAATTCACTTCATTAGGTGACATTTTTATTGTTCTGTGATATGTGTTATTATATTTGTCAACAAGGTCTTGATATATGGTTATCCATTTATATGAACCCCGATAGCTAAACTCTTTCCACATCATTACTTTTAAAGTTCTATTAAATCGTTCTACTATGGATGCCTTTAGAACACTATATGTTGAGTAGTGATTAATTTTGTTTGATTGCATTAGTTGATGAAACTGATTATTGAAAAATTCTTTACCGTCATCTGTTTGTAAATTTCTTGGTTTTCGATTGTTATTAGTGATAATACTCCTCATAGCATACGCTACACTCAGTGCAGTTTTATTTTTTACTGCTGCAACCCAAGCTTTTTTTGAGAAGGTATCTATTACTGTTAGAAGATAACGATATCCATTATTATATAACGCATAATTCCCCATTTCAACCAAATCAGCTTGCCATAAATCATCAATTCCTTTCATTATAACTCGTCTTCTTTTAAAATTTTTTCGCGATTGTTTGTGTAGTTCATTAACTATTTCTCTTTTATTCTCGTTCATTTTGTATATGATTATTTTTTCTATGTCATTCTCATATATATATATATATCTTATAAAGTTTTGTTTACTTAGCCGTCTTAATTTTAGTCCACTCAAGTTTTCGTTTTTTCACATCATCCACATTAGTGTTTTTATCAATCCGTTTAAAAATAAAATCACCAATTTTATTAAATCTTTCTTCTATATTTTTTATAAAGTCTTTATTTGAAGAGTATATTTGACCCTTCACAGCTTTTTCAATAAGTACAACATCTTCATCAATATTTTTTTTTATGTTTTCTTGTAATATTTTTATATCACTCCTAATAATATTTAATTGTGAGTCATATTCATTTTTAAGTTCTTCTATGCTAATCCATTTAAAAATATAGGCTTCAATCTCATTTAGTCTATTTTCGATTTTATTGGAGAGGTTCATATTTATATCATGGAACTGATCCTTTATAATCTTTATAGTAGTATATATCTTTTCTATATCTTTAGTTATGTTATTGATTTCTAAATTATGTTGGGATATCCTTAACTTCGAGTTATTTAGATTATGATTAATTGAACTTTCACCAAATTTATTTATATAACTCATTTTTAATATATTATGTTAGATTCTCTTAATTCTTCAATGATGGAAATTATTTCATTTCTGTGATTATTATGACCAGCACTTTCCGATGAAATAAGTAAACGCATTCAGTCAACTAATTCATTTGGGTCATCCCAATATATATAGCTAGGCTTACGATTGTCTACAGATTTTAGCGATAATCCACTACCTTTCGTAAAAACATTTGTTTTAGTATTAAATAAATTGTTTATTATGCGAACATATTTGAACGCTCGTGTACCTTTAATTTGAGCTTTTGATTGATATTGTCGTTTATGTGCATTTGTACTTATTAAAATTTCTTTATATTTTTTTAAATCATTTTTATTGTAATGTAGGGGTTTTGAATGAAATAATAATTCAAATAATCCTGGAGTCATTTTCCACATTAAATTCCCTATTTGAATTGAGTTATCCACATTAAAATTTAGCACATTATTTGCATAGCGCCATTTTCCACTTTCATCTATGTTGAAACCATAAACTTTATCTATCGTTTTGTTAATCAGGAGCAATTCTATATTTTCCGCTAGTGACGATTTTTTACTAACATTTAACGCTTCTTGATCATAAGCTACAGCATCGTCATAATTATCAGAGCTATTATCGGATGGTAGTGATGGAAGTTGTGAATCTGTTATGTCATCATCATTTGACTGAAAATCATCTGATTGATAATCATAAATTTTTTCAATTTTCTTATTTGAAGGTTTTGTTATATCTTTGAATGACTCGTGCAATAAATCATCTGATTGGTAATCAGCAATTTTTTCATTTTTTGTATTTAAAGGTTTCGTTAAAGATTTAAATGTATCATCTAATAAATTGTCTGATTGATAATCATCAATTTTTTTAATAATCTTTTTCAAAGGTTTTGTTATAGGTGTAAATGTATCTTCCAATAAATTAAGTCTCTATACTTCATTTAATTTAATATTTTTTAGTTTTTCCTTTAAAATCGCCCTTGTATTAACAATATCTTTTAATATTTTATTATTACTCATATCGATCTGATTTATATCTGAAATCAATCGGGCTTGTATCTGATGTCGAACTGCTTTATATCTGATTGTGAACTGTTTAATATGAACTGCTTTCTATCAGCTATCGACCTGCTTTTTATCTGATTATAAACTGTTATGTATATATTTGTTAACTACTCCATATATTATTGTGAACTGCTTTTCTAACTATTCATGAAGTGATTTATATATCTTCCTTACAGTTGTATGAATTCATCTAAACCTTTCCTATATCGCCCTTTATTTATCAAATCGTCCTTATTCACAACCATGAATCCATATTTATCTTTCCAACACTCACTACATATATCCGTAAATTCTTTAAATGACATATCTCCAATAATATGATCATTATATATATGACGAAAATTCATTTCGTCCTGTTTAAATATTATTATCATATTCGCATTATCCCGAATAAGATGTTTGGGAATTTTCGTATATGTTTGACATAAATAAAAACAATCTATATTCTTATGTCTACCCATGCAAAAGTAATCTCTTATAGACCCCTGTTTTCCACATATAACATCATCAAAGATTATTATTGAATGAGGGATAGCTTCAGTCGGGCTTAGAACTTGCTCATTTTCCGCAAATGTAAAAATATTTATTCTGTTTATTGGGTCTATCAATTTCTTTAGATAACAATATTTTGGTTGATACAAAGATTTTGAATATATGTAAATGTTTTTAAACTAAGACCGTTGGGACTTTCTATTAAACTAATCATAACATTAGTTTTACCACAATTTGAAGGACCCACAATTAATGCTCGTATTGAATTTGGTAAAAGTGTACTATGTTTAATTTTAGATTTCTTGTCTTGAGCTTCATCAGCATTTCTTATTACAATTTGCTTAGCTTGCTTTACTAGTCTCATTTTGATAACTAAATGGGTTTTGATATAAATTTCCTGTTATATAACAAAACCTAATCATTTAAATTTTTAGTGTCAATCATATTAAACGTATATTATATATAATTAAAAGAAAAAATGAGTATAAACTATAGCAAAGGAGTTAAAAATAATCAGTATAATTTTGGAACTGGTTTTGTAAACAACTTAATAAATAAATTACCTGTTGAACTGCATTTACCTGGTTATCAGTTTTGTGGACCTGGAACAAAACTTGAAAAACGTTTAGCGAGGGGTGATAAAGGGATAAATTTGTTAGACGCAGCTTGTAGGGAACACGATATTGCATATTCACAGACAAACGATATTAACAAAAGACATAAAGCCGATCAAATATTGGTTGAAAAAGCTTGGAAACGAGTACAATCTAAAGATAGTGATTTCAAAGAACGAGCACACGCTTGGCTCGTAACAAACACTATGAAATCAGAAGTTAAGTTGGGGTTAGGTATGAATCATATCAAAACTCGTAAATCCAGAAAATCACAGAAGAAAAAATGTAAAAAGAGAAAAGCATGTGATAGAAAATTGTTTTCAACAACTGTTAAAAATACTCTAAAGCTCTTGAGAAACGAAAAACCAAACAATTTAAATGCCGCTGTTAAAATTGCACGAAAAGCCGTTACTTCAAACTTTAAAGGGAAGAAGAGAGCTAATATTGCTATACCGAGAGTTATACCAATGCCGAAAATTGGTGGATTTCTTCCAATTATTCCAATCCTAACAACTTTGTCAGCACTTGGAGGTTTGGCTACAGGTGGGTCAGCTATTATTAAGGCTGTTAATGATATAAAAAATGGAAAAGAACAACTAGCAGAGGCTACTCGACATAATAAACACATGGAATCAATTGCTATGGGAAGAGGTCTATATCTTAAACCATATAGATCTGGATATGGTCTGTACTATAAGGCAGCTCCAAAAAACTTTCAGATAAGCTACCCAATCGACCATTAACTGATATAGATTTGATGAAATATGGTAAACAACTATGTAAATTTAGAGGAGTTTTTATACGTGACCGTTTACCCAAAAAACCATTACTTCAAGAATGTGGTATTGTTAATTTAGATAATTTTCAGGGTCCTGGAACTCATTGGGTAGCTTATTATAAAAATCGCAACTATAAAGAATATTTTGATAGCTTTGGAAACTTACAACCTCCAATTGAAGTAGTTAATTATTTAAAGAAACCTATTGAATATAATTATGAGCGAAAACAAAACTATAATACATTTAATTGTGGTCACCTATGTCTAAATTTTTTATTCAATAAATATAATTTGAAATAAATAAAACACAAATAGTTATATTTTTATATTTAAACATAAATACATAATTAAAATTTTATTAAATTTTTTCTTTTTGTTTCATACTATACTCGTTTGAATTCGGTTGTAAAATATATAAATATTAATAAATATATAATAAATATTATACATATGTGGGAGGGGTTGTTATCGAAGCAGTCCACAACTGTAACGGGACCCTTTTTCGAATCCCCTCCTTTCGTGTCTCAGTAGTTGATTGTTCAGTCCACCATTGTGATAGATCTACCAATCCCTGAGACACGCGCTAATATCAGCGTTTGCTCTGGACTTTAGTGATTTCTGGGAGTCAAATTGTAATTATCGACTTCCATTTTCATCACCGGTGTCCATAGTAATTGCTAGCATATGACATAGACTGAGGTATCCACCCATATAGACTCTACAACTAATATGTATCGACCCGGTGGTTCTGAGTCTAACTCATGTGCTAACCAAAGCTAAAAAAAAATTAAAAATATAAAAAAATTAACAATCAATTTCCATTAACAAATTATCGTCAGCAGAATCATTTATAAATTGGTCTATACAATCAGGTGACCTTTGGTTGTCTATATGATCGATTTCCATTAGAAAATCGTCATTGCTATCGTTTATAAATGATTCTTGATAATGCCCCCAAGCCAGGGTTTTTACACTATTATTGCACACGTATCTTTTGTTGTCTAAATAACTTAAAGATACCTTATTTGTTAAAGACGTATATAAAACATGTAGTTTTGACTTAAAAGTATACATACTTCTATAATAGACTTTCTTATTATACAGACAGTTTTTGTAATCTAATAAACTTAAATTTTTAGATACATTACTTTTTATACCCTTTGCTTTCTTGACTTCATTCATGTCTTCCATTTTGTATGAGTACATTTTCGCTCTCAACCCCACAAATTCCTTCATTACCCTACCATTATTTTCATCCTTCATCATACCTAATATTTTTTTATTTTTTTGTGGAATACCATATTTATTATTCGCTTCATAATCTGATGTATCAAACTTTGCATCAATATCGTTTATTATATCTTTATAAAAATCATCAGTTTCGATTGTGTATATGAACGAATCGGTATCCATATAATTCAGCTCTACTTTGATATTATATTTTGGTAGTATATAACCATAATGAAAGTTGTACATCTTCCACTTTGAAAGTTCTAGTATTGTAAATCCTAAATAAATTGGTTTATTATAAAACGAATAACTTCTGTTTAGCTCCACAGCTATCATATTTTCCTCAAATATGCTGAATGAATGAAATTCTGGTTTGGCAATAAGGACACGAGCACCCATTTTCCTACCGACGCTTTCCCACTCATTTACAATTTTAACATTTTTACGCTTGTCAACGTTTTCCATTGTTTTACCGTATACGGCATTATTTAATAATTTGAAGAAATTTTTTTCAAACGTGTTTTGGGCGTTAGTTCTGTGTAAATTATTTAATGAAATATATGGCTTTAACCAGGCTGATTGCATAAATTTCAAAATTCGATGAATTTTTACTAACTTTAAACCATGTTTTAAACATTGTTGTAAATTTTTATAATATATTATATATCTATATTTATTATTTAAATCAACAATTAATTTCTTTTCTTTAGAATTTGGAGGATTTTTATTTTCGCTACAAAAAGGTAAATTATTATGAATATCATGAATTTGTAATGGATACAACAAATCAACTTCTAATATATATCCAGTAGCTGAGTCTTCTGGTATACTATCCAGACACAAGTTTTCAATATCTGTTTCCCACTCAAAATTACCTTCTGGTAGCGCTTCAGACATTGCCCAACCATACAAATTATTTGCATCTAAATACATTAAATACTTAGATGGTAGATTCTCATTGTAATCATTCATGTATTTGTTGTTTGCAATAGAATGCCGTTGAGAGCACTGTACTATTCCTCCTCTTATCCCCTTTTGTATAAAATGAATCATTTCTATGTCTATCAACAACTCTAATTTAATATCTGTTATTTTTAACATCGCGTCCCAAGAAAGTCCTGGGGCTGTATAGTAATGACAGGGGTCTAATTTATAAATATTTTTGCTAATAAATCTAAAGTTTTCAAAAACATCTGTTAACAACAAAACATCAGTTTTCAAATACAATAATAAATAATCTTCTAAAGTTGCACACTCAAACGTACTCCATACTTCTTTAGCATGGGCGTAATCTTCTTGAGAACAGTCTTCATCAGTTAATTTATTATAAAAGCTCTCTATATTCGGCAAAGAAGTTTCTTTAAGTTTTTCTATAGTATTTAAATAGCTGTATGGAAAGATACCTTTTCTAATAAGCAAATTAAATTTACTTTCGTTTTCTCCAAATATTGATTTTACTACTTTTAAATCTTGCTTAGCTAAATTTTCAACCAAATCATTTAAGCTTGCTGGTAAAAATCTATAGGAATCTAAAAATCGAATTTCAATGTTAGCACTATTCTCATCAGTTATAGTTTTAGAGAGAGATATATAAAGCTCTTTATTGAGTGGAATAATATTTATAGGGCCATCATTTAATTTTATTTAGCTCCTTCACAAATAAATGGCAGTTATAACCAGAAAAATTGTGGAAAATTACTGGAAAGAATTTTGGCACTTTGTAATTAAGATTACACAAACTATGTGCAGCGCCTCTGTATTTCCCACTCATATGACAATGATCCCTAACTTTTGAATCATCTAAAATAACTTTAGAACAAATGTGACATATATTGGTCGAATGGTAATCTAAATTTTCTTCTTCTGTTAGGGGTAGCATGGGTTTTACTATAGATAAATAATTATTACTTAAATATTTTACGTCTTTAATTAAACTCTCTATAAACAGTGTAGGTGAATCTAAACCTTTAAAGCTACATAGCTAATTTAAATTGTCGTTGAAAGTACATTTAATGAAATATGATATAGCATAGAGGACATGTCTATCAACTAATGTTGTTGAAGAAATATCACCACACGGAATGCAAGTTTGAATATTTTCAAACATTTGTTTGTATGGAAAAACTCTTAAGAACGAAAGACATGCGTATGCTTGCTTTCACGTATTTTTGTCGTAGTGTGTGGGTGCATTAACTATTTTTATTGAAGGACACACATTTTTTTCTACTTCAATGTTTTAAAATGCAATAATTTATGAGGCCATAAATCTGGTATGGTATGTTTGTTACTTAAGCAAAAAAAAAAGGGTATCGAAAGGCAATAAAATTTTAAAATCCGTTTCAGAAAAACTCTTAAGAACGAAAGACATGCGTATGCTTGCTTTCACTTATTTTTGTCGTAGTGTGTGGGTGCATTAACTATTTTTATTAAAGGACACACATTTTTTTCTACTTCAATGTTTTAAAATGCAATAATTTATGAGCCCATAAATGTGTTATGATACTTTTGTTACCTAAGAAAAAATTGTATGGAAATTTTTCAAACAAGGGTGATTAACAGTATATGTGTATGTAGTAGTGCCTCTAGAAAAGTATAAAATCAGCTATTTTTTCGAACAAAATTCTAGTTCTGTGAAATTATTACACATAGTTAGATTTATGTGAAATTATTCGACGTTTATTTATAAAACTTTAAACATGGAATGTAAAAAATATATTTGCGAAATATGTAAATTAATTAGTTTTTCCACATGGTGGAACAAAAAAAGACACTATTTAAAACAACACAACGTTGTATTAAGAAAGCCTATATGGAACACTCCGCTGTACCATAATGTTATGAAGGCTAATTTAAAAAACGCAGAATCAGAAGCAGCAATAATAATATCATCAGAAGCAACAACTGCATCAGCAAAAGCAACACCAATAACATCATCTGAAACAGCAATATCAGAAACAACAACTACATCAGCAGAAGCAACACCAATAACATCATCTGAAGCAGCAACATCAGAAACAACAACGATATCAGCAGCAACAAGAACAGCAATATCATCAGCAGCAGCAACAACAACATCGACAGAAACAACACCAACAATATCATCAGAAGCCACAACATCAGAAACATATCATCATCTTCTCGATGGAGATGATGATATCTTTCTAAATATTAAATTATCGAAAGAAATTATTCACATTAGTGAAATAATTATGCTGCCTACATTTGATGTAGCATCATACTTGGCCCTATATGGGGGCCAAGATGATGTATTAATGGAGGCAGTAAATAAAATTCCAGTAGTCTAGAAAAACTTATAATTGAATAAATAAAAAAATATATGTATGTGTATGTCTTTCACTAAATTTTATTATTTCTCTTTTTTATTAATTAGATTTTTTGAAAATTACAATTTTTACATTTGCTAATATTATATATGTTGTAATAAAATTTCATAAGTGTGGTTGCTTCTTTCTCTATTTCAGTATTACGTATCCTATGTTGTATACATGAACAGGTATCTGGTCCACATGTCTCATTTTCATTAGACCAACAGCAATTGTCATAATGCTCTCCATGTTTATTTATCGTTGTTTTCAAATTATTTGTCCCTTCTAGATGTGATTGAATAGTCATGAGTTTATATTTATCTTCGGATAGTTGAATTACCCATAGATATTATGAGGTAGTTGCGAATCAAATAAGCAGTCGCGCACAGATCAGCGGCCCTGAAAGGAGGGTCTTAGAGGGGTTACGAGTAACACCATGTACCCACCTAAATTCTGAGTGCCAATGATAATAGTGTATTGACGTTCCATTACATTTCTTTAATATAAATAATATAAAAAATATTTATGGTTATTTATATACGAAAAGAAAATGTAGCGATAAAAAATACTGTAATATGCATGCATAATATTATAGTAATAGACGTACAAAAATAAGTTTAAAGAAACAAGCAAAAACAAAACAACAAAGCTTTGCTTTTCGATTTTTTAAATATGCCATGTATACATACACACATTGTGTACATGTGCTCATGAACGCATTTCAGTATTGATGTATGTGTGACAAAAAAGGGCCAATTTACACCAACCACACAAATTTCCATCAAGAATTTGGAGTTTTACTATTTTATAATAAATAAGATATATTATGTACTTAAACGCGTAAACTACTATGAAAAATGCAACTGCTCTGTAGTGTATAAGAAGCACTTGCGACTACCAACCAGTAGGTTGTTGGTATGAATCCCAACGCAACTTTTTAAACAAATTTTTAAAAGTAAAATTATTTCGAATATCATTTTTTGCCCATATAGGAAATATAAAAATAGGAACAGAATAGGAAATATAAAAAAAGTCTTTTGGCTATATCTCATTAATTATTGGGCCGAGTTTTGTTATATTCAAACCGAACAATTTTATGAAAAATTCCAAGAGAATGGTATAAAATTTATGTCTCTATGTTGTGTGAGGCCCTAATTCTACTTACTCCAAAATATGGATGCAGATGGACAGACGGACATCGCTCATTCTACTTCTCTAGCTATAAGGATCCAGAATATATATACTTTATGGGGTCTTAAATGAATAATGAAAAAATTACATATGGAATGAAAAACCTATATATCCCCTTTCCAAATTTTTGGTGAAGGATATACAAATTATGTTGAACGTATATATTTCTTTATATGTAAAAAATTTTCAGTACCATATGAATGCTTAATCCAAACCAATGTTTACCCACTAAAAGGGATATATAGGCCATATTTTTTAATATTTCACATCAGATAAATGACTACGGTGCAGCAAAGGACTGATATGTACATGCATACATATGCTTATATGTACTTAATGTACATGTACCATATATATTATATATATATATATATATAAATATATATATATAAATATATATATATATATATATATATATATTAGGGCGGGTCGATTTAAAAATCGCACAAATTAGAAGGAAAATCGTATTCTAGGGATCAAAATATGAAACTTTGCCGAAGGAACCATACCTCTACAATGTATTGTGATGTCTGGACTTTTGACCCGAAGGGTCAAATTTAAAAAAAAGTGTTACACCCTCTGGAACCACCCCTGGGGGGTTCCCCTTACAAACATTTTAAAAAATTAAAATTTTTGGCACTTTACAAGAAAAAATCGATGGCTATGTTTTTTTATTTTTGGAGTTTATTTTACGCATGTTATTGTTTTGTTATATTTTTTACTTTTATTAATAGAATTGTGATTTTATTTTAATATGTTAATAAATTCTGCTACTTGATCTGAAGTCCTTTATTTGTTTTGAAGCAAAAACGTTAAATTGTGCTTTGAGTATTTACTTAAACTTTTTTATAAATTACTTAATATATTTTGGCATAACTAACATTTTTTTTAATATTTTTTACGGTGCTTTTTTACACTTTTTTTAATTTTTTTTATTAAAAAGTTGTCCAGAAAGAAGGCAAATGTTATTTTCTACCATAAAAACCAATATTCAATTTCGAAAAAATGGCGCTTACGTGTTTTAAGAAGAAACGCGACGATATGTGGAATTGGCTGTCGTTGCTCACACTGATTTGTTTAATTACTTAAGAATACTCTAATTTCTAGATTAAGGTGTGGGGACACATTCTTTGTTAAGGGAAATTAGAGTGAATATACAAATTATTAAAGAAGCAAGTGTTTATTGCAAAGAACATATTGTTACGTTTCGACCTTTTCGATAACGTTTACTTGTTTGACTTCTTTTAATTAGTCAAAAATTAAATACAAACAACGGAAATTGATTTTAGCCTAACGATGTTTTATTTCCTTTAATACCAATGCTTAATAAAATACGCAAAGTAAAAGCATTTTCACAACTAATGTATGCATGAAGTTCACCATGCCGTAGCCACAAACTACTAACAGACATGTAAAAAATTACATTTGCAAAGGGTTCAAATCAGCTAAATAGCTGGTGGGTGAAGAAGGAGACTATAAAGTACAAAATGCTGCGAATAAAGGTTTGTAAACAAAACAAAAATAAAAGTTGTACACGAAAAATGCTTATATAAGTTAATATTGCAAAAGCTAATGCAATATTACAAGCAGACATACATAAATTGTAAAAAAATCCTATTCAGCAGTTTTCATAAAAACACACAACAAACCATGGGAAAGTAAGTTGCACAAAATTAAAGCGAAATTTAAGCAACTTCCGGCACATGCCACAAGCTCAGCAAAATCCAGGTGATCACGCCATCGAAAACAGTTTCATTTAATGTTTTGTAATTATTTTAAGTTAGTTCTTAAGTTGATGTCAAACAAATAAGTAATAAAATTTAATAAAAGAAAAAAAGGAAAAAAGGAATAAAATATTCTTTTTTTTAATGAAAACCAATTAAAATAAACATAACTGGCGCCCAACAATAAGTCGCTATCGCGTCACGTCCCGAAAAGGATTTAAAAGTGCAAAGTGAAAAAAAGTGAAAAATACCAAAAAGTCCTCAAGAAGTACAGGTGTTTATCATTTAAAAAATAAAATCCCAAAGTGCCCTAAGGAAGTGCCATTCGGAAGTGACAAGAGGTGACATAAATTTGCGTTAAAGCCCCAAGAGGACAAAACGCACATCCACGCAGAGTGCGCAACGTGAGACCCGTAGTAGCAGTCAAGCAAAAAGGATAACCCTCCAGCGCCGTGAGATGTTTAATACTGTAATTTATACGTAAGCGATAATTTTAAGATATTTCAAATTTAATCATTAATCTCAAAATTAATTTTAAGAAATTTGTGAGTGAAAAATAAACAAAAATTACAAATTGGAAAGTACCAAAAGAAAAAATAAGAAAAAGTGTGTAAATCTTAAAAACAAATTAAAAAATTTCATACGTAAATTAGAAAAGAAAAAGTAAAATTAAAAATTGATTTCATGAAATTAAAAATTAAATATTAATTTCGAACGTAAATTTGAAGTTATTAAAGAAGGCTAAATATTGCTTTTGAAAGTACATATATTGAAAAAATTAAGGAGAAACCCAAAAAGGATTAAGTTGAATATAAATTATAAAAGTAAATCTGATAAAGCATTTTTAAGTGAATTTTAAAGTTTTTTAGAAAAGGATATACGAAATACTATAAATAAATTTTTTCTTGCGTGAAATTTAAAAGGAAATTTCAGATTAAATACTAAAGAGAGGTTTACTTATTTTATTAGAAAAGAAAGAATTAGTTTAAATTTTTTAAATATGTCAAACCCAAATAACTTAATTAGGCCCAGTATTTTAGAAGCAAGTGGCAGCTCAAATGCCCAGAACAGTTCCACTGGAACATCACAACCGGTGGCAACACCAGACCTAGAAAGGTTAATTAGTAATATAGTTAAAAGGGTTGTTCAGGAAAGTTTAATTAGTAATAATCCAGACAGCATACTCGTGACCGCAACGGACGAGACAATTACACCAGAACATAGGGATCAAATTGGAGACCTTGACAAAATACCGGACATCGTCCGTAGCCTCAGAGATTTTTCAGGGAACCCGTCAGAATTCGGTTCCTGGAGGAAAAGTGTAGAGCGTGTCCTAAGAATATACGAACACACGAAAGGAACGCCGAAATATTTTGGGATCCTGAGTAGTATTAGGAACAAAATTATAGGCAACGCGGATATAGTCTTGGAATCTTACAACGTCCCTTTGGACTGGAAGGCGATTGTTTACTGCCTTAATCTTCACTACGCTGACCGACGAGATGTAACGACCCTAGAGTGCCAACTCGCATCGCTAGTGCAAGGACGAAAAACCATTCCTGAATTTTATCAAGAGGTGTACAACCATCTTTCATTAATATTGAATAAATTGTCCAGCCTCGAAATGGGCCAGGAGGCATTAAACCTTCTAACACAGACATATAGGAATAAGGCTCTTGACACATTCATAAAGGGGTTAAATGGCGATTTTCCGAAACTGTTAGGTATGAAGGAACCTGCGGATCTACCGCAAGCCCTTCATCTGTGCCTTAAATTAGAGAATCAAGGTTACAGGAAACAGTACGCATATAATCAGAACAAGAATCAGAAATTTTCACAACCGCAAATGCATCCACCACAACAGATGCATAGGAAACCACCATTCTACCCTCAGGCTGCATTTTTGCCTTTCAGACAGTCTTCCTTTAATAGGCCCCCAATTAATCAATACAATACTCCTACACCCCAAAACGCATTCACACAAAATTTGAGCCAATTTCCACAGTGGCAAAACTCACAACCACAAAGGCCTTATGCCCCTAAGCCGTTACCCAAACCGGTTCCAATGGAAGTCGACGGCTCTCAGCAGACCCGTAACGTAAACTACGTTAACAGACCAAACTTTAATTCGTACGCTGGAAAACGTGCACCCCCACCATCAAACCAATTTTCACGTAATGTGCCTAATAAATTCCAAAGAAGTCGAAATCGATTCGCAGACGTTCATTTTTTAGATTGAACAATTCATCACTTCCTTACTTCGAATGCAAGGATAGCGATGGAAAGATACTAAAATTTCTCATTGACACCGGATCAAATAAAAATTATATTCAACCGTCACTAGCTAGAAATCCGAAACAAAATGAGAATATATTTTTCGCAGACTCGGTAGGTGGAAAAGTTAAAATATCTCAATATGTAGAACTCAACCTTTTTAATCTCCATGACAAGAAACTAAAATTTTTTATATTACCAACGCTAAAATCGTTTGATGCTATTATTGGCAATGATAGTCTCAAACAACTTGAGGCAGTCATATATACTTCGAATGATCTGATGCTTATAGAAAATAGAATAAAGGTACCTATTAAACAGCAATTGGCAACGTCAGTGAACAATGTAGAAGTTAAAACTGAACATCTTACCCCAGACCAAAGAACGGTAATTCAGTCATTATTAGGACGATTTTCAACCTTATTTGCTGAACCAGACAAAAGACTGACATACACTACAAAAGTTATGGGTGAGATTCGAACAACAACAGATTCTCCTATTTATACAAAATATTACCCATATCCTATGTCGCTAAAAAATGAAGTAGAGGAACAAATAAATAAACTCCTTAAAGACGGTATAATTCGGCCTTCGCGTTCTCCGTATAATTCACCTGTTTGGATCGTGAATAAAAAACCAGATTCTCAGGGAAATAGGCAATATAGATTGGTTATAGATTATAGAAAGTTAAACGCAGTTACCATCGCCGATCGTTACCCAATCCCCGAAATCAACGAAGTACTTTCGCAATTGGGACGAAACAAGTTTTTTTCTGTTATAGATCTTAAAAGTGGATTTCACCAAATCCTTTTAAAGGAAAAAGATATCGAAAAGACAGCATTCTCTGCCAACAACGGTAAGTACGAATTTACTCGTCTTCCGTTTGGTCTTAAAAACGCCCCCTCGATTTTTCAGCGAGCATTGGATGATATCTTGAGAATGCATATAGGTAAAATTTGTTTCGTATACATCGACGACATAATAATTTTCAGCCAAACTGAGCAAGAGCACAATAAGCATTTGGAAATAATTTTTAACACTTTAGAGCAGGCGAATATGAAAATTCAATTAGACAAATGCAAATTTTTTGCAGATGAAGTTGAATTCTTAGGATTTATTGTAACACCAAATGGTATAAAGGCAAACCCTTCGAAAATTGAAGCTATAGAGAAGATTCCTATACCAAGAACTCTTAAAGATCTCAGATCGTTCTTAGGAATGTCTGGATTCTATAGACGCTTCATTAGGGACTACGCTAAGTTAGCAAAACCCCTAACTCACATTTTGAGAGGGGAGGAAGGACGAATGTCCAAACGTTTATCAGCTAAAAAGGAAATAGTTTTGAATAATGAAGCGATAGAAGCCTTTAATAAGATAAAATCTACTCTCGCCTCTAATGAGGTAATGCTACAGTATCCTGACTTCAGCAAAGAATTTAGTCTTACCACTGATGCCTCTAATTACGCTATAGGCGCAGTTCTGGAGCAGAATGATAAACCAATCATATTTATATCTCGTACTCTCTCGAAAGCAGAAGAAAACTATGCTACAAACGAGAAAGAGATGCTGGCCATCGTTTGGGCTTTGAAAACCTTGCGTAGTTATCTCTACGGCCCTGTTGCCGTTAAGATTTTCACGGATCATCAACCTCTAACATACGCCTTGAGCAACAAAAATAACAATAGCAAGCTGAAGAGATGGAAAGCAATTTTGGAAGAGTATAATTATGTACTCAAATATAAACCAGGTAAAGCAAATATAGTTGCAGACACACTATCTAGAATTCCACCAGATAGCCAAATCAATTCTCTAACACCAACGTTACACAGCGATGAAAGCTCTTCACATAATCTTATCCCTTATACGGACTCCCCAATCAATGTATTTAAAAATCAATTGTTTCTTTCAACAGATGATGTACCCTCTTATCAGTTTAAAATTATTTTCCCTACTTATCACAGGCATATCATAATAGAACGAGAATTTAACGAGGAGAATCTAGTAAATATTCTTAAGCGATATTTAAATCCGTCAGTGACAAACGGCATTTTCACAGAAGAGCATATTTTAGGTAAAATTCAAAACGTATATCCAGGGCATTTCAGTCGATATAGGACACGATATACTGTAAAACGGGTTGAAGACCTTACTCAGGAAACAGACCAGGAAACAGAAATCATAAAGGAACATAATAGAGCTCATAGGAACCCAGTCGAAAACAAAATACAACTACTAGAACAATTTTACTTTCCTCATATGAGTGCAAAGATCAAAACAATCGTTAAGCAGTGTAAAGTTTGTAAAGAGAACAAATATGAAAGGCACCCTTCTTCTCCAATTTTAAAACCTTCTCCTATTCCCGAATATCCCGGACACATCGTCCATATTTACATTTATCACACTAACAATAAAATTATTCTAACCGCAATAGATAAGCTTTCGAAATACGCGCAAGTAAAAATGGTAAAATCAAGAGCGACCGAAGATATAAAACTACCTCTTCAAGAACTGCTCATTTCATTTGGCATCCCTAAGAAAATCGTGATAGACAATGAAAAATCCCTTAGCTCAGCCCCAATAATATTTATGCTTGAAAATCAATATGGGATAGAGATATTCAAGACACCGCCCTACACAAGCTCTATAAACGGACAAATCGAACGATTTCACTCAACACTCTCTGAAATAATGCGATGCGTCAAAACTGAAAGAACACATAGAAATTTCGAGGAATTATTGTTTAGATCACTTTACAAATATAATTTTTCTATACACTCTACGATCAAGAAGAAACCAGTTGAAGCATTTTTTGGCCGAACTGTAAGTACAGACCCGGAACAAATTGAGAAAGACCGACAGGACACCATTAATAGACTTTTAGAAAAACAAAACCAAGACCTAGAATTTCACAATAAGAAAAGAACCCCATATCGTGCATACAACCCAAATGACAAAGTATTTGTAAGAAATAATAAGAGAATAGGTAATAAGCTTACACCTAGATATAAAGAAGAGACTGTAAAATATGACCAGGGAGATACAATATTGACAGAATCAGGACGAATAGTGCATAAGTCTCACATTAGAAATTAAATTTAAGAAAATGGAAAAAGAGGGAATTAAATAAAAATAAAAAGATAATAAAAGGAACAATAATATAAATACGTATAGACACTAAGAAAAATAAAAATAAATATAGGAAAAATCTTTAAAGGAAACATATAGGAAAAAGTATGAAACTATTAAGAAATATATAAGAAAATATCGAGCAATATGCTATAAGCGTACGATATTCATATTAAGGTAGGAAATATTGAAAATAAATAAAAAGAAATCGAATAATTAACCATTTAATTATTAAAAATAAATGTTAATTTTGCAGACTTATTTTGCACGCCGTGTACGCGGAGTTTCAAATATTTGATTACACGGATTCGCAACTTATTACTTTAAAGGACGATACCGCAAGGGTACAGGACGGAACTTTTAAAATAATTCACGTAATAAACCTAGAAGAATACGCGGAACTGACTACTAAAATAGAAAACACAATTAGAAATACCATTAATATAACTCATCCGTTATATCCTTTCCTAAAACATGAAATTCTCCAAATTCGGACTTTAATTGCAAAAATCTCTCCTAGAACCAAAGAAAAGCGATCACTTGACTTTATAGGCTCAGCGTGGAAATGGGTCGCAGGAAGCCCCGACCACCGTGATTTAGAAATTATAACTAAAAATTTGGAAACCTTAAATGAAAATAACGATAATCAGATAATAATAAATAAGGAATTGATAAAAAAGATAAATGAACAAACCGAAAGAACTAATCAAATTATGAAAGTTGTCAGTTTAGATAATAAGTTAGAAGTAAGTTTAAAGGTAAAATACCAAATTCAACTTATTAAAGAAGAACTTTTAAATATTGAATATGCTTTACATTGGGCTAAATCCAGTGTTGTTAATTCCTTTATATTATCAAGTATAGAAATAGAAACCATAGAAAAAATTGTTAAACATGAAGGCATACCCTATATTAATGTTGAAGAAGAATTAGAGTTCACAGATGTAAGCATAGCCGCAAATGGCACTATGATAATTTATATATTGAGTTTGCCTACAACCGAAAAAGAAGAATGTGAAATCTTATCCCTCAAATCTGTAAAATCGAATAATAAAATTAACAAAATTGATTATGATAAAATTTTGAATTGTAACAAAAAGATATTTGGAATTAAAACAAAATGTAAAGAATACAATAAAAAAGCAATCTGTAATAAAAATAATTTAGTAGAATTAAGCCAAAATAATTGTATAAGTAAACTCGTAAGAAGTCAATTAGCAAACTGTACACGCACAAACGCTGATCACATATCGGAAGCCGAGGAAATTTACCCAGGTATACTTCTTCTCAATAATTTCAATGGTACAATAGAAATCGATGGGCAGCAATTCCCACTAGCTGGAACTTTCATTATAAAACATCATAACTCCACAATAAGGATTGAGGATAAAATATTTTTTATACGTGAAGAAATATATTCTGAACCACTGCCAGCAGTATTTCAACAACAATCGGAAAAAACTGATCTGGAAGAGATCCTTTCTTTGGAAATGATTAAAGATCTTGAATTTATAAACAGGAAAAAAATTTCCAGAATTGACACGAATAATAAAATTAGCCTAACCCTTAATTCAATTACCTTAATTGCATTTGCAATACTTACTGCTATGCTCTCATACGCATCATGGAAGCTCAAGAAGAAAACACCTGCAAAAGAGAACATAATTCCTGAAGAAAAGATCATGCCAACGAATACGTTAGCTTTTGAGAAGGGAGGAGTTAATATTGCAAAAGCTAATGCAATATTACAAGCAGACATACATAAATTGTAAAAAAATCCTATTCAGCAGTTTTCATAAAAACACACAACAAACCATGGGAAAGTAAGTTGCACAAAATTAAAGCGAAATTTAAGCAACTTCCGGCACATGCCACAAGCTCAGCAAAATCCAGGTGATCACGCCATCGAAAACAGTTTCATTTAATGTTTTGTAATTATTTTAAGTTAGTTCTTAAGTTGATGTCAAACAAATAAGTAATAAAATTTAATAAAAGAAAAAAAGGAAAAAAGGAATAAAATATTCTTTTTTTTAATGAAAACCAATTAAAATAAACATAACTTATATTCAAGAAAGTTGGGATTTTTTAATTTGTACTGAACTATGCAGTCATTTATAAGTGAACAGTGCGGTTATATGTTGGTCTTTTATCTTATTTATTACAAAATATTACATACTTTTCAAATGTACGCGAAAAATAAAACAAACGAGAATGCAAAAAACTTTTTCATTTCTCTTTCGTTGCTTGTGCATATAGAGTGAGTCGCAAATAGCGCATATATACTTCTCCCCTTCTGTCACCTCTGTATGCTTTGTACCGTATCTTAGACAAGACCGACTTATTTGTGCCTTGCAGTATTGGCGTTTATACTAGTTGACTGTTTAAGGTTCTCGAACGTAGTAGAAAAATTCTCAGCATGACAATAAGTTTGCTTGTGTAAACCCCAATTGTTATGCAGCTACGTTATTGTTGTCTGAGGTAGTATGATAATGTGTTTGAGTTACAGACGACATATAGATGGTAGTAACAAATTTATAAAGTGGATGGTGAATCAACCAAACAATTCAACGGCATATCAACAGAACGAACAATACCTGTCGTACAGATCTCTCGAACAATCTTGTAAATTCTCGTTGCTGTTTCTAGCGCATTCCTGAATGTTCTCTTTTCGGTATTTTGAATTTGAGTGCACCCAAATTTGCACACACACGGTTTATTACTGCTCTTAATCATCGCTGTATTTTTATGTCCGTTAAATTTGAATTTTGTAACAATTTTTTGAAAAATATTGTAACATTTCATTCACATACAAATAAACATAAAATAAAATGTGTTGAACAATTGAATAACAAAATTAACTGTGTATGTACATATGTATGTAAATACTTCTTCTAAAAATCTCATTACTACACATTTTTTTGAAATTTTAAATTAAAATAGTTTGGCTCCGAAGTCTTTTTGAATTTTATTAAATTATTTGTTGAGAAAATATCTACATCAGATTCATGTACATATAACTGCTGCTTAATTTATGGCCATAATGAAATAACCTTAAAAAAAATTTGGGAAATGGACAAATATTAACCTTAAGTAGATAATAATTTAGTTCAGGCCAAAGCACACAGTTTGTATATTACACGAAACCATTTAACCTGTTTTTAGATCCCCACCAAACGATATGGTAGAGAAAATAAAATTTTTATAGAAGCCAATAATAACACAATGCAGGTTAAAGTTAATAGCTCTACGGATCCAATATATTTTAATAAGGAAAATACAATTGGAAAACTCTTAGGATTCAACGATAAAATCCTGACTCCAAACGAAGATCATTATTCAGATCTTCCAGTTAATATTTTCAAGGTGAATCTATTACGAATTGAAAGTAGTATCACTGTTAATACATATATGAACAATTCCAAATCGCATACACTACACGAGTTTCCGATTAATGTGCCTCCAGGCTATAAAATAGCTGAGATTCCTAGAAACCTCATTTATTTACCTGTGAACTCCAGAGGGGTAGGTTCACTAACGCTACGAGTAGTTGATCAGTACGGCGATTTAATTAATTTTCGAGGAGAGGAAATAACAATAAGAATTCATTTAAGACCAACTAAGTATTGTTGATATACAACTCAAGTATATCGAAAAATATAACAACAGCAACAACATACAACCCTAAAACATTATCACAACCTAAACCACAATTGAAAAGATCAATTCATCAAAAAGCGTTGACAACAACAAATAAAAATTTTCTAAAGTCTCTTAATTTCAAACTGAAGACAAAATGAGTTCAATAATAAATGTATTGGATAAGCCATTATCTGATGAAAATATAATCAAAAAGGACTATCATACATATGTGCCATACCTACAGTCTTACAACAATAATAATGAAATACGCATTTCAATACAAAATCAAGATTTATATGTTTTACGTAGTGAAAGTTATATGTATGTGGAAGGATCTGTTGTAGATGAGAAAACCTCTAAATCTACAACTAATTTCAAATTAAAAAACAACTTTGTGGCATATCTATTTGATGAAATTCGCTATGAGCTGAATGGCATTGAAATTGATCATACAAGATATTTAGGAGCCACAAGCACCATAAAAAACTTGGTTTCTTTATCACCAACGGAAAGCACAGGAATGCACAATGCTGGTTGGAATAAAATTGATGATTTGAAACTTGTAAATGGCTACTTTAATTTCTATGTACCACTTAAGATGTTTTTAGGATTCGCTGAAGACTATAATAAAGTTATACTAAATGGAAAGCATGAATTGATATTCTTACGTAATAAGAATGATGAAAATCTTCTACACTCGAACGTTTCTACTGAAAAAGCAAAACTTGCAATTTCACTCATCTCATGGAGAATTCCACACGTACAATTATCTGATCTTTGTAAGCTGAATATGATTAAAATTATTAGCAATGGTGCTTCTATACCGATGGCATTCCGAAGTTGGGATTGTCATGTAAATCCACAATTAAATACAGGAACAAGTCATATTTGGAATGTTAAATTAGCCGCAAGTAGAGAACGCCCCCGTTTTGTATTGATTGCTTTTCAACAAGAAAATAAGTTTGTTCATTGTGATCTGACCAATTTAAAAGTTCATTTAAATTCAGTATCATACCCATATGATGATCTAAATATTAAATTTAAAAATGAGCGTTATGCAATTCTATATGATATGTATCTAAGATTTCAACAGAGCTACTACATGAGAGAGTCTCAGCCGCTTCTCACCGCTCAAGAATTTAAAAATAATGCACCGATTATTGTAGTAGATGTTAGCCATCAAAACGAGTCGCTCAATAACGGACCAATTGATATAAAAATTGAATTTGAAACAGACACAAATATTCCATCAAAGACATCAGCTTACTGTATTCTTATTCATGATCGTATAATTGAATATATTCCTATAAAAGGACAAGTTCGAAAACTCTTATAAATTCAGTAATATGGAGGATAACAAGGTTTTCATAGACTTGCAAGGTTTCAAAAATAATTCAAACAATTTTATTGCCAAAGAAGTAGCAGTTGTTTTCAGCAATAATGAACACATCAATTTCATTATAAAACCTCCATATGATTTCCTATGTTTATCGGCAAATAAGCAGAGAGAAGCAAATTGGTTAACAAAAAACTATCATCATCTATACTGGAACGATGGATCAGTATCATTTCAAAGCGTTTGCAGATTTTTGAAAGACAACTTAAAATATTCTATAATCTATGTTAAAGGTGAAGAAAAGAAAAAATGGTTGGCAGAAATGATTCATCAAACAATTGTTAACATTGAGAATATTGCCTGCATCAACTTTAAACAAATGAATAGCAAGTATCCAGACGATTTCTACTGTGACTATCACAACTATGGTATTTGCGCCAAAAGAAATGCAATTTTACTTAAAAAAGAGACTTCAAAATAAAGAAAATACACATGTTTATTCACTGTTTTATATTAAAAAATTCAACATTTTTTTATTTTTTTATTTATTATTTTTTCTTAAAAAATCTTAATAATAATACAGATTAAATTTTATAAATTAATAAAAATATGGAAAAAACTTTATACAATATTTGCTTTTTATTTACAAATGATTTGGGCATAGGTAAAAACACCAAATGAAATAATAATAAATAAATAAATCAATAATTAAATTAATAAATAAATTAATAATTAAATAAATGAAATAAATAAATTAATAAATAATTTAATAAATCAATAGAAACTAATAAAACCAGAATAAAATTAAACCGTCATTGTCATCTTACAGGTAATATTAAAAATAAAACATATTAATCTATATCCATTGATTCATTAATTCTATCTATATAATGCCCCCAAGCACGCGTTTTTATATTATCTTCCATAATATTTCTCTTGTCATCAGAAGAGCTAAGCACTACTTTATATAGTTTTTGAGTATACAACTGATGTGCTTTGGATCTGAATAAAAACATTTCATCTGACAAGATCTCACTTTCAAATAAACATTTCTTGTAGTCATTAATGGTCAACTTTTTAATTACAGACTTTTTAACCCCCTTTGATTTTTTAACATCTTCCGAGTGAAGAGTCGACAGAGAATAAATTTTTGATCTTAAACCTACAAACTCTGTCATTATAGCTCCCTTGTTTTCATCTTTCATCATTTCTAAAACCTTCTTATTGAGTAGCGGTAAATGAAATTGATTATCTTTAGGATATTCTGATGTGTCAAAATTCAAACTAATATCGTTACGGATGTCGTCGTAAAAATCATCAGTTTGAATCGAGTAAATAAAAGTATCAGTATCCATATAGTTGAGAGAAATGTTATCTCCGAATTTAGGCTTCATGAAACCATAATGGAAATCATACATTTTCCACTTGGATAACTCTAGTAGTGTAAAGCCAACGTATATAGGTTTATTATACTCTGGTTCCATTTTTTCAACTCCACCGCATACATATCATCAGAAAATTTTGACAAAATCCATAAAATTTGGTTTTGCAATTAATGCTCTGAGACCCAAACGATTTCTGTTTGTTGATTCCCATGACGAAGTAATTCTAATGTCCCTACGTTTTTCAATGTTTTCCATTGTCTTCCCATAAACAGCATTGTTTAAAAGTTTAAAAAAATCTTTTTCAAAGTTATTTTTAGCATTTGTTCTATGGAATATATTTAAATCAATATATTTTTTAAGCCAAGGGGATTGTCTAAATTTAAGGATTCTACGGATTTGTTTTAAGATGAGACCATTTAAAATGGCTTGTTTTAAAACTCTATAATGTATAGTATAACTTGTTTTAGGGTCTAAGTCTGCAATCAATTTTTTGAATTTAGATCCTCCAACTGTCTTATTTTGAGGACAAAATGGTAAATCATTATGTAGATCATGTATTGAGTCTATATCCACCTCTAATATGTAACCATATTGTGATGTATCAGATATTTTTTCCACATCAAAATCAGGATCACATACCCACTCAAATTCTCCACAGGGAAGATATTCTGACATTGCCCACCCATATAAATTATTCGCATCTACATACATTAAATATTCAGATGATTTTGTAACATCAAAATCTTCTAAATACTTATGGTTGGCCTTAGAATATCTTTGTGAGCATTGAACTAGTCCACCTCTTATTCCATTTTGCATGAACATATACATTTCGGAATCAGTAAACAGCTGTAACGTAACTTGAGTGGTTTTGAGCATAGCATCCCAAGATAGACCTGGTGCTGGAAAAACAATAATAAGATTTTGAACCCGATTGTAAAATTGTGAAATTCAGATTTTTGTAAACATACGCATAAACTTATTTTTTTGTGCGCTTTGCAATATAAACTTATAAATACAATTTACAGACCACCAACAAATTTGAGAAAAAAATATTTCTGCTAGAATAAACAAAAAAATTTAAGACTGCAAAATTTTCTGTGTAGTCAGATTATGATGAATAAATGTTGAAGTCAGCATAATTATGAAAACATAAAGAAAAATCAAAAACATATATACATAAAACAGACTCAAATTATAAGGAATAAATCTCGAAATCAGCAGAATTATGAAAACAAAGCAAAATCAAAAACATACATGAAAACAGATTCAAATATAAAAAAAGAACAAAAAATAAAATATGCTATATATATCTATGTATATAGCCAAATTATAAGGAATAAATCTCGAAGTCAGCAGAAATTTGAAAACATAAAGAAAAACCAAAAACATACATATATAAAAACAGACTTAAATATATAAAAGAACAAAAAATAAAATCTAATAAACCTCATTAGTACAACGATACCAAACTGATATCAACATACACACAGGCGCATACACACATTCAAACACACTCTCATACACACGCTATGACGTCAGTGATGATGACATACCAAAAATTATCAGATATAGACAAATTCTCTGCCAACAAAAAATTCACTGCCTACATACCAACATACTGTGACGTCAGTGATGAGGACGCACCTAAAACAATCATATATACACACATTCTCTGCCAACAAAAAATATCTCTGACTCCATACCAACATACTGTGACGTCAGTGATGACAACGCACCTAAAATAATCAGATATACACAAATTCTCTGCCAACACACACACACACAACCAACATAGCCAGGCAAGCAAAAGAACATACACACGCACATACAACCAACATAGCACAGGCAAGCAAAAGAACATACACACGCACACACACAACCAACATAGCCCAGTCAAGCAAAAGAACATACACACGTACACACACAACCAACAAAGCACAGGCAAGCAAAAGAACATACACACGCACACACACAGCCAACATGGCACAGGCAAGCAAAAGAACATACACACACACACAACCAACATAGCACAGGCAAGCAAAAGAACATACACACACACACAACCAACATAGCACAGGCAAGCAAACAAAGTTATACACACACACACACAAAAACTAGAGGATGGCAACACTGGCTCGCTCAGAAGTAATGGTGACAATAGACATGTGCGACTGTCTATTGTCACCATTACCTATCTACTATTTTCCTAATATTTTACCATTAATCCGCGTCCAATTGCGTAGTGCGTGTTATCGACAATGCGATATTCCGTATGTACTAATTTGCTGTATGGTCGACACCAAAAAAGTATTATTTCTTCCTCCCTTTATTTTTAGGATTAGAGAATAGAGGGGAATTAGGGCCAACCTTTAGGGAGAAATTTTAGTTACAACCACTCCACAAGTGGTTATAATTGTAGAGATTTGTGGTTTTCAGCTTGAGCAATGACAAAAAAAATGAACTTCGGTTTCAAAACCCGAAATTACGGATAAATTACATTTTGTACTAAACTCAATGTGGTTAACAAAAACAGGGTTTTACCTGATTGTTAATAAAAAAAACACTTGGGTTTTAGTTTTAGTTGAGTTCAATACTGACTGTCTTTATTTTCTAAAAACTTTCTTATTTATACTTAATTTACAATAAATATTTGATTATTTTACAATATATTGGTTCCTTGGAAATTTAATTATTTCAGTTTGCAATTCTTGGGAAAAATATTTCATTGGTCTTAATAATTGCTTAATAGTTCGTTAGTCTGTTATTAATTTTGTTTACAACAAAATTATGATTATTTGACAATAATTGATTCTTTTCAATTTAAATATTTCAGTTTAAAATTCTTCGGAAAAATGGTTCATTGGTCTTTTTAATATTTAACTGTAATTATGCTTATTTGACAATATATGGGTTTAATTATTTCAATTTACAATTCTTGGAAATTATAAGGCAGTAAAGTTTAGGTAAAGAAAGTGTGAAAAATACTTATGTTTGTATGTATGTATGTATGTTTGTATGCATGTATGTTTGCATGCATGTATGTATGTATGGTTGTATGTTTGTTCATATTCTTATGAACAAACATTTTAGTTATTTTTATATTTCGAATACAGTGGAGGCTATAACTCCCCCACCGTTGGATTGAGGCTCCGACGAAATTATGATTTTCTTTTTTGTTTTGATGACGTATATTATAATTATTATTACAATTAGTATTATGACAATATTAATGCTAATATTTACATTTTTTGTTTTACTTGTTTCATACAGTACATTCTCAAAATTTTGTTCACTTTTAATTTGCTTCAGAAATAGAGTTTCGAGTTTTATATCATTTAATGTTACATTTTCGTTTTCTTTGATTTTTGTTATGATGTTCGGTAATATAATTTTATCATACACTTTTATATTGACATTTGAATAACTTTTATCTAAAGTTTGAATAATACAGTTCTCAAATTTTATCATAAAATTTCCTATTTGTTTTATTTTAAATTTGTTACAATTGTGAGACACTTCTGCGTTGAAATTCTTAAATATTAGGATACCAGGTAGAATTTCTTTTACGATTGTTTGGTTTAATGGTATCATGTTGCAATATGCTTCTTTGAAATTGAATATATTTTGTAAGCATTCATCATTAATTTTTTCCAAATTCTTTTCAAGGTTATCTTTGATATTAATATCAAAGATGTTGTTCTTCATGTCAACTAAGACTTCATACTTATTGAGAATAATTGATTTATTTTTTGCATTCGGAAGAGGTTCAAATACTATATGTGATAGAACATAATCGGAATATTTCGGAATTTGAAGGATTACTACAATGTTTTCGTTGTGGAAACCTACACTGACTTTAGTATTTGTGTAACTGTTAAAGTCACTGATTAAGTCTAATTCAATATGTGTAAGTATATCTGAGGGAATAATTCCTAGTTTAGTAGAGAAGATAATTTGACCGATATTATTTATGTGATTTTTTAGAAGTGATATATCGTTGTTTATTTGATATATTTGTCCCAAGAATGTCATTTCGTCTTCTAAAGTTGCAATTTTATTCTGAAAATAGTCTTTAAATGTTCTTATGTAATTTTTTACTTTTGTTTGTTTGTCGTTAATGTGGTCTGTAATGTTTTGTATTTGAACAGCAAGGACATTATTTACATATGTCAGATTATTGATTTGGGTTTGCAGATTTTCTTCGTTTTCATTTAGGTATTTAAGAGATTGGTTAATTTGTATTTCGTCATCACTGTCTAGTGTGCCTGCTATTATTTTTAATCCTTTTCCTAATACATTAATTAATCTGCGTCTAGATCTAAAGTGTGGGTTAAGATTTTCAATTTTTCCTTTGAGTAAAGCAAAATTTTTATTTACTGTATCCAATAAGGCTTTTGTTTCAGTGGTAGTTGAGTTGAGTGATTCGATATTGGAATGTATTACGTACAACGTCTCTATATATGCTGAGGTATTTACGATATGGATAACCTTATTGTACTGTTTGATCACTTGGATTTCTCCTTTCTTAATGGGTATGTATCCGTTGTTAATTGTGAGATCCTGTACGTCAATAATTTGCGCGATACTTGTTGAGATTAGAAATATGATTGGAGTCCAGTTCGTCATCTGAAACAATGATATTACCTGTTAGTAGTGGTCACGGGGTTATCTCTGTCTTCGTATTTTTTCTTTTGTTTAACATGTGTCTTGTAATATTTTAGTCCGCTTTTTGTATTCTCTATATGGTTATTGTCAATTTTCCTTGCATTTATTTTTCTATACTTTCTGTGGTTTTTACCACCTCTTATTTCTTTTATATAGTTTTTTCCGTCTTCTAACTCAACGTCTTTTCTGTCTTTGTTTAATTTTTGTATATATTTTTCCTTCTTTGCTATTAGCATAATATGGATGTCGTTATATTTATCTTCATGTATTTTTCCGTTCAGGAAATCGATAGGCTTAAGGCCTGTGGAACTATGTATGGTATTATTATAAAATCCTATTATCCTAGTAATTTTTTCTTCTACTGTTTCGTTTTTAGCTTGTTCATTATGTCTTAATAGTCTTATGTGTTCATTTAAGGTGTTATGTAACCTATATCTGAATTTGAAGTATGGTTACTATTAGATGTGTAGTGTATTTCGATATTTTCGTCCTTTAAGAATTGTTGCATGGGTATTGCTTTGAATCCAAGTTCATTGTCAACTATGATTTTATTTACTTTTCCGTAAAGGTTAATTATAAGAAGCACTTTGGCTTTAAATTCAGTCCATGATCGGCCATTAATATGAAAAGCTAAAGCATATTTGGTAAATTTATCTATCATTGTCAAGAATAGTTTGTTTTCAAGTGTGTAAAATACGTCTAGATGTATAATTTCTCTAGGTCTTTTCGGTGTCTCTGTTATTTGGAAAGGTATTTTGGGTGGATTTCGAACATATTTTTCTATGTTGCACACTTCGCAATTATTAATATATTGGGTAATTCTATTTTTTAAGTTTGGGTTGTATATTCTGGTTTTCAATTCCTCGAAAACGGCATTTATACCCCTGTGGTTTTTATCAAGGTGTTCTTTTTCTATAATATTGGTCAGTTTGTTTTCATCTTCCACATCTTCGAGCTCTTTTTGACATCTTACTATTTTGAATTTTTCATTATTACCGAAAAGCTCATTGTATGTTCTCTCGAAAGCTTCATAAAAATTGTTTTCAATAGTAATAGCGTTTATTTGGTTAGGATTAAAATGTGTTTTTAATAATGTTATTATTGTTGCTTGATCTAGTTCCTTGAACCGAAAAATTTTCCTTGTGTTCTTAAATACTTTTACTATTTTAATTTTTGTAGAACCTGAGTTAATTTTCTTAATTATTATCTGATTTTTATAGAAATTTATGGGACAGTTACTTTGGGAAATTTCCACTGATCTTTCAATATGGTTTACTTGGGGATGTATTCGGGATAATGCGTCTGCATTGCCATTTTTTACTCCTTTTTTATATTTGATTGTATAGTCAAATTCAGACAGTTTCAGCCTCCAACGAACCAATTTGGAATTTGGTTCTTTGATGGAGAACAGCCAAGTTAATGGTTTATGGTCAGTCTCAATTATGAATTTTCTTCCAAAAAGATAAGGTCTAAAGTATTTTGTTACCCATACAACCGCAAGTAGTTCCTTTTCGGTTGTACTATAATTTAGTTCGTGTTCATTCAAAGTTCGGCTGGCATAACATATTGGTTTGTTATTCTGTGAAAGGACTGCTCCAAGTGCTACTGCACTTGCATCTGTATTTAGGGTAAATGTTTTGTTAAAATCTGGGTCGACTAATATTGGGTCGTTAGTAAGTATTCTTTTTAGTGTTTCAAAACTTTGTTTATATGAGTGGTCATGAATATTAATTTTAGCGTCTTTCTTAAGACACTGTGTAATTGGCTTTGCTAAACGGGAATAGTCTTGAATGAATTTTCTATAATACCCGGTTAATCCGAGAAATTGTTTGATTTGTTTCTGGGTATTAGGAATTGGGAAATTAAGAACACACTCGATTTTTGAAGGGTTTGGTTTTACACCTTCCTGGGTAACTATATGTCCTAAAAACTCAGTTTCTCTTTTGCAAAATTCAGACTTATCCAATTGTATTTTAAGGTTAGCATCTTGTAAGCATTTAAAAGTTATTTTAATTGACTGCACATGTTCCTGTAATGAAGTGGAAAAAATAATAATATCGTCTAGATATACTAGACAAATTTTTCCAATGTATTCTTTTAATACATTGTTCATTAGTCGTTGGAAGGTTGCAGGTGCAGTTTTCAATCCGAAGGGCATTCTTAGAAATTCGTAATGTCCTCCTTCGACTGAAAATGCGGTTTTATGGATATCTTCTTCACTGACTTCTATCTGATAGAATCCTTTTGCAAGGTCCAAAGTCGTGAAGTACATACTTTTGCCTAATTTATCCAAGATTTCCTCGATATTCGGTATTGGATATCGATCGTCTATTGTTACTTCGTTCAGCTTTCTATAATCGACCACTAGTCTCCACTTTTTGTGACCACTAGCGTCTGATTTTTTTGGAACAATCCATATTGGCGCTGAATATGGTGAGTTACTTGGACGGATGATTCCAGATTCCAGCATTTCCTGTATTTGGTTTTTTACCTCGTTTTTATGTATATACGGGTAACGATAGGACTTAGTGAAAATCGGGACATCATTTATTGTTTTTATTCTGTGTTTTATAGCATGTGTAAACGTTAGATCAGAATTAGGCTGATAAAATATATTTTTATATTCTTTTACGATTTTATATATTTCCGTTTTTTCTTCTAAATTCATATGTGAAGTCCGAATTTGTTCAATTGTATAGTCATTGTTATGTTCTGTCATATTAATGGAATTACTATGGTTTTCACCATAAAGAAGGGGAACTTTTCTATTATTTATTATTAATGTATTATTTCTTAAATTTACAATAGCTTTATATTTGTGCAGAATATCATTACCAATTATTCCATCGTATTTTCCGTGGAATTGACATTCTATTAAATGCATTTTATTTTGGGGGTCTCCTAATTCTTCAAATAATGGAACTTGATAAATTATATTAGCAGAAACTGTATTTTGTAATGTTTTCAAAGTCAATGTATTTGAATTAATTTTCCATTTTGGATTACATATTCCGGGGTTAACAATTGAATGAGTGGCCCCTGTATCAATTATAAATCTAAGGTGATTTTTGACTATTATATATGGTAGTGCTCCGTAGAGGCTGGTAAATGAAAATTTTGAGGATTGTTAGTTGAAGTACTTGGGATATTATCGTGTATCATATTGACATCCATAGGTTCAGGCAAATTTCTGTTTTGAAAGTTATTTCTGTTTGGGAAATTGTTACCATTTGGATAGTTGTGTCTATTAGAAAAATTATTTCTATTTTGGGAATTGTTTATATTTTGGAAGTTGTTTCCATTTTGGAGGTTATTTCTGTTTTGTGAGTAGTCTATATTTTGGAAGTTTAAATTGTTTCTATTTTGGAAATTATTTCTGTTTTGTGAATAGTCTATATTTTGAAAATTTGAATTGTTTCTATTTTGGGAGTTGTTTACATTTTGAAAGTTGTTTCTACTTTGAAAATGGTTCCTGTTATAAGAATTGTGAAAATTGTTTCTGCTTTGGGGATTATTCTTATTTAGAATCGGCTGAGATTGTTTATTATATTTATTGCGAGGTATCTGCGCATTTTCACTACCCATGTGGGCGTATCCTGCTTGGAACAATATGTCCATGGCTCCTTCCAGGTCTGTGGGATTTCTGCAGAACAAAACGGTTTTCATCGGTTCTGGAATCTTATTTTTGAAAATGTTGAGGGCGGTCTGCATATTGTTTGTGGCACTGACCCTGGTTGCTTCTGTTTCGCCTAAGATAACTACTAACTTATTATTAAGTCTATGTAGTTTATTTTTTATCTCATTGTAAAAATCTAAGGTATTAGTTCTAAATGTTGTACCTCTCAATTCGTCAAACAATTCGTCGCATGATCGCCTATCGCCGAAATTATTTTGGAGAATACTTTTTATCTCTGACCAGGTTGTGGCGTGGCAATTTATTTCAATTGTCTGTCTTGCTTTACCCTTTAGTCTTGATTTTATCATGTCTGAGAAGAGAAGTTGGGACAATTGGTCATATGTTCTTAGATGTGGATGAATCCTGTCTATGAGTGTGGTAAAAGTCTGTAAGTCATTGGTGTCTCCATAGAATTCAGGTAAGTTCTGGAGATATTTCAAGGGGTCTATTACCACTTGGTTTTGTGGTTGGTCAACCATTTTTGTTAATGGGTTTTCTTTTCTTTGAAAGGAAAAAAAATTTGTTTAGTTACGTCTAAAATACCGTCTTAATTTTTTTTTAAATTCTTTTATTTCTACCGGTTATCTCAATTCTATAAGGTACAACTTCTTCGTCTGTCAAGTACCCGTCGTTTGACTCTATTCCTGAGTCAAGTGTTGCTAGGTTTATAGAACCGTAGTCAATGTCTCTTGGCTCGTATTCAAAATCCGAAGGATATTCCGACAAAGAATCACTGTCACTCATATGAAAAAAAAATGATGTTGCCTAGCAAATGATTTCACGATAAACTTAGCAAAAGGTTTCACAAAAACTAAATAGAAAATTTGTGTCGCTTAGCAGTTAGCAAATGATTCACAATAAAAATTTATGGGTTTTTTTTTCAAATGGTTTCTTAATAAATAAAACTATGTCACTTAGCAGCAGATAATTTTTCAAGAATGTGTTAATAAAAAAAATTTGTCTTACTTTAGTGTTGCTGGTAACTCTTGTTGTTTACTCTTGTTGTAGTTGTTGATGTCTTCTCTTTTTCTTCTCTGGTGTCTTCGGTCCTTTCCTTTGTTGTTGAATCCTTTTTCGCAGGATTTGAAGGGTTATTTTTTTTGGTGTCCTGTTTGCAGGATCTGTAGGAGTTTTTAATTACTGTCCTGTTTGCAGGATCTGTAGGAGTTTTAATTACTGTCCTGTTTGCAGGATCTGTAGGAGTTTTTAATTACTGTCCTGTTTGCAGGATCTGTAGGAGTTTTTAATTACTGTCCTGTTTGCAGGATCTGTAGGAGTTTTAATTACTGTCCTGTTTGCAGGATCTGTAGGAGTTTTTAATTACTGTCCTGTTTGCAGGATCTGTAATAGTTTTTAATAACTGTCCTGTTTGCAGGATCTGTTTATATATTGCACTTCGCGATTAAACGTTAAAACGTATATAACAAACTATATTTTTGTTATATCGCGATCCTGCCGACTGCGCCAAAAACAGGTTTTTACCTGATTGTTAATAAAAAAACACTTGGGTTTTAGTTTTAGTTGAGTTCAATACTGACTGTCTTTATTTTCTAAAAACTTTCTTATTTATACTTAATTTACAATAAATATTTGATTATTTTACAATATATTGGTTCCTTGGAAATTTAATTATTTCAGTTTGCAATTCTTGGGAAAAATATTTCATTGGTCTTAATAATTGCTTAATAGTTCGTTAGTCTGTTATTAATTTTGTTTACAACAAAATTATGATTATTTGACAATAATTGATTCTTTTCAATTTAAATATTTCAGTTTAAAATTCTTCGGAAAAATGGTTCATTGGTCTTTTTAATATTTAACTGTAATTATGCTTATTTGACAATATATGGGTTTAATTATTTCAATTTACAATTCTTGGAAATTATAAGGCAGTAAAGTTTAGGTAAAGAAAGTGTGAAAAATACTTATGTTTGTATGTATGTATGTATGTTTGTATGCATGTATGTTTGCATGCATGTATGTATGTATGGTTGTATGTTTGTTCATATTCTTATGAACAAACATTTTAGTTATTTTTATATTTCGAATACAGTGGAGGCTATAACTGTTAACCTTTAACAAATCTTAACGTTTGTTCAGCGATATTTAGTCATTTGGTTAGCGATATTTATAGAATCAATTCGAATATAAAAAAACAGGTTAATAAATTTGATAAATGCATGAAAAAGAGTTATTGTTCAAAAGTAGTTTGAACACGTTAAAACTATGATTTCTTAGGTGTTTTTAATGAATGTAAGACCAGTTAATTTTATATGAACATGAAGAAATCAATTTTTTTCTCCTAAGATCTTAACTAATGGAGATCTTAATATATGGAGAAAATATATTGAATTGGGGAAAATACAAAAATATGCAAAAAAATAAAATACAAATATGTATGCATATACTATTTTTAGACGCGGTACAGCTCGCGAACTATTATCGCTACGCTTTACAAATGTTTTGGAAATTTTCCCCAAACATTCCGATCTAAAAATCCAAAGCCTATATGTATGTATACGATACAAAACTAAAATTCAATTTAATTGATTTTGTATTTTTATTCGTACATAGTGTATTGACGTTCCATTACATTTCTTTAATATAAATAATATAAAAAATAATTATGGTTATTTATATACGAAAAGAAATATAAGCGATAAAAAATACTATAATATGCATGCATAATATTATACTAATAGACGTACAAAAATAAGTTTAAAGAAACAAACAAAAAAAGCCAATAATCTTTGCTTTTCGATTGTTTAGTTATGCACACGTATACACACAATGTGTACATGTGCCCATGAACGCATTTCAGTATTGATGTATTTGTGACAAAAAATAGGGAATTTACAACAACCACACCAATTTCCATCAAGAATTTGAGGTTTTAGTATTTTATAATAAATAAGATATATTATGTTCTTAAACGCGTAAACTACTATGAAAAATACAACTGCTCTGTGGTGTACAAGAAGCGCTTGTGACTACCAACCAGTAGGTTGTTGGATTGAATCCCCACGCAACTTTTTCAAAAAATTTTTAAAAGTATAATTATTTCGAATGCCATTTTTTTTTGCTCATATTTTAGTCGTTAATGGACCGACTTCAATTACTTTCAATCTAAGCCTTCGTAGAACTCCATACATCTGCTTCATAAAATTGACCGTAGGACAGTCGGGGCCATAAAAAAACAACAGAATAGGAAATATGACAAAAAAAGTCTTTTGGCTATATCTCATTAATTATTGAACCGAGTTTTGTTATTTTCAAACCGAAAAATTTTATGAAAAATTCCAAGAGAATGGTATAAAATTTATGTCTCTATGTTGTGTTGTGGCTGCAATTCTAAATACACCAAAATGTTAAGCCGGACAGACGGACATCGCTGGGTCGACTTCTCTATCTATAAGAATCCAGAATATATATACTTTATGGGGTATTAAATGAATAATGAAGAAATTACACACGGACTGACAAACCTATATATCCCCTTTCCAAATTTTTTAGTGAAGGGTATAAAATACAAATTTTTTTAACTGTATATTATTGTTTCAGAGTTTCTGCTTCCGCTTATGAGAACCGCAGCTGAGCGCTAGCGGATAGTTGAATTACCCATAGATATTATGAGGTAGTTGCGAATCAAATAAGCAGTCGCGCACAGATCAGCGGCCCTGAAAGGAGGGTATCAGAGGGGTTACGAGTAACACCATGTACCCACCTAAATTCTGAGTGCCAATGATAATAGTGTATTGACGTTCCATTACATTTCTTTAATATAAATAATATAAAAAATATTTATGGTTATTTATATACGAAAAGAAAATGTAGCGATAAAAAATACTGTAATATGCATGCATAATATTATAGTAATAGACGTACAAAAATAAGTTTAAAGAAACAAGCAAAAACAAAACAACAAAGCTTTGCTTTTCGATTTTTTAAATATGCCATGTATACATACACACAATGTGTACATGTGCTCATGAACGCATTTCAGTATTGATGTATGTGTGACAAAAAAGGACCAATTTACACCAACCACACAAATTTCCATCAAGAATTTGGAGTTTTACTATTTTATAATAAATAAGATATATTATGTACTTAAACGCGTAAACTACTATGAAAAATGCAACTGCTCTGTAGTGTATAAGAAGCACTTGTGACTACCAACCAGTAGGTTGTTGGTATGAATCCCAACGCAACTTTTTAAACAAATTTTTAAAAGTAAAATTATTTCGAATATCATTTTTTGTCCATATAGGAAATATAAAAATAGGAACAGAATAGGAAATATAAAAAAAAGTCTTTTGGCTAAATCTCATTAATTATTGGGCCGAGTTTTGTTATTTTCAAACCGAACAATTTTATGAAAAATTCCAAGAGAATGGTATAAAATTTATGTCTCTATGTTGTGTTGTGGCTGCAATTCTAAATACACCAAAATGTTAAGCCGGACAGACGGACATCGCTGGGTCGACTTCTCTATCTATAAGAATCCATAATATATATACTTTATGGGGTATTAAATGAATAATGAAGAAATTACACACGGACTGACAAACCTATATATCCCCTTTCCAAATTTTTTAGTGAAGGGTATAAAATACAAATTTTTTTAACTGTATATTATTGTTTCAGAGTTTCTGCTTCCGCTTATGAGAACCGCAGCTGAGCGCTAGCGGATAGTTGAATTACCCATAGATATTATGAGGTAGTTGCGAATCAAATAAGCAGTCGCGCACAGATCAGCGGCCCTGAAAGGAGGGTCTCAGAGGGGTTACGAGTAACACCATGTACCCACCTAAATTCTGAGTGCCAATGATAATAGTGTATTGACGTTCCATTACATTTCTTTAATATAAATAATATAAAAAATATTTATGGTTATTTATATACGAAAAGAAAATGTAGCGATAAAAAATACTGTAATATGCATGCATAATATTATAGTAATAGACGTATAAAAATAATTTTAAAGAAACAAGCAAAAACAAAACAACAAAGCTTTGCTTTTCGATTTTTTAAATATGCCATGTATACATACACACAATGTGTACATGTGCTCATGAACGCATTTCAGTATTGATGTGTGTGACAAAAAAGGGCCAATTTACACCAACCACACAAATTTCCATCAAGAATTTGGAGTTTTACTATTTTATAATAAATAAGATATATTATGTACTTAAACGCGTAAACTACTATGAAAAATGCAACTGCTCTGTAGTGTATAAGAAGCACTTGTGACTACCAACCAGTAGGTTGTTGGTATGAATCCCAACGCAACTTTTTAAACAAATTTTTAAAAGTAAAATTATTTCGAATATCATTTTTTGCCCATATAGGAAATATAAAAATAGGAACAGAATAGGAAATATAAAAAAGTCTTTTGGCTATATCTCATGAATTATTGGGCCGAGTTTTGTTATTTTCAAACCGAACAATTTTATGAAAAATTCCTAGAGAATGGTATAAAATTTATGTCTCTATGTTGTGTGAGGCCCTAATTCTACTTACTCCAAAATATGGATGCAGATGGACAGACGGACATCGCTCATTCTACTTCTCTAGCTATAAGGATCCAGAATATATATACTTTATGGGGTCTTAAATGAATAATGAAAAAATTACATATGGAATGAAAAACCTATATATCCCCTTTCCAAATTTTTGGTGAAGGATATACAAATTATGTTGAACGTATATATTTCTTTATATGTAAAAAATTTTCAGTACCATATGAATGCTTAATCCAAACCAATGTTTACCCACTAAAAGGGATATATAGGCCATATTTTTTAATATTTCACATTAGATAAATGACTACGGTGCAGCAAAGGACTGATATGTACATGCATACATATGCTTATATGTACTTAATGTACATGTACCATATATATACATATATATATATATATATATATATATATAAATATATATATATATATATATATATTAGGGCGGGTCGATTTAAAAATCGCACAAATTAGAAGGAAAATCGTATTCTAGGGATCAAAATAAGAAACTTTGCCGAAGAAACCATACCTCTACAATGTATTGTGATGTCTGGACTTTTGACCCGAAAAATTTAAAAAAAAGTGTTACACCCTCTGGAACCACCCCTGGGGGGTTCCCCATACAAACATTTAAAAAAATTAAAATTTTTGGCACTTTACAAGAAAAATTCGATGGCTATGTTTTTTTATTTTTGGAGTTTATTTTACGCCTGTTATTGTTTTGTTATATTTTTTACTTTTATTAATAGAATTGTGATTTTATTTTAATATGTTAATAAATTCTGCTACTTGATCTGAAGTCCTTTATTTGTTTTGAAGCAAAAACGTTAAATTGTGCTTTGAGTATTTACTTAAACTTTTTTATAAATTACTTAATATATTTTGGCATAACTAACATTTTTTTAATATTTTTTATGGTGCTTTTTTACACTTTTTTTTTATTTTTTTCATACAAAGTTGTCCAGAAAGAAGGCAAATGTTATTTTCTACAATAAAAACCAATATTCAATTTCGAAAAAATGGCGCTTACGTGTTTTAAGAAGAAACGCGACGATATGTGGAATTGGCTGTCGTTGCTCACACTGATTTGTTTAATTACTTAAGAATACTCTAATTTCTAGATTAAGGTGTGGGGACACATTCTTTGTTAAGGGAAATTAGAGTGAATATACAAATTATTAAAGAAGCAAGTGTTTATTGCAAAGAACATATTGTTACGTTTCGACCTTTTCGATAACGTTTACTTGTTTGACTTCTTTTAATTAGTCAAAAATTAAATACAAACAACGGAAATTGATTTTAGCCTAACGATGTTTTATTTCCTTTAATACCAATGCTTAATAAAATACGCAAAGTAAAAGCATTTTCACAACTAATGTATGCATGAAGTTCACCATGCCGTAGCCACAAACTACTAACAGACATGTAAAAAATTACATTTGCAAAGGGTTCAAATCAGCTAAATAGCTGTTGGGTGAAGAAGGAGACTATAAAGTACAAAATGCTGCGAATAAAGGGTTGTAAACAAAACAAAAATAAAAGTTGTACACGAAAAATGCTTATATATTCAAGAAAGTTGGGATTTTTTAATTTGTTGAACTATGCAGTCATTTATAAGTGAACAGTGCGGTTATATGTTGGTCTTTTATCTTATTTATTACAAAATATTACATACTTTTCAAATGTACGCGAAAAATAAAACAAACGAGAATGCAAAAAACTTTTTCATTTCTCTTTCGTTGCTTGTGCATATAGAGTGAGTCGCAAATAGCGCATATATACTTCTCCCCTTCTGTCACCTCTGTATGCATTGTACCGTATCTTAGACAAGACCGTCTTATTTGTGCCTTGCAGTATTGGCGTTTATACTAGTTGACTGTTTAAGGTTCTCGAACGTAGTAGAAAAATTCTCAGCATGACAATAAGTTTGCTTGTGTAAACCCCAATTGTTATGCAGCTACGTTATTGTTGTCTGAGGTAGTATGATAATGTGTTTGAGTTACAGACGACATATAGATGGTAGTAACAAATTTATAAAGTGGATGGTGAATCAACCAAACAATTCAACGGCATATCAACAGAACGAACAATACCTGTCGTACAGATCTCTCGAACAATCTTGTAAATTCTCGTTGCTGTTTCTAGCGCATTCCTGAATGTTCTCTTTTCGGTATTTTGAATTTGAGTGCACCCAAATTTGCACACACGGTTTATTACTGCTCTTAATCATCGCTGTATTTTTATGTCCGTTAAATTTGAATTTTGTAACAATTTTTTGAAAAATATTGTAACATTTCATTCACATACAAATAAACATAAAATAAAATGTGTTGAACAATTGAATAACAAAATTAACTGTGTATGTACATATGTATGTAAATACTACTTCTAAAAATCTCATTACTACACATTTTTTTGAAATTTTAAATTAAAACAGTTTGGCTCCGAAGTCTTTTTGAATTTTATTAAATTATTTGTTGAGAAAATATCTACATCAGATTCATGTACATATAACTGCTGCTTAATTTATGGCCATAATGAAATAACCTTAAAAAAATTTGGGAAATGGACAAATATTAACCTTAAGTAGATAATAATTTAGTTCAGGCCAAAGCACACAGTTTGTATATTACACGAAACCATTTAACCTGTTTTTAGATCCCCACCATAACTTTGCTTTACGTTGTCATAAAATCATAAAATTTTGAACACAAGTTAAGCCAATATATCATAGTTGGTTGAATTACTAAGAAATTCAACCACAAAAGACATAAACCAAGTAAACAAAAATAAATGGAAAACTGCTTGATCTCAGCAGCCAATGGCGCTGGAAAAAGCAAGATTAATAATATATCGTTTCTTCATTGCAACGTAGTCATATCTCGAAAAAACTCGTTCGTCATAAAACGAGCTTAAAGTTTTTAATTTACAAACACATTAATGGAAAAAGAAAAAAGTATTCACCTCACAAGAATTGAGTAAACAAGATATTTATATACAATATTCACGCAAGATGAAGAACGATACGATGAATATACTTAACTCAAAAATCACGTTTTTTGAGATATGACTACGTTGCAATAAAGGAGCGATATGGAATAATTATTATTACACATGTAAATTTTGTACTAACCGACATTGATTTATCCTGTAGGAATGAATAGTAGCAATTTCGTGTTATAGTTTGTTAAACATTACGGTTAATTAACAACGCTGAGAACGTGGCGTAGCGACCTCGAAATCAGTACTGATTTATTTTGCTTACTTTCTTAATAAAAATAATTTTCATTTATCAAACGAAATCTTCAAATTAATAAAGAAATGGTAGTCAGATTTGAACTTAATCCAAACAATTCCTTTCAACATAAACTTAAAACAGTTCAAGTAATTAAGTGCAATCATTAATTAAAACATTATATGCAAAAATTACAATAAAGAAAGAAAATCATAGAGTGCTGAAATTGGGTAAGCAGATAGGTCTTGATAAATAACTATTGAGAAACATCTAAAATTGGGATATTTATATCAGGGGCCTATGTTTTCCCTTGTTTATATTTAAGCCCCTCCAAAGCATGTGGCACTTCCATTATAGCTAGAGTGCTAAATTTGGTATACAAATAGGTGTTGGTAAGCAATTAATAGAGATGAAAGGATTAACGAATTTCTTTCCGGTATAGGCCTCATAATGTAACACAACCAGTGCAAATTTAGGGTCAACGAAACTTTTATAAAGAAAACTTAGCAAAAAGGCGTTAGATACGTACAAAAATATAACTGTGAACAATAAGACCATAGTCCTATCCAATCTTCGGACATTTAAAGTATTGAGATCAAAAATAGGATCAAGTTCTTGATATGTAAAATAGCTTTTCATTAGTAGGTAAACTTCTAACTTTGCAAAATTTTTTTTCATTTTCTATTTATATGAAGGAAAAAATTTTTCCTAGTTGAAAGTTTGCTTAGAAATGAAAAGTTATTTTACCTATCAAGAAAGTGCTCCTCTTTTTGAGCAGTACTTTAAATGCCCGATCTTTTAGGATAGGGACCGGGACTTATTTTTCACAATTATGTTGTTTGTTGGAATTCTTGTGTCTCCGCCCATTTTAATATTTAAACTCTAACTTATAGTAACACCATATGAAATTGTATTACAATCTGACTGCTCGTTTAGAAACTGTAAGATTATTTCCATTTTTTAAAACCCCTACTGTGCGTCATATTTTGTTTCATAATTAAATGCAATAAATAACATTAAAATCGAATTATAAATGTATTTTTACAGAGATCATCGTATATTGGAATTATTATACGAAGAAGCTAAACAGAATGTTCTAGCAGGTCGATATATAATGGAATCTGTACATTCACTAATGCTGGGAGGTATACAAGCTCGTATCGAATTGGGCCCCTTTAATTCACATACGCACACGGTTAGTTTTTTTAGGTAAGTGCCTAATTTTTCAACGCTGGCTAAGAGTTCAAAATTGGCATGATTTTATTTTAAGAGAAAATCAATCGAGATTTTTGCCTCAACATGTTGCCAAAAATTCAAGTTTGTCATGGCTTCCAGTAAGTCGAAAGAATTCAGCGGAAGTTCGTCTTTTGGAACAGTTTAAGCGTGTGCCGCAAACAGCAACGACACGTAAATTAATGCGTAAATATTTGGAGTTTTGCTGGGCTCTTCCATTTTATGGGTTCGTTAATAAGCCGTTGATATAAACGGAAATCATATTCTGCTACCATATGAATTTTTAACCTTTTATTTACAGATCTGCATTTTTCCATGGGCAAGTGGAGCAACCAGTACGAGGGCTAATGAGCTTAGTAAATCACAAGGATATCGAAGTGTTAATAGCTGTAAATGAGCGCGGAGTTTTTATTATAGATCCCTCGGAATGTGTAAGTATATACAAACATATGTATATGTAAATTGGAGTTGATAAAAATGTCAAATGTTAAAAAGTGCCAAGTCTCGCAACGCAGTACTTTTATCGCATACAACTTGTTATATCTTGTATAAAATGGGGTTAGTTATAAGTATGTATCTACATATTAAAGCACTTATTCGACAACTTTGTCATTGATTTTTGTACGTAATTCGTTGAACTGTTTAGGTTTATGTGGTACACTTATTGGAATTTTTAAATTTCTTTAATGCACTTTACATGCACTAATTGCCTCATATATTATATAAAAATACATTGAAATTAATTATGGAGGAGTAAATGTAGCCAGTTCCTTGGCGCATTTCACTGTTGCTAAAGCAGATCATCAGAAAGCTTTATATGGCATTTACAGCAAACCGAAATCTAGTAGATTTCAATTGAAATCTCTATAAAAATCTTTACTGTTTACACCGGCTTATTCGTGATATTTTTAAGATTTTGTGTCTATAACAAAAACAGTTGATTGGAATTTTCATTTTAACGTGTCAAATTCCATACAAAAGTTATCATTCAAATGCGAAACAACTGACGAGCACACCTTTCAAAGCTATGTTATTGAACAGCGTGTTATTTTCCAGCACAATTTCGGAAAAACCATAGTTGCATCACTAAGCACTATGAGATTTTGACGAAATCTAGTGGCCTAAGTAGATTTTGCTTTGCATGGGAAATCTATTCAAAATCAACAAGATTTTGCTCGAAATCTGGTAAGTACTAGATTTTGGTCTGGTGTAAATGCCATATTACCAAAATATTTCTTAGACAAACTACAGATCTTATACTAAACAGTCATCATTAGTAACTCTACACTGAATGTGGAAGCAAAAACAATAGATTACAAAATACCATCTGATCATCGTCTCATTATATGTACCCTAAAGAGATCGCAGGGAGCATTGTTAGACCTCAATTAGTATGATTATAGGTCAACAATATTAGACCTATTAGACTGTTAAGCAGTTAAGGTAAAATTTTCGAAAAAATTCTTCACATTCATCTCAGCGATTTTGTTAACACCAATTCAGTAGGTGCTAAAGAGCAATTTAATTTCAAAAAGCGCAAAGCACAACTCATCAAATAAGTAAGTTAAAAAATTACATAACAAGTAATAAGAAAAATAGGAAACCGGTCTTAGTTATTCTGTTCGACATAGGAAAAGCGTTTGATACCGTTTCAAATAACGGGCTCATTTACAAGCCTTTACTTGCAAATACCCCAAAATACCTTTGCAAACTCTTCGTCAATTTTTTCGAGGCTAGAGGTAGTCATCAACAACACAACATCGTCATCAAAAACAATTTCAAAAGGTTTACCCCAAGGCTCAGTTCTGTCTCAAAATATATTAAGATCGCATATTACATAATTGACTCTGCCTTGATGTCTTGCCAGTGCACTAATTAAAAAATAAAAAATATAAATATTTTCACAAGTGGAAAATCGAAATTCATCCATATAAAACCTAAGCAATAATGATCTATTTTAACAAATTCCCTAAAAGACTGCCCAGGAGTCGGTAACAACGAGTTAATTATACATACTCAACGAAGCTAAATATCTCGGAGTAGTTTTGGATAAAGAGCTCACATTCAAACGGCATATCAACTATATATGCCAAAAATCTATAAAAACATTAAAAAAATAAATTATAAAAACAAAACCTTGTCTATAAAAGTGTCATTAGGGCGTTATCAACTTATGCAAGTCCTGTATGGTTTACAGCTGCAAACTTCACCTAAGATTTCTACAAGCCGTTCAAAATAAATGCCTTAAAATGATTAATAACAGATATTGGAGATATCCCATACTTCTTATGCATGAAGAAACAGGGTATGAAAAAATTATTGATTTTATAAGTAGAATAAACATTTAGTTTTTCGAAAAAATGGAACTTCAACTTATCCACTGATAAGAAAAAATAATCTAAACCTGAGATTAATAATAAATTACCAAACCGAAAACAACTGTTCAATTCACAAGCTCAGGCGTATGGCTTATCGTTTAAAAAAGACGATATATGTTTATGTGCTTATGAACAGACAAATTTGTTGTATCGTCATTTTGTCGGATTTTAAATTTCAATTCATTGTGAGTAAATAATTTATGTCGAACAACAAATTTCTTTTTATCAAATAAAAAAAAACATGAAAAGTGAAACTGAAAAAATAAATATTAATTTATGCCACCAATATAATTGTAGAAGTGCATCTTTAAAATCTTCTTCTTCCACAATAGTCGACACTCAATTCAGTGGATACCATGAAATTAGACCAGATATGGGAATTCTAATTTTATGCGAAATAGTTAATAACTTTACTATTATATATAAAATTAAAACGTATAATTGTAACACACTTTTGTATGAAAATTACCAACAATAAAAGTAAATACTGTAAAACTAGACGATTACACAACACATACGACGTTAGTACGAGATTGTGAATTGAACAAATATGTTTATAGCAAACTATTAGGTATAATACTAATGTTATAATCATGTAACCCTTTTCGAATAATGTTTGATTTTTTATTTTCTATATAATATAAGGGTTTTGTTACCAGTTTTATTATTAAACAGTGATACCAGCAGAAATTTAACAGAATCTCTACATGCCTTTAAAAAAATTGCCCCTTTTTCCCTACACACGAAAAAATCCCTACATCTAAAAATTCATTGATTTTACGAAGAAAGAACATTTTATAGACAAAAAATTAAATAATAAAAAATAACATAAATTTAATCAGCCTTGCAACTCTATGTGAGAATAGAAGTGTTTTTATGTGACGTCTGATCAAATTTGCTTTATTAATGTTTTAGGAGTGAACTGATTCATATATTTTCGGGTGACATACACGAATCCAATTTCAATATACCATAATTGTATACAAACCAGTTCAACCAAATAATTTACACACTAGATTTTTGTTTATTTCTTATTTTTGCTCCCACAGCTAACTCTGTGAGAATAATCATAAGTAGATAGGTAATGGTGACAATAGACATGCGCGACTTCGCTGCCGGCAGCGAGCGAGCCAGTGTTGCCATCCTCTAGTTTTTTTATGTGTGTGTATAACTTTGTTTGCTTGCCTGTGCTATGTTGGTTGGTTGTGTGTTTATGTTGTTAGGTGTGTTCTTTTGCTTGCCTGTGCTATGTTGGTTGGTTGTGTGTTTATGTTGTTGGGTGTGTTTCTGTTGGTATGTAGGCAGTAAATTTTTTGTTGGCAGAGAATGTGTGTATATCTGATTATTTTAGGTGCGTCGTCATCACTGACGTCACAGTATGCTGGTATGTAAGCAGTGAATTTTTTGTTGGCAGAGAATATGTATCTCTGATTATTTTAGGTGCGTCGTCATCACTGACGTCACAGTATGTTGGTATGCAGGCAGAGATATTTTTTGTTGGCAGAGAATTTGTGTATATCTGATTATTTTAGGTATGTCATCATCACTGACGCCATAGCGTGTGTATGAGAGTGTGTTTGAATGTGTGTGTGTGTCTGTGTGTATGTTGCGATAACTTTGGTATCGTTGTATTAATGAGGTTTATTAGATTTTATTTTTTATTCTTTTATATATTTAAGTCTGTTTTTATATATGTATGTTTTTGATTTTTCTTTATGTTTTCATAATTCTGCTGACTTCAACATTTATTCGTCATAATCTGACTATACAGATAAATATTGCAGTCTTAAATTTCTTTGTTTATTCTATACAGAAATATTTCTTTCTCAAATTCGTTGGTGGTCTGTAAATTGTATTTATAAGTTTATATTGCAAAGCTCACAAAAAATAATTTTATGCATATGTTAACAAAAATCTGAATTTCACAATTTTACAAATGGGTTTAAAATCTTATTGTTTTTTCTGTTTTGCATACTAACGCATTTTTGTTTATAATTTGAGCTCTACTGTTAAATCAGGCACAATCTTGATTTTATTTGTTTATTTCTTGACAAAGGAATTTGAATTTCACAATCTTATAAAATTGCATTTATATAGCATTTTATAAAACTAGAAAATTTAAACGATCTGATAAGTTATGATATTTTATAACCCAAACACAAATCTCTACTGATTTCTTCAGAAATATATGATTCCTAATTATCTTTTCGAAAAGTAATACAAGACAGAGAATATTTTATATTAATAATACAATTTTATTTTATTTATTAATTTTTCTTAATTTTGATTATAAAGTTTGAAACATTTCATAGTATGAGACTATTAAATTTTCTAATATTGCTTTCCGTAGAAAGTATATAGAACACCTACAAGTGTCAGGTCCTTCCTCACATTTCGGATATTACCACGGACAGCATTGAAAATGTCCTTGTGTGTTGTCTTCATCTTCCATTACATCATATTCCTCATTTTCGTCGAGCATATTTTGGAAAAATTTGATCATTTCCCAATGGTCGTATAGTCTGAAGCTATCAAAATCTGTTATGAATTTATTTAGACTCCTTCTTATTTGACTCATTTTATTAATATCGGTATTAATTTTGTTTCTGCTTACTTTTTCAAAGGAATTGTCGATACTGATGATTTTTTCCTGAATATTTAACCAAAAAGTATCTAAAATTACGTATTATTTCCTTCTCCCTCTTATACTAATTTTATATTATTATCTCTCTCTATCCCCTTTACCTTATCACTATCCCCCACTTATTCACTATTTCACCATAAATATTTTCTTGGAAGTATCGGAGCTACTTTTAAGTTCAATTACAATTAAAGATTCAAAGTGACAAGATCTCAATCAAAAATGAACTCCGTGAAAAATCTAAAAACAAAATTTAATTCCCTGAAGAGTAAATCCTTAATTCACATTAAGGATCTGGATATAACAGTTAAATATCCTATTCAAAATATATCACGGATAACAACAAAAGTTGAGTTGGAAAACAACATAATGTTTCTCCCCAAAAAATATAATAGTTTAACAGATGAAGAAATTAAGGATCTCTCGAGTGGATCATTTCAACTATGCAGAGAAGAAGAGTGCGGCCTAATTCTTGAGAGTGAGATGGATGCATTTTTAATTCAAAATAGCCAATAGGCATTAAAATAAATTAATTATGTTTAGTAAATTATAAATAAAAAATAAAAAAGCCATTAAAGAGTTTTATAAAATATAGATGATTATGTGTTTTTATTTAATCTTTCTTAGTTATTTCATAAAGAAATTTCAGACATAAATGACCACAGAAAAATGTATTAAAATTCTGATGTTGATTATAGTTGTATTTTGTATTTGTACCAAGATATTTGACTACTTCCGAAGGAGGTTGTAAGTTTCCAAAACTGTCGAAATACTCTTTTTCGTCGATGTTCTTATAATATGCTACCCAGTGTGTACCAGAACCTGTTGATAAATCTAAATTGATTATTCCACACTCAATTTTCTTTGATCGTTTTGGTAGTGAGTCCAACATGAATACTCCTCTAAAATAAGGAATATTTATAGAAAAATTTATTAGGTCAACATCTGATAGTGGTCTGTTGGGTAGCATTCTTAAGAGTTTTTTGTCTGTTCTTTATAAACAAACCATATCCCTTTTTATATGGTTTTAGGTAAAGTCCTTTTCCAACTGCTATAGATTCAATCGCTTTATTATGTCTAGTAGCTTCATCAAGTTGATTTTTTGCATTCTTTGTTGCATTTACAGCCTTAGCTATAGCGGCACCTCCAGTGGCTAGACTGCCAATTGCCCCCAGAGCAGTTAGAATCGGTATTAGGGGTAAAAAACCACCAATTTTTGGAACACTTATTATGCGTGGTATTATAACATGTGATTTTCTTCCTTTTAGTGATTTATTGATAGTTTTACGTGCGATTCTAATGGCAGAGTTAATGTCTAATGGTTTTTGTTTCTTTAGTATTTTTGTTGCAGCTATAATTGATGAAGTGAACAATTTTTTACCATTTAATTTGGTTTTCTTTTCAATTTTCTTTTTTCCCACACCCATACCGAACTTCGTTTTGGCTTTCATTGTGTTAGTAACCATATATGCAAATGATTTTTCTGCAAGACTGCTATCTTTTGATAAAACTCGAACTCAGGCTGAATTTTCAAGAATTTTATCTGCCTGATGTCTAATACTTAAATCCTTATTTTTAGAATAAGTTATATCGTGATTTTTGCAGGCAGAGCCCAGTAAATTAATTCCTTTATCACCTCGATTTAAACGTTTTTGTAGTTTAGTTCCAGGCCCACAGTACTGATATCCAGGAAGATGAAGTTCAACAGGAAGATTATTTATTATTTTATTTACTATACCTGCTCCAACGAAGGTGTTTTTATGACTTGTTGTAATGTATAACCATCTTATTTATTTAATTATTTTTTTTTTCTATAATAAAAGGTAACAAACATAAATCACATTTAGTTACAAAAATGCGGTTAGTGAAACAGCATAAAAATATTTTGGTTCGTAATATTGATGATTCATCGAACATCACTTCAAAAATAAAACACAGCTCACTCTTACCAAATTCTATCCGAGCTCTAATAGTGGGACCATCAAATTGTGGAAAGACTAATGTTATGATTGGGTTACTAGAAAGTCCTAACGGACTAAAATTTGAAAACATCTATTTATACTCAAAATCCTTATATCAGCCGAAATATGAATACTTGAAGAGATTAATTTCACCAATTAAAGGAATGGGATATTACACATTTGCCAACAATGAATGAGTTATTACCCCTAACGAAGCTAAAACTAATTCAATTATGATATTTGATGATGTTGCATGTGAGAAGCAGAAAAATATACGGGATTATTTTTGTATGGGTCGACATAAGGATGTGGATTCATTCTACTTATGTCAAACTTATACCAGAATTCCCAAGCATTTGATAAGAGACAACGCGAATGTAATTATAATGATTAAACAAGATGACAGAAATATGAAGCATGTTTATAGTGATCATGTTGCCGGCGACATGAACTTTTAACAATTTCATGAAATTTGTAGAGAATGTTGGAAGAAAAAATATGGATTTCTGTTGATAAGCAAAGATAACGAGTTAAACAATGGTCGCTGTAGAAAATTATTTGGCTATTTTATAACAATATAAATTACTCTACATAAAAGAAAAACTTTAGTATATAATCTGACTTTGAACACACAATACACCTACATATCTATTAAAATATTTACTATACCTGATAACCTAATAGGATACCCAATAACCTGATCTGATACCTGATAATCTGATCTCATACCTAATAATCTGATCTGATAATCTGATCTGATACCTGATAAGCTGATCTGACACCTGATAATCTGATCTGATACCTGATAATCTGATATGATACCTAATAATCTGATCTGATACCTTATAATCTGATCTGATACCTGATAATCTGATCTGATACCTGATAATCTGATCTGATACTTGCTAATCTGATCTGATACCTGATAATCTGATCTGATACCTGATAATCTGATCTGATACCTAATAATCTGATACCTGATTACCTGATCTGATATTTCCTGTTGCCAAACATGGATGAGAAAGTTTTTAAAGAATTGGTTGCAACGAGAAATGTCTTGAAGAAAAAGCTTCGTAGTATAAAAACTGGTGAAATAGATACACGTGATTAACTAAGAGATACTTTCAAACCTATAACAGACCCCTTAAATGAATTTATAAATAATTCTAACAATATCAATAGAATTATCAAAAAAGAAAAGAATGAAATGAAAACATAAATTAAAGAAACTAACAGTCCTCATATTAATAAATCATCAATTTAATTGGAGACAAGCACACCAAAGAAACTTGTAGAAGGAGTAATATTTGATAATAGCAAATCATTCAATGATTCTAATGAAAGTAATAGTGACAATGAGGATGATGATAATTTTTACTCACAGAATTCAAATATTGAAGAGAGTTACACTGACTTATCACTCTTGGAGGACAGAAATGAATTAGATACTAACTATGGGCCACATAAAGATTTCAATAATGAATGGAAATTTGGTGATAGTAACCTCAAATTAAATGAGGGTAAAATACAGGTTGGTGGTCAAATATGGGCTCTAACGCCAGGACTGTTTTCTCTAATGTTTCATAAAAAGCCAAAAAACTATGATAAATATGAACTAGAACTCTACAAAAAAATCTTAATTAGTACAATTGCGTGCAGAAGAGAATATATACCTGATGGTCAAATCAAGGGAACGAAAGCATATAAATATAAACATATTATTAAAAAGATGTTTAAAGAGCAAAACCAACAGCAAATAAGACATCATCTAATTATAAAGGTGGTGGATTGATGCAATTTAACCCCCATAAACCAAACTATATATACTGGGACGATCCAAATGAGTTGGTAGATCGACTTCGTCTACTGATAGCATCACAAGCTGCTGGTCATACTAATCATAATAACGAGATTGTATCAATTATTGAAGAACTACGCGAAGCTAATATAATACAATAATCTATATAAAGTATGTCTGTTGATAAGTTTGGACACTATCTAAACGGTACAAGCGATATAATTTCACTGAAAAATGCCCCTAGACTGTTGGGGTTCTTTATGGATACGAACAACAACATCGATGTCCAAAACAAAAGAATCAAAAATGTGGCAAAGGCTGTGGAAGAAAACGATGTTATCAGTAAATTGTTTCTGCAAAATCAAATCGAAGAAATAGAATACAAAATATTAAAATACTTTAAGGAAGATAACAAAATGTATGATACTTTTAGAATTCAACTCGAAATGCTACAACATGCAACAACATTACAGTTGGAAAAGAATAAGAAAATTGAAGAAAACATTTCCAAAATCAATACATTTTTGGAAGATGGTTATCTACAAAGATTTGTTGAGAGCCTACAAAAGAAAAGTTAAATTAAAAGATTTATAGATTGGAAAATTACATATTCGCATCAATAAGTAAAAGTTCATCAAGCAGATTACAACGTATCCAAAACAATTCTTAAAACTATAAACATGTCTTCAAAAAGAAAACTAGTTAACGAACTCCATAAACAAGCTCGAAAATCTTTTGCACGTCGTAGAGTTGTGATGAAAGAAATAGATGATCTCTGGCAAGCTGATTTAGTTGAAATGGGAAATTACTCTATAGACAATAAAAATTATAGATTTTTGTTAACCGTCATTGATACATTCTCAAAATATGCATGGGCAGTACCGCTGAAAACAAAAACTGCACTTGAAACAACACAAGCAATGGCAGATATTTTTCAACTGGGACGAGTACCAAAAAACCTACAAACAGACGATGGTAAAGAATTTTTTAATAAAAACTTTGCGAAATTGATGGATAAGCACAAAATTAATCACTATTCAACGTATAGCACAATGAAAGCATCAATAGTAGAACGATTTAATAGAACATTAAAAGGGATGATGTGGAAAGAATTTAGTTTTAATGGTTCGTATAACTGGTTGGATATCTACAAAGATCTATTAAAAGCATACAACAGTAAAGTTCATCGTACCATCAAAATGCCTCCAATTAAAGTCAACTCAACAAATGAGAAAAAAATATTAAATACAGTATACAGTCATTTGAAGATGTATAAAATCTCGAAATTTAATGTTGGAGATCATGTGCGCATAAGCAAATACAAACATACATTTGAAAAAGGTTATACTCCAAATTGGACAACAGAAATTTTCACTATTAAAACAATTCAAAATACATATCCTGCAACATACATATTAGAGGATTATCGTGGTAATCTCATTCAAGGTGGATATTACGATGAAGAACTCTCAAAAACTAGATTTCCCAATACATATCTAGTTGAAAAGATTATTAAAACTAAAGGAGATAAAGCGTATGTTAAGTGGTTAGGATTTACTAATGAACACAATTCTTGGATAAGTAAAGATGAAATATTATAGTTGAAGCAAAATATTTAGAATTATTGTATTAAGAATTATTGCATTTAGTATTAAAAATTATACTGTAAATTCAAAACAAAAAAGATTAAATTAAAATAAAAACGCTTTTTATAAACCATATTGTGTGTTAAACTTTATTCATTTACAATCAAGCAGGCATAATGTCAATAACACTTACTCTGAGCTCCAACACATCAGAGTTATCAGCCAATTACTTTCCTCCTATCGATTTAAATGGTGCATATGAGTGTGCTCTAACTGATTTTCATTCGTATAATAACATTCCAAATGTTGATGTCTACAACAATTTGTTTCATATAGGTGAAAATGTGATTGAAATACCAATTGGATCTTATGAATTGAGTGACATAGTTGATTATATAGAGGAAGAATACAAACGATATGGTAGAGAAAATGAAATTTTTATAGAAGCCAATAATAACACAATGCAGGTTAAAGTTAATAGCTCTACGGATCCAATATATTTTAATAAGGAAAATACAATTGGAAAACTCTTAGGATTCAAAGATAAAATCCTAACTCCAAACGAAGATCATTATTCAGATCTTCCAGTTAATATTTTCAAGGTGAATCTATTACGAATTGAAAGTAGTATCACTGTTAATACATATATGAACAATTCCAAATCGCATACACTACACGAGTTTCCGATTAATGTGCCTCCAGGCTATAAAATAGCTGAGATTCCTAGAAACCTCATTTATTTACCTGTGAACTCCAGAGAGGTAGGTTCACTAACGCTACGAGTAGTTGATCAGTACGGCGATTTAATTAATTTTCGAGGAGAGGAAATAACAATAAGAATTCATTTAAGACCAACTAAGTAATGTTGATATACAACTCAAGTATATCGAAAAATATAACAACAGCAACAACATACAACCCTAAAACATTATCACAACCTAAACCACAATTGAAAAGATCAATTCATCAAAAAACGTTGACAACAACAAATAAAAATTTTCTAAAGTCTCTTAATTTCAAACTGAAGACAAAATGAGTTCAATAATAAATGTATTGGATAAGCCATTATCTGATGAAAATATAATCAAAAAGGACTATCATACATATGTGCCATACCTACAATCTTACAACAATAATGATGAAATAACCATTTCAATACAAAATCAAGATTTGTATGTTTTACGTAGTGAAAGTTATATATATGTGGAAGGATCTGTTGTAGATGAGAAAACCTCTAAATCTACAGCTAATTTCAAATTAAAAACAACTTTGTGGCATATCTATTTGATGAAATTCGCTATGAGCTGAATGGCATTGAAATTGATCATACAAGATATTTAGGAGCCACAAGCACCATAAAAAACTTGGTTTCTTTATCACCAACGGAAAGCACAGGAATGCACAATGCTGGTTGGAATAAAATTGATGATTTGAAACTTGTAAATGGCTACTTTAATTTCTATGTACCACTTAAGATGTTTTTAGGATTCGCTGAAGACTATAATAAAGTTATACTAAATGGAAAGCATGAATTGATATTCTTACGTAATAAGAATGATGAAAATCTTCTACACTCGAACGTTTCTACTGAAAAAGCAAAACTTGCAATTTCACTCATCTCATGGAGAATTCCACACGTACAATTATCTGATCTTTGTAAGCTGAATATGATTAAAATTATTAGCAATGGTGCTTCTATACCGATGGCATTCCGTAGTTGGGATTGTCATGTAAATCCACAATTAAATACAGGAACAAATCATATTTGGAATGTTAAATTAGCCGCAAGTAGAGAACGCCCCCATTTTGTATTGATTGCTTTTCAACAAGAAAATAAGTTTGTTCATTGTGATCTGACCAATTTAAAAGTTCATTTAAATTCAGTATCATACCCATATGATGATCTAAATATTAAATTTAAAAATGAGCGTTATGCAATTCTATATGATATGTATCTAAGATTTCAACAGAGCTACTACATGAGAGAGTCTCAGTCGCTTCTCAAGAATTTAAAAATAATGCACCGATTATTGTAGTAGATGTTAGCCATCAAAACGAGTCGCTCAATAACGGACCAATTGATATAAAAATTGAATTTGAAACAGACACAAATATTCCATCAAAGACATCAGCTTACTGTATTCTTATTCATGATCGTATAATTGAATATATTCCTATAAAAGGACAAGTTCGAAAACTCTTATAAATTCAGTAATATGGAGGATAACAAGGTTTTCATAGACTTGCAAGGTTTCAAAAATAATTCAAACAATTTTATTGCCAAAGAAGTAGCAGTTGTTTTCAGCAATAATGAACACATCAATTTCATTATAAAACCTCCATATGATTTCCTATGCTTATCGGCAAAAAAGCAGAGAGAAGCAAATTGGTTAACAAAAAACTATCATCATCTATACTGGAACGATGGATCAGTATCATTTCAAAGCGTTTGCAGATTTTTGAAAGACAACTTAAAATATTCTATAATCTATGTTAAAGGTGAAGAAAAGAAAAAATGGTTGGCAGAAATGATTCATCAAACAATTGTTAACATTGAGAATATTGCCTGCATCAACTTTAAACAAATGAATAGCAAGTATCCAGACGATTTCTACTGTGACTATCACAACTATGGTATTTGCGCCAAAAGAAATGCAATTTTACTTAAAAAAGAGACTTCAAAATAAAGAAAATACACATGTTTATTCACTGTTTTATATTAAAAAATTCAACATTTTTTTTATTTTTTTATTTATTATTTTTTCTTAAAAAATCTTAATAATAATACAGATTAAATTTTATAAATTAATAAAAATATGGAAAAAACTTTATACAATATTTGCTTTTTATTTACAAATTATTTGGGCATAGGTAAGAACACCAAATGAAATAATAATAAATAAATAAATCAATAATTAAATTAATAAATAAATTAATAATTACATTAAATAAATGAAATAAATAAATTAATAAATAATTTAATAAATCAATAGAAACTAATAAAAACAGAATAAAATTAAATCGTCATTTTCATCTTACAGGTAATATTAAAAATAAAACATATTTATCTATATCCATTGATTCATTAATTCTATCTATATAATGTCCCCAAGGACGCGTTTTTATATTATCTTCCATAATATTTCTCTTGTCATCAGAAGAGCTAAGAACTACTTTATATAGTTTTTGAGTATACAACTGATGTGCTTTGGATCTGAATAAAAACATTTCATCTGACAAGATCTCACTTTCAAATAAACATTTCTTGTAGTCATTAATGGTAAACTTTTTAATTACAGACTTTTTAACCCCCTTTGATTTTTTAACATCTTCCGAGTGAAGAGTCGACAGAGAATAAATTTTTGATCTTAAACCTACAAACTCTGTCATTATATCTCCCTTGTTTTCATCTTTCATCATTCCTAAAACCTTCTTATTGAGTAGCGGTAAATGAAATTGATTATCTTTAGGATATTCTGATGTGTCAAAATTTAAACTAATATCGTTACGGATGTCGTCGTAAAAATCATCAGTTTGAATCGAGTAAATAAAAGTATCAGTATCCATATAGTTGAGAGAAATGTTATCTCCGAATTTAGGCTTCATGAAACCATAATGGAAATCATACATTTTCCACTTGGATAACTCTAGTAGTGTAAAGCCAACGTATATAGGTTTATTATACTCTGGTTCCATTTTTTCAACTCCACCGCATACATATCATCAGAAAATTTTGACAAAATCCATAAAATTTGGTTTTGCAATTAATGCTCTGAGACCCAAACGATTTCTGTTTGTTGATTCCCATGACGAAGTAATTCTAATGTCCCTACGTTTTTCAATGTTTTCCATTGTCTTCCCATAAACAGCATTGTTTAAAAGTTTAAAAAAATCTTTTTCAAAGTTATTTTTAGCATTTGTTCTATGGAATATATTTAAATCAATATATTTTTTAAGCCAAGGGGATTGTCTAAATTTAAGGATTCTACGGATTTGTTTTAAGATGAGACCATTTAAAATGGCTTGTTTTAAAACTCTATAATGTATAGTATAACTTGTTTTAGGGTCTAAGTCTGCAATCAATTTTTTGAATTTAGATCCTCCAACTGTCTTATTTTGAGGACAAAATGGTAAATCATTATGTAGATCATGTATTGAGTCGGGATACTCTATATCCACCTCTAATATGTAACCATATTGTGATGTATTGTACTGTTTATGTTTATAATAATAATTTAAAAAATGATTTTTGTTATTTTGTTCTAGAGCTCACCAGGGAGCTCCTAAGAACGATGTTTATTAACAATTCTTTCTTACCAAAATTACATTGACTTATATAGTAACTATGAGAATAATGGTTAGGGGTATCTTAACATAAGAAGGAAAAGAAACGATATATTTAAAACATTCCCACGGTGGACGTGCGGCGTGTGTCTCATCAGTAATTTATAAAACTCAAACCGTTCGCACATGTGCTCAACTAATATATTGTGTTTATATTTATGTATAAACACATGTGATTATTAAATAAGATTTATTTAAGTGCTTTATGCCGCGGCCTTTGATCAAACGTATGAGTGTCAAGTGACCCTTATACAAAATATTTGTATTGCAGTTTGTCAATGCAATTTGACACTGCTGCGTGGTTTGGCATTGTTGGCTTTACATGTTTACAACACACTGTTGGTTATAGTGATAGTGAGACCACGCTACAGTATCAGATATTTTTTCCACATCAAAATCAGGATCACATACCCACTCAAATTCTCCACAGGGAAGATATTCTGACATTGCCCACCCATATAAATTATTCGCATCTAAATACATTAAATATTCAGATGGTTTTGTAACATCAAAATCTTCTAAATACTTATGGTTGGCCTTAGAATATCTTTGTGAGCATTGAACTAGTCCACTTCTTATTCCATTTTGCATGAACATATACATTTCGGAATCAGTAAACAGCTCTAACGTAACTTGAGTGGTTTTGAACATAGCATCCCAAGATAGACCTGGTGCTGTATAGTAGTGACATGGATCAAGATCATAAATTCCTTTACAAATTTTTCTAAAATTTTCAAACACGTCTGTTAGAAGAAGAACATCTGTCTTTAGGTAGAGCTCAGTATAGTTAAGGAGAGTCTTACAATTAAACTCTCTCCATACTTTTTGAGCATGTTCATATTCGACTATAGCACATTCTTCATTCGTTAGAATATTAAAGAACTCTTCTCTACTAGGGAGTTCAGTTTCCTCAAACTTGGTCATGGAAACCGTAGAGCATCTTCATTTTCAGGCATTTTGATTACCTTTCTGGAGCATACATTTTTATGATGATTATATATATAATCATCATGTGTATGATAAAGGCAGGTGTTGCAAATAATAATCTTATTACCATGTGATGTTATGCTAGATCGAAGAAGTCTAGAGAAGAGCGGAAAAACAAAATAATAATTAAATGACGATAACAAGTAAATTTTTAACAAGAGATGAGAAAACGTTTTAATAAATACATCAATGAAACTTACTTTGATATATCCTTGATGAGTACATAGTGGAAACTCTCATTTGAGGCGAGAAATAGCATATTAATATGTATTTGTTTTTCCCCCTTCGTCACATAGTATGGTCCGATAAGTGATGTTCCATTATGACCAAATGCATTTATGCTCACATCATTTTGATTTTAAAATTTTTTTAGCTGCTTCAGTGGGAGGGGGAACTCTAAACCATCAAAATTTATCATAGTTTCTCCTAAAAGAATTTTATTAGCTTTGATATTCTCAATGTTGTAGCTTCTACATTGATTTCTATGTCTATGGTCCAGATTACTATCAATATATAAAGCCGCAATGATGCACCACTTAAAGCAATAAACATCAGAGTTCACGACATTTATGCATGCACGTTTCATTGCAATATTTTTTGGGAGAGGGATAAAACTGGACCCTCTTATTATGGACGCCTTGTTTATATTAATTTCAAGGGAATTAATAGAAATTAATGTCCATCCGCTATCCCTCTCCTCATCATTTGTCATTTTCATATAATCGCAAATGAGCTCCATGTTAAGCTTGAGTGTAGTATGAATCTCACTGCATTCATTTATTTGACTAACAATGGAGCTCTTGACCGATGAGAAAAATTCCTCCGGATACAAGACACCTTCATTTTTGTTCACACATACATATGTCTCTATCCTCCCCTTAAAATTACTTGTTCTCCTAGTTAGATCATCATTGATTCTAACTTCCTGACATCTTTTTCTATGAGCATTGGTTTTAATGTGGCTGTTCCATGAGGAGAGTTGTACCACTTCATTACAGGATCCACAATGCCTTTTCAATACACTCACACCAACACTATCACCACTAAACTTCAAAACCGAAGAATGCACTTCCATGTGCTCATTTAATTTTATTTGGTTCATAAAGATTTTATTACAAATAATGCAACTTTTGGTATTCATTTTTGTACAGTAATTGATTTTTTTTATTTGTATTAACATTAAAAAATTCTCCTTAAAGTTTCTCTACTTGCACAAACTAACGACAATTATTTGAAACTACTTTTATTTAAGGACACTTTAAAAAAACAAGCTTTTTAAATTTATACTAGTCAATATACTTTTCTGGTAAGTATGATTAAAAGTTGTACTACTCCTCTTATTTATAGGCACTTATGAGAATCGCGTAGTATTAAACAGGACTGTACCAAAGAGTTCATAGTTGTCGACGTAACCAGAATTATGAAAACATAAAGACAAATCAAAAACATACATATATAAAAACAGGCTTAAATATATAAAAGAACAAAAAAAAATCTAATAAACCTCATTAATACAACGATACCAAAGTGATCGCAACATACACACAGGCACACACACACATTCAAACACACTCTCATACACACGCTATGACGTCAGTGATGATGACATACCTAAAATAATCAGATATACACAAATTCTCTGCCAACAAAAAATATCTCTGCCACGATTCCATAAGCAACACACCAAACTGCATAAACACACACCCCCGCTATGACGTCAGTGATGACGACACACCTAAAATAATCAGTAATATACACACTCTCTGCCAACAAAATATTTCTCTGCCACGATTCCATCAGCAACACACCAAACAGCATAAACACAAACCCCCGCTATGACGTCAGTGATGACGACGCACCTAAAACAATCACATTCTCTGCCAACAAAAAATATCTCTGCCTACATACCAACATACTGTGACGTCAGTGATGACGACGCACCTAAAATAATCAGATATACACACATTCTCTGCCAACAAAAAATTCACTGCCTAAATACCAACAGAAACACACCCAACAACATAAACACACAACCAACCAACATAGCACAGGCAACAAACGAACATACACACGCACACACAACCAACATAGCACAGGCAAGCAAAAGAACATACACACGCACACACACAACCAACATAGCACAGTCAAGCAAAAGAACATACACACGCATACACACAACCAATATAGCACAGGCAAGCAAACGAACATACATACGCACACACACAATCAATATAGCACAGGCAAGCAAACGAACATACACACACATATAAAAAAAACTAGAGGATGGCAACACTGGCTCGCTCAAAAGTAATGGTGACAATAGACATGCGCGACTGCGCAATTAATGAATTGATTTTGTGGAAAACTACTCGTAAGTTAATATTTTTAATGGAAAGAAAAACTGTATAAAATAAAAAGCAATTAAATCAAAGAAATAAAATAAATAAAAAATAAGAAACATTAAATATTACTTGCTTGTTGATGGACGATATAATTAATTATCTTGAAAATTTAAGCATCAGTGATAACTGCAATAAGAACAATAACAACGTCCCTAATAATAACAGCAATATGGATCAACAGAGAAATTTCATAATGCAAAACTTGAGAATGGTTCATCCGTTTTGGTGGCCAAAGAGATGAACTGGCCACGTACATAAAAAGTGTTGAAAGTGTCATTCCCAACATCACGTTGATGCCGCATGACGATCGAGTCCTTTTTTTCAATTCTATTTTGCGAACGTTGCACGAATAGGCTTTGGATGTGGTAAGAAAAGAGAGACCAACGGATTGGACATCATTGAAAACAAGACTGATCGATGAATTTGGTGAGCATCAACCAATATCTCAATTAGTTTTAAGTATTAATAATATTAAATTTAAGAGCTGTTGTAAATCGTTATGTGACGAAATAAATAAAATAGTTTGTAGGATTAACGACGCGATCGAATTGTGTAGTGAGACGGAGGAAAGAAAATCATTTTTCCGAAACGAAGTTAACTTGTGTAGTTTGAATATTTTAAAAAGGAATTGCCAATCCACCTCACAGCTTTACTCAATGCGAATTTAGTGAACGATTTTAAATCAGCTGTTAGGATTCTTAGAGAGAATAATGAAATCGATAATGACGGCCGTAGTTACTTTAAACCTAATAACAATAGAAATTTTTCTCGAAATAATGTACGACAGCAGATCGTAAATAATGAATTCCGAAATTTAGTAACCCCCAACAGAAGATATCCAATTCCTCCTCAAAACCCCCAAAATAACTATCAACCATACCTTTAAAATCCCCAAAACAATTTTCAATTTCGTCCTAGGAATAATTTTCAAAATCCTTGCCAAAATTATCAAAATAGGTTTCAGAATCGTAACACTAGTTATCAAAATAATTTTCGCAATACTGATAGCAATTATCGAAATAATATTCCAAATCCTAAACGAATAAGAGAGGAAGATACCAAAAAGTCTAGACTGAGAAGATTTGGAGTACCAATCCCAATGCAGGTAGAAAATTTTCAATCGATTGCCTCCAATCACTTCCCTCCATCATAATGAGAATTGATGAAAATAATTATAGATTCCTGATTGATACGGGATCTTCAATCAGCTTAATAAAACCAAACATATTAACAACTCCTCTGAAAAAACTAAACCTAATTTGCGTTAAAACAGCTACCGGAAATATAATTCTTGATGAGACACAACTAAGTTTTAGCCCCTTAAAAAAAAGTAAACTAACATTTTTTGTTTTTGAATTTGCTGATAATTATGATGGCCTCTTAGGATTTGACAGCTTAAAAACATTAAATGCTTTGATAAATATCCCCGAAGGATTCGCAATTTTGAACGGTATAAAATATTTCTTTTTTAACGAAAATCAAAAGGAAAAGGAAGACATTAAAAGTTTTCCAGCCAAAAAAAAAAATTAATTCTGAGTTCCACCAGATGGAATGTCAGCGAATTAGAGACGAACAAAATAGTGTTTTGCTAACTAATAATCAGAAATATCTGAATTGTATTAATTGCAATTATAAGGATTCAATATTTAAATTGGATCACCTTAGTAAGGAGGAATCTACGAGTTTAGAAAGATTACTAAAAAGATATAATGATATTTTTTATAGAGAGGGAGATAAGCTAACCTTCACTAATGTTGTGAAACATAAAATTAATACTGTCCACGAAGATCCAATATATTGTAAAACTTATCGCTACCCCAAGTTCATAGAGAGGAGGTTAATAAACAAATCCAAGAAATGTTAGATCAAAATATTATATGTATACTCAGCCCCAATTTGGGTTGTTCCAAAAAAGTTAGATGCGTCAAACAAACACAACTGGCGTATCGTTATAGACTACCGGAAATTAAACGATATAACCATTAGCGATAAATATCAAATTCCAATCATGGACGATATTTTGGATAAATTGGGTAGATGTTTGTATTTTACTACCCTCGACCTTAGTAAAGGGTTTCATCAAATTGAAATGGAACCCTCTGATAGAAGATAAACAGCATTTTCTACTCAAAGCGGGCATTATGAATTTTTAAGAATGCCATGCGGGCTTAAAAACGCTCCCGCAACCTTCCAGCGATTGATGAATACAATCTTGAGAGATCTAATAGGAAAAGAATGCTTAGTCTACTTAGACGACATTATTATCTTCAGTACTTCTCTACAAGAGCACATCAGCTCAATAGAAAAAGTGCTCAAAAGGCTCTCAGAAGCCAACTTAAAAGTACAACTTAACAAAAGCGAATTTTTAAGGAGAGAAACAACCTTTTTGGGTCATATTATCACACCTGATGGTATAAAACCCAACCCCGACAAGGTAAGAGCTATCTTGGAATATCCAGTTCCTAAGACTGAAAAAGAAATTAAACAATTTCTGGGATTGGCTGGATTTTATAGGAAATTTATTCAAAATTTTTCCAAAATTACCAAACCCCTAACTCAATGTCTTAAAAAGGGCAATAAGGTTAACCCAACAGACAAAAACTATATTAAAGCAGTGGATACTATTAAACTTTTGATTACTAGTGAACCAGTTTTAGCTTTCCCAGATTATGAGAAGCAGTTTACATTAACAACGGATGCTTCTAACATCGCCCTTGGTGCTGTCCTTAGTCAGAATTGTCACCCAATCTGTTTTGCGAGTCGGACTCTAAATGAGCATGAATTAAATTATTCTGCTACTGAAAAAGAGCTGTTGGCTATCGTTTGGGCAACAAAATATTTCCGCCCCTATTTATTTGGTAGAAGATTCATGATCAATAGCGATCATAAACCGTTACAATAGTTACAAAATCTTAAAGAGCCAAACCAAAAACTCCAGAGATGGAAAATCAAATTAAACGAATTTGATTTTGAGATAAAACACATTCCTAGAAAGGAAAACCATGAAGCGGATGCACTATCTCGTGTAAGGAAAGAAAACTGTAACTTTAATGAAGAGATAGAAGAGAATACTGACCAAAATGATGAAATAAATGAAGCTGAGGAAATTTCTTCTGTAGTCGCAACAATTCACTCAGCTGATGAAGATAATTCCTCACATATACCAATAACGAAAAACCCTAAAATATATTTAAAAATCAAATTCAGCTCATCAAAGGAAATCAAAATAAAATAATTACGAAAAAAATATTTTCTAACAATGTAACCACAATTATTTACAAAGATCTAGATATCGAATCAACGATGGACATAATTAAAACTTATTTACTAAGCAAAAATATAACTCTTTATATGCCAAATAAAATTGATTTTATCGAATTCCAAAGAATCTATGTTCGAATTATTTTAAACAAGAGAAACAAGGTCTTAAGATCAACCAGACTTTTGAAAAATTTGAATGACTATCCCGATTTTAAAACAAAGGTCTTGGAAATTCGCTTCAGTGGATTACATCAGGGTATTGAAAAAATAGTGAAAATATTTAAATCAAAATATTATTTCTCAAATTACATAAAGGAAATATCCCGTATAATAAACGAGTGCGAACTCTGTAACCGTTGTAAAGTAGACCATATAGATAATAAATTACCATTTAAAATTACACCTCCAGTATACGAAACAAGGGAAAAATATGTGGTAGACTTTTGGCAATGGGATAAGGACTACTAGCTGAGCCAGTAAAATCATTGAATTGGATTGAAACTAAAAGAGCTCTTTTGAGAGTGTTTAATACCATGGGTCCTCCAAAGGTCTTAAAGATAGACCAAGATCAAGGAATGAATAACGTTAATATTAGAAAGTGGTGTGAGAATTAAAAATTAAATTAGAAGTCACTACAGGCAAAACTGGAATAGGAGATATAGAGAGATTACATAAAACATTAAATGAGAAATTAAGAATAATAAACACGTCAAGAGATAAAGAATTGGACTACTTGAAAATAGAACAAACGCTTTTCACATACAATCACAATATAGTTCATTCCACTACTGGAGAAACGCCTTATAATATTTTCTTTAACAAAATAATGCCTAAGAATAACACACAAATGGTAAAAGCGAAAAGGATAAATAATATAAATAAATTTAGGAAGGAGAAACCTATAGATACAAATTTTGTCAATGCAGAGGTTAAGAGAAAGAGAGCAAATAAACCCTTTTAGGAAGGCAGAAGTGTTAAGAACGGAGGAAGACGGCGAATACTTTATAGTTAAGTTCAGAGATAGAAATGTCAGGAAGTATAAAAGTCAGTTCAAAAGAAAGAAGAATTAATTAAATTATAGCAAAAATTTTTGTATAACCTACAATGAACCCTCAACAGCAAATTAGAATAGAATTATTTATAATTTCAGAATTAAACATTACTAGAACACAGAACCAATTTAAGGGCATTAAGAAGTTTTGGATCATCATTTCTACAATTTTTATCTTGACCACAACAGTCGACACCCAAATTATAGAAATTAATCTAATAGACAATAACATGGGTTATACCATAGTGGAGCAGGGAATCGGCAATCAACCTACTAACTTTAAGTATCATGTATTAACTATTAACAAAACTTACCTAGACTCGACTTACGACATCATTCTCGAAAAATACAACAACAAAACATATTATCAAACTGATATGATCAAAAATTATCTTTCATTGGCAAACAAAGAGAGGAAAATGTTTTTGAGCAGACACAGAAGAGGTCTTGCCAATTTTGTAGGAAACGGACTAAGATTCTTATTCGGTACTATGGACAACCAAGACAGAGCTAAAATACAACTTGCAATAGAAGATTTTAGGAAAAATACGATTTCTACTAATGAATTCAACGAAATCATTGATCTTATTAACAACAAAACAAAATTGATAGCAAGATTTGAAACTGAAACCTCCCAACTTCAAAACAAATTGACAGAAAAAATACTTTTGGACCTTTTTCTTGATAATGTTAAACTATATTTGGAACGTGTTCAGGATATCCAACTGGCTATGCAACTAGCACAAATAGGTATTATAAATCCAAAAATAGTGGATTTACCTACCATTACTAATCTTACTGATATAGAATTTAAACATACAAGAGCAACTGTTTGGCTGGACGATGAAATTATTTTCTTTGTACTCTCAATACCTACAGCATTCGATTCGTTAAAAAAATTAAAATTATACCGATACCAGATAAAAATAAAGAAGAATTGGTATTGGATGATACTGACTATGTTAGGAATAAAATTGAGTATTGTAAAAGTGACTGTATTAGAAATCTCTTAAATAATAATAAAACTGAATGCCAATTCAGAAGAAATGTTGCATCTATTGTAGAATTTGTTCAACCAAATATCATTGTAACTAAAAATTTAAAGCTAACGCAAATAAAACAAAATTGTAATGAACTTAATATAACAATTAAAGAAAATAATATAATAAACTTATACAACTGTAGAATTAAGATTATGGATTTCGAAGTAGAAGTAAAAGAAATGATCGAAAAGCCATTTATATTACCTAGCCTTAAGGATATTGAAAATATTGTAAAACTAAATTTATCTTTGCCAGATTTAAAAAAACATATTGAATGTGTTAATGTAAAAAATGGAAATTATTCAATTGGTCTTCTAGTTTCAATTGTGATAATACTTTTGTTAATTATTGCTTTATTCGTTAAAATTCAAGAATGTAAAATATTTGCTAAAAATAAACAAAAGAACAATGAGGACATTGTTTCTTCTAAAGAGGGGAGGAGTGACATACACGAAACCAATTTCAATATACCATAATTGTATAAAAACCAATTCAACCAAATAATTTACACACTAGATTTTTGTTTATTTCTTATTTTTGCTCCCACAGCTAACTCAGTGAGAATAATCATATTTCACTGATAATGAAATGCTTTAATAAGCAAAATATTGAAATAGCTGTAAGTAGAATAAGTTTTTATGAAATAATAAAACTAGTTTTAACATCAACTCCAAATTGAACGGTGTTTTAATTTGTCATTTTCGCATATACATACATATAATAACGTATTTGGAATAATATTGTGCAAAAGGAATTAAGCAGTAATATAATTATTTTTGCAAAGTTGATAAACTTTGCTTCACTGTGGAATTGGAAGAAGCATACTAGTAAATGTTTGTGGTTTACAACAACATTGTGAGTTGCATTGTAAAATTGTGCATGTGTACATAATTCATATTGCAATTTAGAATATTAAGCTGCCTGTGACTGATATTCTTTCTGATTTGAGCTCGTTTCTTGAAAGTTTTAATAATGATCTTGCATAATGTGGAGCCAATATTAAAACTGTTGAAACCAATACTAATGACTAATATTAAACGACTCGAGTTGGATCAAGTGTTTGTTACCGCACATTTTGGATATATGTAAATATTACAAGACTGAGGCAGACTCCAGAGAAATTAATACGTATATATATATACTAGGTGGAAGAGCTGTACTGGTGAAATTTAACAGGGTGGTGCTCAGAGATGGTTTTATGAAAGGGTACTTTAAATCTCCGAACCTCTCTCTCTGCCAGAGTCTACCTTAGTGATAACACATGCACATATAAATTACAATCACTTTATCGTATGTTAAAAAAGACGCAAAAAATTACGTGACGTAAACTTTAGAACAGAGATGTTCCTTTGGCAAAGATAAAGTTTTCAGATGGCAGTGAAAAAACTTTGAATTTTCTTCAATGTTCACAATTATGAAACAACTAAAGTTTAGTATATGCATAATTTTTTATATATGCATAATTTTTATTTAATTTTTATGGCTGATATAAAATACAGGTATTTGATAGAGGTCGATTTCGGAAGCGAAGCCATTTTGAAAGGTGTTTCTCAATAATATTTCTTTATTAAAAAGTAGTATAGAAATATTTCTTCATTAAGAATAATCTTACCACAAAATTATAATATTGGTTGAAAAGTGTATTGAAAATGGTCTTTAAGATTGCTTCGTTTACGGATTGATTTCCATCACATACCTGATAATGTTCCAATATTTGATCTCTCTTGAATTAGTTTGCTTAATAGGTAATATTATGACATTTCAAAGCAGTTAAGGTATTTATAATTTTTTTCGAATTGCTTGTAGTCATATGTACTAAAATTATTTTTAATAATTTTTTACGATTTATAACATATGTACGAGTATGTTATACAAAGATTTTTTATTTCTTATTTTAATCAGTTATTAACCTCTATACCTCTGTTGCACTGTTTATGTTAAATTTATATACGCTTTCTTATTAATTAGTAAAATTATTCGGTCATATGTCCTGAAGTTATTTGATATGGTAAATGGTGTTATTTTTTTACTGTTTATAAATTGTACTTCTTCACATAGTTTTTTTTAATTCTTTTGAGTTCTATGATTAATTTGGGTCCAGTTGCTAGTGACGGGTGCATTGGAAGAGCTTTTTCAAGGGAACATGGTTTTAAGGTATCTCACAGGGTACTGAGATCAAAATAATGTCCAAGTTCTTGATAGGTACAATACCATCTCATTTTTAGGCAACCTGTTAGCTTGGCAATATTTTTTGCCTTTCTAATATGGGAAATAATTATGGGAAAATGTTGCCAAGCTTACAGGTTGCCTAGAAATGTGATGTTATTGTGCCTATCAAGAACTTGGTCTTTATTTTGATCTCAGTACTTTTTCGGCCGAAATTTTTGGATAGGAACTTGGCCTTATTTTCAAATTTATGTTTTTGTGCGGATTTCATTTCTTTTTTCTAAGTTATTTTTGTATAAATATTTATATTTGTATTTATATTTATATCTAATTTTTTTTAATTTAAGGTCTTATTGCTCACCAGCTTTCTAGATATACTGGAAGTGCCCCATATAAAAAGCGGGCACCCTAGCCCATCCCGGGTGAAAATTCCCGCTTTTCAGATTTTTCTGCTTAATTTCTTGCTAAGAACTACTTGCATACCAAATTTCAGCTCTCTAGCTATAGTGGAGGTGCCCAATAATAGTGATGAGTCAGTGAGTCATTGAATATGTACTAAAATATGCACTTTTTATACATTAATATATCGGGAAGCTTTTACGGTAGAACTTTGAAATTTCACCTATGAGGTTATCTCTGTAGGGAGACCTTATGTTTCAAGTTTTATTATTTTATGATAAAGTGTAGCAAAGCTATGACGGGGGTAAAAACATCTTGAATGGTTTCGTATAATAATACACACTGTGTGGTCGAAACGTGGCTAGATTTTACCGTGCGCCTAGATTTTAACAGGGCTAAGGTTAGTATCTTAGTTCCTATTGACCCAAAAAAGACGTTTGATCAAGTTAGACACTCTCTTTCAGTTACTTAATTTAACGGAATGTAGGTTTTTATGGTCATACTTGGCTAGTCGGAGACAATTTGTATCTCTTAATGGCTTGGTTTCTGGCCTGAAATGTGTGAGGTCGGGTGTTCCACATGGTTCGGTGTTAGGGCCTGCGTTATTCACGCTATTTCTCAATGATTTATTTCCCAGAATTGGTAGTAGTGGTTGCAGGGCGCTAGCATTTGCTGATGACATTCAGTTACTGTGGTCTGGTGATTGACTTTGAAGTTGATTGAAGTTGAATTTAAGATTTAAATAAGTTGAACAATTGGATGGATACAAAATTTCTACTACGACTAGAGCGATAGTTTTCAGATTGAATAGATGTGATATGACTACATTGAATTTGCGGATTTGTGGTGCTGTTATTGATATTGTAAGCCAGATGAAATTTCTTGGCGTTGTGACAGATGATAAATTGTCATAATTGTCATAATCACATTGATAGCATTGTTAGGCGTACTATTGCTCATGCACTATTAATGTCTCAGGTTAGCTATTGTATTGAGGTTTATTCAGGATGTAATATTGGTGGTAGGAACAGAATTAGGGTTGTGCTACATAAAATTGTCAGATTTGTATATATAGGCTGAGGCCTAGGGCGCATGTTTCGTATCGTGTGAGAAGTTCTTTGAATTTTTCATTTGAGGATTATCTCAAATTTCACCTTTGTATTTAGAATTATTAAATTCCAAAATCCTATACGTATTGTGCAAATGATATACTTAACAAGAACCCTAAGAAATCCACAAAGGTAATCTCACGGATTAATAATTCCACATATGAACGATCTTTGGTAGTTCAAGGTGCTAGATTATGGAATATTTGCCAAGAGTGTCTTCTCTTTGGCTGTTTCAACTTTTAAAAGAAACTTGAGAGTTTTTACAACATGGGCATCAGTTAGTTACTAATAGACTGGGTTCAAATTGACGTTTCTTTTTATTTTATCGTGTATCTTATTTTGTTAAACGGTGATGAGGGAGTCATCGGGATGTTAGAAAGTGTATTGTTCATTATTAAGTACTCATAGATATAATAATCACACGAATTAAATTGGCCTAAGGCTATATGTATTGAGAATGAATGAGTAAATGAAGTAAATAAATGAAATAAAATTGTAATTTTAACAACCTCCAGTATCTGTCTTTGTGTCATTATAGTTCTCAAGCAACTGTACTAATTACATTTCTTAAAAAATTATTTAATTTTTTAAGGAAGTCTTTGGATTAACCTAAGAGCTATTCCAGCATTTTTTTATAATTTTTCGCATTCTTGCTAATATAGATTCTTAAATTTTGAAAATAAGGATGTGGAGATCTTAGAAGGTAATCAAAATCATAATTCGGAATGCTTAATAGAATTTTTGCAAGAAAAGAATGAAAGTTATTTTTTTGTTTCTAATTTCGCATTTAAATATTTAAAATACGGGTTGTTTAACATTTATTTTTAAAAAGTCTTAATTTATATATTAAACCAAAAAAAAACGATTATTTTAAAGTTTGTTTTTATTTTTCATACAAATTCTATTCCCAAGAAAATCGGACATTTCTTTGCTTTCGTTGGTTATTATTTACCTAAAGATGTATGAAATATCTCTCGTAATACTGTAACAAAGTTTGAAATTTAGATTTTTATATATATTATCACTTTTGTAAGGTGTTTTACGCAATTACACCGCAATATCAAAGGAAGAAAACAAATTTTTAAAAATTAAATGATAAATCTGTAAAGGGAAATTTCCCTTTTTGTAGTGATGTTAGCAAACTTTGGATGAAACGTCCTATAGCACCCGCTCATCTCTAGAAACCATCGAAGCTGTTTGTTAGTGGAGGATACAGGAAAGTCTAACATCGCGTCGGTTTTTGCTGGGTCAGTATGTAATTTCCCCTTGTCTGAAATAAATCCAAAGTAGCAAACCTCTTTTTGATAAATTTTGACTTTTCGATATTAATTGTCAATCCCACTCTAGACATGCTATCTCTACGTGGCATTGCCTAATCAAAAAGGCATGACCTTAAACTGGTAGAATGGCTCACAAGCGACTCTAAATGCCGTCTTCTATCGGGATGCCTTCTGTAGAGAAATCTGTCAGTAGAAATCCTGCAAAGTAAGGTTAGTAATAAAATATGTGTTTTGTAGCTGACTCAAAATATTTTCCACATGCAGAGCAGGATACGTTTCCTTTTTCGTTCTCTCGTGCACTTTTCGAAAATCAACACAAAAAGGTATTTTCCGGGCCTTTTCTACTATCACTATGGGTGAGCTCCAAGCACTATTGCCCTTCTCGACGATATTTGTAGCTTCACTGGTGACATTGGGTAATACCTCTGTTTACAAGACAAAGTCTCATTAAAAACCTTAATACTATGCTTCATGTAGCTCTACCTAAACCTAGCTCAAAGTATGAAGGAAAAAAATTTAACATACGAAAGATGTTGTTTCAGCAGGCGCATATTTTTTCAAATTTTTTTATTAGATCTAGCTCTATATGTAGTTGTTTCACACATCAAACGATTTTTCGATCAAATTTATCTCTGGCGATTAGCTGGGCCAATCTTTTATGTTAATTAAATTGTCTACAAATAATTCCAGCGCCTTATTGATTGTATATTTGGGGTCGTTATACTTGTTTCAACACTCAGAACAGAGATTTCTTCTTCCTTCTTCTATCTGCATATACTTTTCTAGGTCTGTGGGAGCCTTAAACGGAGTCATTTTGCATTCGCGAATCAATAGCCAGACCAATATGTTGGTCATTGCGGATTTTCTTCCACTCATTTCAACATGATTGATATAATTTATTGCGTTGGGTATTATTTTGTTTGGCATTTAGCCTATTTCGCCACCGGACTAGCCTTCCGAAATAATTTATTTTGACTGTTCCTTATTTTTTCTAACGCCATAAAGATGTATTTATTCTCAATATTTTTGCCAACGGACTATTTTATAATATTAAAAAGAACTTATATTATTACATTGGATTTTTTTCACTTAATGTAAACTTTCTAAGGAAAATGTTCAGTTGTTCAGTGGTGTTGCTTTTATCCCCAGATTTTACGTTTCACTAAAGAGACTGGTTGAATACTCAGAAAGTTACCTACAAAAGACTAATATAAAGTAAACAAGAATAGAAAGTACCTTGATCTCAGAGCCAATGGTTCTGGAAAAAGTAGGAGAGTATGGAATATTTGGAATAATAAATCATGAGAGATGGAATTTCGTACTAACGGAAATTGATTTAACTTTTTGGAAATGAATAAGTTGCACTTTTCGTATTCTAGTTCGTTAAATAATACGGTTAAATAGTTGATATTCCTAGTCACTTGTATCCACCGTCAAAAGTGGTAAAATCGAACAAAGAACGCTGATGAGATGGTGTAGCGACCTCGAAATCAGTATTGATCCGTTCTGCTAGTCTGATGAATAAATTGTTTCAAATAAAAAGTACTCTCTTAATAAAATAATGAATTAATGCAAAAATAATTTCTTAAATTAAGAAGATATGGGTAAATTTAGATTTGAACTCAAGCCATAAAAATCTCATTTCAATATATACCTTAAAGCAGTTCAACAATTACGTATAAATATTAATTTTTTTTCGTATTTCGTGGGCGTGTATTTTCGTTATTGTGACTTCTTTCGTCGCTCTATACTATGGTGAAGGGTATATAAGATTCGGCACAGCCGAATATATCTCTCTTGCTTGTTGCAACTATGAATGTTTTTTTTTTATTTCTACGTACTAAAATGTTAATGTTATTGTATCTTATATTATTAATACAATTTTTGCGAAATAATTTTACCAAACATTAATAATTTTTTGAATGTAAAAAAGTGTTGCAGTATAAGTATAATGGATTAAAAACTGAAAAATCTTAAATTTTAATATTTTGCACTTTTTAGCTCTTTTTGACTGATCTGTCGGCGCGTTTTGCCTTTGAATGGTTGGCATCTCTGCATATTTATTTCTCTGTCTTACACAGTAAAATTTTAGAAACGCAAAAGAAGATTTAAATTAAAAATTTTTTTAATTAAATCCACCTATTTTTTTAGCAGGCTGAATATAAATTACCAAATTCATATTTTTAAAATTATTTTTGGTTGAAATGCGATAGTGATTCTATATCAGAAATCATATACAGGTTATATTGAACCAAAACCTTTACCGTCTGGTCCAACAAAAATACAGATAAGTAAATGGAAAACTAAAATTTTTAAAAAGACAACTATCAGAATACCACTAGTTTACATACGCACATAATTCGAGTTAAAAAAATTAAATTAGAATATGTTGTTATATTTTATAATTTAAAATTTTTTCTCACACAGTCAATAGTTTTTCTTTTAAGTTTTGCTATTATTATTATATAATATCACATAATAAATTCTTTATGAAATTATTTTACCACTACAGTGCACTGTACAAAATACTATAGTATAACATATTGGGTAAATTGGAAAAGACGGAAAAATTAAAAAAATATATTATAAATGAGATTGTTCCGTGGTTTTTTAATTTATTTTGGTACAAATTTTTTAAAATGAAAAGTAAAAGCAATAAAAATAATTAAAATGAATACAAAATTCTTAAAAAAAATAATCATGTTTGGAAGTTTATGGTTTGAACCCAACCAACGTCTTAATTTGGTTCGCGTTCAAATCCTGCACTACAATATGCAATTTTTCTTTACAAGAAGTTTTTATACATTTTAGTTTTTTTTTATTACTTTACTTTTTATTTGAAAAAGTTTATTCTTTTTTAAGAATATTTGATAGCTTTAAATTATTTTCAATAAGAAGATAATATTGGAATATTTTAATCATTAGACTAGCAGATTTATGTAATAGTTGGCGATTTTTTTTTTCAATTTCGGGAGAATTTTTTTCATTATTAAACCTTTTCTTACGTTTTAAATCATTTCTTCGTTTAGCCGAAGACCATTGACTTTTTGATAAAGACATTGAAACACTTCTTGGATGAGTAAAAATTGATTTAAGTGCTAATAAGGGGATGTTCATATTTTTATAATCCACTCTAGGCAAGAAAGTATGTATTAAAAATTTGTTAAGGAACTCATAATTTATGGCTAGCTTCATAAATGCAGTTTGCAAGGCAACACTAGATTTTTAGTGCAATCGTAATTTTTTTTGCTTTATTGTATTTTTTTTATATTTTTTTTTTGCAATTCTTAATGTTTTTATTTTAATTATTTTATTTTTTTCGTATTTCGTGAGCATGAATTTTCGTAATTGTGACTTTTTCGTCACTCCATACTATAGTGTATATAAGGTTCGACACAGCCGAATATAGTACTCTTACTTATTTTTATATAATTCTGTTTCTGTTATTCATATTTAGTGAGTAAGGATGTAAAAGTCTATTGACCTTATAAATAAATAAACAAATAAATAATTAAATAAATAAATAAACAAATAAATAAATAAATAAATAAATAAATAAATAAATAAATAAATAAATAAATAAATAAATAAATAAATAAATAAATAAATAAATAAATAAATAAATAAATAAATAAATAAATAAATAAATAAATAAATAAATAAATAAATAAATAAATAAATAAATAAATAAATAAATAAATAAATAAATAAATAAATAAATAAATAAATAAATAAATAAATAAATAAATAAAAAATAAGTAAATAAATAAATAAATAAATAAATAAATAAATAAATAAATAAATAAATAAATAAATAAATAAATAAATAAATAAATAAATAAATAAATAAATAAATAAATAAATAAATAAATAAATAAATAAATAAATAAATAAATAAATAAATAAATAAATAAATAAATAAATAATTAAATAAATAACTAAATAAATAAATAAATAAATAAATAAATAAATAAATAAATAAATAAATAAAAAAATAAATAAATAAATAACAGCAATATTTTTAGATAATATTATTAACGTTTTTTTTAAGTGTAACTATTCTTTGAGTGTAAACAAATTTGCAAATTTAGCAGCAAAAAATTTTAAATTTTTCTGTAATAATAGCAAAATCTCCATTTGATTATACTATTTTTTTTTTGTAATTAATGTTTATAAGTAATTAGTCGAACTTTTTATTAATATTTTATATATTGAAACGATTAATTTTGGCTCAAGTTCAAACCCGAATTTACCCATTTATTTATTCTAATTTTTTATTTTTAATTTTTATTAGAAAATTTTTTGGATAAATTCATTATTATTTTTTTATTAAGAGAGTACTATATATAGAACAATTTTTATTATTCATCATACTAGCAGAACGGATCAGTACTGATTTCGAGGTCGCTACACCATCTCATCAGCGTTCTTTGTTCAATTTTACCACTTTTGACGGTGGATACTAGTGATCAGGAATATCAACTATTTAACCGTATTATTTAACAAATTAGGATACGAAAAGTACAAACTTATTCATTTTTCACATGTCAAATAAATTTCGGTTAGTACGAAATCCCATCTATGATGAATAACTACTCTATATATTTCAGTCTCTCTTGCTTATTCAGCGCCATTGGCGGCTGAGAAATAAGCGGTACTTAATCATGTTGTTAGGTTTCTGTCATTTGTAGTTGAATTTCTTTTTTAGTATTTAACCAACTATGACCAAGTAAACATGTAGATTTTTTTGACGCGTGCCATCGTTATTTATAATTAATGTTTATAAGTAATTAGTCGAACTTTTTATTAATATTTTATATATTGAAACGATTAATTTTGGCTCAAGTTCAAACCCGAATTTACCCATTTATTTATTCTAATTTTTTATTTTTAATTTTTATTAGAAAATTTTTTGGATAAATTCATTATTATTTTTTTATTAAGAGAGTACTATATATAGAACAATTTTTATTATTCATCATACTAGCAGAACGGATCAGTACTGATTTCGAGGTCGCTACACCATCTCATCAGCGTTCTTTGTTCAATTTTACCACTTTTGACGGTGGATACTAGTGATCAGGAATATCAACTATTTAACCGTATTATTTAACAAATTAGGATACGAAAAGTACAAACTTATTCATTTTTCACATGTCAAATCAATTTCGGTTAGTACGAAATCCCATCTATGATGAATAACTACTCTATATATTTCAGTCTCTCTTGCTTATTCAGCGCCATTGGCTGCTGAGAAATAAGCGGTACTTAATCATGTTGTTAGGTTTCTGTCATTTGTAGTTGAATTTCTTTTTTAGTATTCAACCAACTATGACCAAGTAAACATGTAGATTTTTTTGACGCGTGCCATCGTTATTTATAATTAATGTTTATAAGTAATTAGTCGAACTTTTTATTAATATTTTATATATTGAAACGATTAATTTTGGCTCAAGTTCAAACCCGAATTTACCCATTTATTTATTCTAATTTTTTATTTTTAATTTTTATTAGAAAATTTTTTGGATAAATTCATTATTATTTTTTTATTAAGAGAGTACTATATATAGAACAATTTTTATTATTCATCATACTAGCAGAACGGATCAGTACTGATTTCGAGGTCGCTACACCATCTCATCAGCGTTCTTTGTTCAATTTTACCACTTTTGACGGTGGATACTAGTGATCAGGAATATCAACTATTTAACCGTATTATTTAACAAATTAGGATACGAAAAGTACAAACTTATTCATTTTTCACATGTCAAATCAATTTCGGTTAGTACGAAATCCCATCTATGATGAATAACTACTCTATATATTTCAGTCTCTCTTGCTTATTCAGCGCCATTGGCTGCTGAGAAATAAGCGGTACTTAATCATGTTGTTAGGTTTCTGTCATTTGTAGTTGAATTTCTTTTTTAGTATTCAACCAACTATGACCAAGTAAACATGTAGATTTTTTTGACGCGTGCCATCGTTATTTATAATTAATGTTTATAAGTAATTAGTCGAACTTTTTATTAATATTTTATATATTGAAACGATTAATTTTGGCTCAAGTTCAAACCCGAATTTACCCATTTATTTATTCTAATTTTTTATTTTTAATTTTTATTAGAAAATTTTTTGGATAAATTCATTATTATTTTTTTATTAAGAGAGTACTATATATAGAACAATTTTTATTATTCATCATACTAGCAGAACGGATCAGTACTGATTTCGAGGTCGCTACACCATCTCATCAGCGTTCTTTGTTCAATTTTACCACTTTTGACGGTGGATACTAGTGATCAGGAATATCAACTATTTAACCGTATTATTTAACAAATTAGGATACGAAAAGTACAAACTTATTCATTTTTCACATGTCAAATCAATTTCGGTTAGTACGAAATCCCATCTATGATGAATAACTACTCTATATATTTCAGTCTCTCTTGCTTATTCAGCGCCATTGGCTGCTGAGAAATAAGCGGTACTTAATCATGTTGTTAGGTTTCTGTCATTTGTAGTTGAATTTCTTTTTTAGTATTCAACCAACTATGACCAAGTAAACATGTAGATTTTTTTGACGCGTGCCATCGTTATTTATAATTAATGTTTATGAGTAATTAGTCGAACTTTTTATTAATATTTTATATATTGAAACGATTAATTTTGGCTCAAGTTCAAACCCGAATTTACCCATTTATTTATTCTAATTTTTTATTTTTAATTTTTATTAGAAATTTTTTTGGATAAATTCATTATTATTTTTTTATTAAGAGAGTACTATATATAGAACAATTTTTATTATTCATCATACTAGCAGAACGGATCAGTACTGATTTCGAGGTCGCTACACCATCTCATCAGCGTTCTTTGTTCAATTTTACCACTTTTGACGGTGGATACTAGTGATCAGGAATATCAACTATTTAACCGTATTATTTAACAAATTAGGATACGAAAAGTACAAACTTATTCATTTTTCACATGTCAAATCAATTTCGGTTAGTACGAAATCCCATCTATGATGAATAACTACTCTATATATTTCAGTCTCTCTTGCTTATTCAGCGCCATTGGCTGCTGAGAAATAAGCGGTACTTAATCATGTTGTTAGGTTTCTGTCATTTGTAGTTGAATTTCTTTTTTAGTATTCAACCAACTATGACCAAGTAAACATGTAGATTTTTTTGACGCGTGCCATCGTTATTTATAATTAATGTTTATAAGTAATTAGTCGAACTTTTTATTAATATTTTATATATTGAAACGATTAATTTTGGCTCAAGTTCAAACCCGAATTTACCCATTTATTTATTATAATTTTTTATTTTTAATTTTTATTAGATAATTTTTTGGATAAATTCATTATTATTTTTTTATTAAGAGAGTACTATATATAGAACAATTTTTATTATTCATCATACTAGCAGAACGGATCAGTACTGATTTCGAGGTCGCTACACCATCTCATCAGCGTTCTTTGTTCAATTTTACCACTTTTGACGGTGGATACTAGTGATCAGGAATATCAACTATTTAACCGTATTATTTAACAAATTAGGATACGAAAAGTACAAACTTATTCATTTTTCACATGTCAAATCAATTTCGGTTAGTACGAAATCCCATCTATGATGAATAATTACTCTATATATTTCAGTCTCTCTTGCTTATTCAGCGCCATTGGCTGCTGAGAAATAAGCGGTACTTAATCATGTTGTTAGGTTTCTGTCATTTGTAGTTGAATTTCTTTTTTAGTACTCATACAACTATGAACAAGTAAACATGTAGATTTTTTTGACGCGTGCCATCGTTATTTATAATTAATGTTTATAAGTAATTAGTCGAACTTTTTATTAATATTTTATATATTGAAACGATTAATTTTGGCTCAAGTTCAAACCCGAATTTACCCATTTATTTATTCTAATTTTTTATTTTTAATTTTTATTAGAAAATTTTTTGGATAAATTCATTATTATTTTTTTATTAAGAGAGTACTATATATAGAACAATTTTTATTATTCATCATACTAGCAGAACGGATCAGTACTGATTTCGAGGTCGCTACACCATCTCATCAGCGTTCTTTGTTCAATTTTACCACTTTTGACGGTGGATACTAGTGATCAGGAATATCAACTATTTAACCGTATTATTTAACAAATTAGGATACGAAAAGTACAAACTTATTCATTTTTCACATGTCAAATCAATTTCGGTTAGTACGAAATCCCATCTATGATGAATAACTACTCTATATATTTCAGTCTCTCTTGCTTATTCAGCGCCATTGGCTGCTGAGAAATAAGCGGTACTTAATCATGTTGTTAGGTTTCTGTCATTTGTAGTTGAATTTCTTTTTTAGTATTCAACCAACTATGACCAAGTAAACATGTAGATTTTTTTGACGCGTGCCATCGTTATTTATAATTAATGTTTATAAGTAATTAGTCGAACTTTTTATTAATATTTTATATATTGAAACGATTAATTTTGGCTCAAGTTCAAACCCGAATTTACCCATTTATTTATTCTAATTTTTTATTTTTAATTTTTATTAGAAAATTTTTTGGATAAATTCATTATTATTTTTTTATTAAGAGAGTACTATATATAGAACAATTTTTATTATTCATCATACTAGCAGAACGGATCAGTACTGATTTCGAGGTCGCTACACCATCTCATCAGCGTTCTTTGTTCAATTTTACCACTTTTGACGGTGGATACTAGTGATCAGGAATATCAACTATTTAACCGTATTATTTAACAAATTAGGATACGAAAAGTACAAACTTATTCATTTTTCACATGTCAAATCAATTTCGGTTAGTACGAAATCCCATCTATGATGAATAACTACTCTATATATTTCAGTCTCTCTTGCTTATTCAGCGCCATTGGCTGCTGAGAAATAAGCGGTACTTAATCCTGTTGTTAGGTTTCTGTCATTTGTAGTTGAATTTCTTTTTTAGTACTCATACAACTATGAACAAGTAAACATGTAGATTTTTTTGACGCGTGCCATCGTTATTTATAATTAATGTTTATAAGTAATTAGTCGAACTTTTTATTAATATTTTGTATATTGAAACGATTAATTTTGGCTCAAGTTCAAACCCGAATTTACCCATTTATTTATTCTAATTTTTTATTTTTAATTTTTATTAGAAAATTTTTTGGATAAATTCATTATTATTTTTTTATTAAGAGAGTACTATATATAGAACAATTTTTATTATTCATCATACTAGCAGAACGGATCAGTACTGATTTCGAGGTCGCTACACCATCTCATCAGCGTTCTTTGTTCAATTTTACCACTTTTGACGGTGGATACTAGTGATCAGGAATATCAACTATTTAACCGTATTATTTAACAAATTAGGATACGAAAAGTACAAACTTATTCATTTTTCACATGTCAAATCAATTTCGGTTAGTACGAAATCCCATCTATGATGAATAACTACTCTATATATTTCAGTCTCTCTTGCTTATTCAGCGCCATTGGCTGCTGAGAAATAAGCGGTACTTAATCATGTTGTTAGGTTTCTGTCATTTGTAGTTGAATTTCTTTTTTAGTATTCAACCAACTATGACCAAGTAAACATGTAGATTTTTTTGACGCGTGCCATCGTTATTTATAATTAATGTTTATAAGTAATTAGTCGAACTTTTTATTAATATTTTATATATTGAAACGATTAATTTTGGCTCAAGTTCAAACCCGAATTTACCCATTTATTTATTCTTATTTTTTATTTTTAATTTTTATTAGAAAATTTTTTGGATAAATTCATTATTATTTTTTGATTAAGAGAGTACTATATATAGAACAATTTTTATTATTCATCATACTAGCAGAACGGATCAGTACTGATTTCGAGGTCGCTACACCATCTCATCAGCGTTCTTTGTTCAATTTTACCACTTTTGACGGTGGATACTAGTGATCAGGAATATCAACTATTTAACCGTATTATTTAACAAATTAGGATACGAAAAGTACAAACTTATTCATTTTTCACATGTCAAATCAATTTCGGTTAGTACGAAATCCCATCTATGATGAATAACTACTCTATATATTTCAGTCTCTCTTGCTTATTCAGCGCCATTGGCTGCTGAGAAATAAGCGGTACTTAATCATGTTGTTAGGTTTCTGTCATTTGTAGTTGAATTTCTTTTTTAGTATTCAACCAACTATGACCAAGTAAACATGTAGATTTTTTTGACGCGTGCCATCGTTATTTATAATTAATGTTTATAAGTAATTAGTCGAACTTTTTATTAATATTTTATATATTGAAACGATTAATTTTGGCTCAAGTTCAAACCCGAATTTACCCATTTATTTATTCTAATTTTTTATTTTTAATTTTTATTAGAAAATTTTTTGGATAAATTCATTATTATTTTTTTATTAAGAGAGTACTATATATAGAACAATTTTTATTATTCATCATACTAGCAGAACGGATCAGTACTGATTTCGAGGTCGCTACACCATCTCATCAGCGTTCTTTGTTCAATTTTACCACTTTTGACGGTGGATACTAGTGATCAGGAATATCAACTATTTAACCGTATTATTTAACAAATTAGGATACGAAAAGTACAAACTTATTCATTTTTCACATGTCAAATCAATTTCGGTTAGTACGAAATCCCATCTATGATGAATAACTACTCTATATATTTCAGTCTCTCTTGCTTATTCAGCGCCATTGGCTGCTGAGAAATAAGCGGTACTTAATCATGTTGTTAGGTTTCTGTCATTTGTAGTTGAATTTCTTTTTTAGTACTCAACCAACTATGACCAAGTAAACATGTAGATTTTTTTGACGCGTGCCATCGTTATTTATAATTAATGTTTATAAGTAATTAGTCGAACTTTTTATTAATATTTTATATATTGAAACGATTAATTTTGGCTCAAGTTCAAACCCGAATTTACCCATTTATTTATTCTAATTTTTTATTTTTAATTTTTATTAGAACATTTTTTGGATAAATTCATTATTATTTTTTTATTAAGAGAGTACTATATACAGAACAATTTTTATTATTCATCATACTAGCAGAACGGATCAGTACTGATTTCGAGGTCGCTACACCATCTCATCAGCGTTCTTTGTTCAATTTTACCACTTTTGACGGTGGATACTAGTGATCAGGAATATCAACTATTTAACCGTATTATTTAACAAATTAGGATACGAAAAGTACAAACTTATTCATTTTTCACATGTCAAATCAATTTCGGTTAGTACGAAATCCCATCTATGATGAATAACTACTCTATATATTTCAGTCTCTCTTGCTTATTCAGCGCCATTGGCTGCTGAGAAATAAGCGGTACTTAATCATGTTGTTAGGTTTCTGTCATTTGTAGTTGAATTTCTTTTTTAGTATTCAACCAACTATGACCAAGTAAACATGTAGATTTTTTTGACGCGTGCCATCGTTATTTATAATTAATGTTTATAAGTAATTAGTCGAACTTTTTATTAATATTTTATATATTGAAACGATTAATTTTGGCTCAAGTTCAAACCCGAATTTACCCATTTATTTATTCTAATTTTTTATTTTTAATTTTTATTAGAAAATTTTTTGGATAAATTCATTATTATTTTTTTATTAAGAGAGTACTATATATAGAACAATTTTTATTATTCATCATACTAGCAGAACGGATCAGTACTGATTTCGAGGTCGCTACACCATCTCATCAGCGTTCTTTGTTCAATTTTACCACTTTTGACGGTGGATACTAGTGATCAGGAATATCAACTATTTAACCGTATTATTTAACAAATTAGGATACGAAAAGTACAAACTTATTCATTTTTCACATGTCAAATCAATTTCGGTTAGTACGAAATCCCATCTATGATGAATAACTACTCTATATATTTCAGTCTCTCTTGCTTATTCAGCGCCATTGGCTGCTGAGAAATAAGCGGTACTTAATCATGTTGTTAGGTTTCTGTCATTTGTAGTTGAATTTCTTTTTTAGTACTCAACCAACTATGACCAAGTAAACATGTAGATTTTTTTGACGCGTGCCATCGTTATTTATAATTAATGTTTATAAGTAATTAGTCGAACTTTTTATTAATATTTTATATATTGAAACGATTAATTTTGGCTCAAGTTCAAACCCGAATTTACCCATTTATTTATTCTAATTTTTTATTTTTAATTTTTATTAGAAAATTTTTTGGATAAATTCATTATTATTTTTTTATTAAGAGAGTACTATATATAGAACAATTTTTATTATTCATCATACTAGCAGAACGGATCAGTACTGATTTCGAGGTCGCTACACCATCTCATCAGCGTTCTTTGTTCAATTTTACCACTTTTGACGGTGGATACTAGTGATCAGGAATATCAACTATTTAACCGTATTATTTAACAAATTAGGATACGAAAAGTACAAACTTATTCATTTTTCACATGTCAAATCAATTTCGGTTAGTACGAAATCCCATCTATGATGAATAACTACTCTATATATTTCAGTCTCTCTTGCTTATTCAGCGCCATTGGCTGCTGAGAAATAAGCGGTACTTAATCATGTTGTTAGGTTTCTGTCATTTGTAGTTGAATTTCTTTTTTAGTATTCAACCAACTATGACCAAGTAAACATGTAGATTTTTTTGACGCGTGCCATCGTTATTTATAATTAATGTTTATAAGTAATTAGTCGAACTTTTTATTAATATTTTATATATTGAAACGATTAATTTTGGCTGAAGTTCAAACCCGAATTTACCCATTTATTTATTCTAATTTTTTATTTTTAATTTTTATTAGAAAATTTTTTGGATAAATTCATTATTATTTTTTTATTAAGAGAGTACTATATATAGAACAATTTTTATTATTCATCATACTAGCAGAACGGATCAGTACTGATTTCGAGGTCGCTACACCATCTCATCAGCGTTCTTTGTTCAATTTTACCACTTTTGACGGTGGATACTAGTGATCAGGAATATCAACTATTTAACCGTATTATTTAACAAATTAGGATACGAAAAGTACAAACTTATTCATTTTTCACATGTCAAATCAATTTCGGTTAGTACGAAATCCCATCTATGATGAATAATTACTCTATATATTTCAGTCTCTCTTGCTTATTCAGCGCCATTGGCTGCTGAGAAATAAGCGGTACTTAATCATGTTGTTAGGTTTCTGTCATTTGTAGTTGAATTTCTTTTTTAGTATTCAACCAACTATGACCAAGTAAACATGTAGATTTTTTTGACGCGTGCCATCGTTATTTATAATTAATGTTTATAAGTAATTAGTCGAACTTTTTATTAATATTTTATATATTGAAACGATTAATTTTGGCTCAAGTTCAAACCCGAATTTACCCATTTATTTATTCTAATTTTTTATTTTTAATTTTTATTAGAAAATTTTTTGGATAAATTCATTATTATTTTTTTATTAAGAGAGTACTATATATAGAACAATTTTTATTATTCATCATACTAGCAGAACGGATCAGTACTGATTTCGAGGTCGCTACACCATCTCATCAGCGTTCTTTGTTCAATTTTACCACTTTTGACGGTGGATACTAGTGATCAGGAATATCAACTATTTAACCGTATTATTTAACAAATTAGGATACGAAAAGTACAAACTTATTCATTTTTCACATGTCAAATCAATTTCGGTTAGTACGAAATCCCATCTATGATGAATAACTACTCTATATATTTCAGTCTCTCTTGCTTATTCAGCGCCATTGGCTGCTGAGAAATAAGCGGTACTTAATCATGTTGTTAGGTTTCTGTCATTTGTAGTTGAATTTCTTTTTTAGTACTCAACCAACTATGACCAAGTAAACATGTAGATTTTTTTGACGCGTGCCATCGTTATTTATAATTAATGTTTATAAGTAATTAGTCGAACTTTTTATTAATATTTTATATATTGAAACGATTAATTTTGGCTCAAGTTCAAACCCGAATTTACCCATTTATTTATTCTAATTTTTTATTTTTAATTTTTATTAGAAAATTTTTTGGATAAATTCATTATTATTTTTTTTATTAAGAGAGTACTATATATAGAACAATTTTTATTATTCATCATACTAGCAGAACGGATCAGTACTGATTTCGAGGTCGCTACACCATCTCATCAGCGTTCTTTGTTCAATTTTACCACTTTTGACGGTGGATACTAGTGATCAGGAATATCAACTATTTAACCGTATTATTTAACAAATTAGGATACGAAAAGTACAAACTTATTCATTTTTCACATGTCAAATCAATTTCGGTTAGTACGAAATCCCATCTATGATGAATAACTACTCTATATATTTCAGTCTCTCTTGCTTATTCAGCGCCATTGGCTGCTGAGAAATAAGCTGTACTTAATCATGTTGTTAGGTTTCTGTCATTTGTAGTTGAATTTCTTTTTTAGTATTCAACCAACTATGACCAAGTAAACATGTAGATTTTTTTGACGCGTGCCATCGTTATTTATAATTAATGTTTATAAGTAATTAGTCGAACTTTTTATTAATATTTTATATATTGAAACGATTAATTTTGGCTCAAGTTCAAACCCGAATTTACCCATTTATTTATTCTAATTTTTTATTTTTAATTTTTATTAGGAAATTTTTTGGATAAATTCATTATTATTTTTTTATTAAGAGAGTACTATATATAGAACAATTTTTATTATTCATCATACTAGCAGAACGGATCAGTACTGATTTCGAGGTCGCTACACCATCTCATCAGCGTTCTTTGTTCAATTTTACCACTTTTGACGGTGGATACTAGTGATCAGGAATATCAACTATTTAACCGTATTATTTAACAAATTAGGATACGAAAAGTACAAACTTATTCATTTTTCACATGTCAAATCAATTTCGGTTAGTACGAAATCCCATCTATGATGAATAACTACTCTATATATTTCAGTCTCTCTTGCTTATTCAGCGCCATTGGCTGCTGAGAAATAAGCGGTACTTAATCA
>OY101440.1:70134249-70295263 GCA_956483585.1 Gymnocheta viridis
AGACTGAAATATATAGAGTAGTTATTCATCATAGATGGGATTTCGTACTAACCGAAATTGATTTGACATGTGAAAAATGAATAAGTTTGTACTTTTCGTATCCTAATTTGTTAAATAATACGGTTAAATAGTTGAAATTCCTGATCACTAGTATCCACCGTCAAAAGTGGTAAAATTGAACAAAGAACGCTGATGAGATGGTGTAGCGACCTCGAAATCAGTACTGATCCGTTCTGCTAGTATGATGAATAATAAAAATTGTTCTATATATAGTACTCTCTTAATAAAAAAATAATAATGAATTTATCCAAAAAATTTTCTAATAAAAATTAAAAATAAAAAATTAGAATAAATAAATGGGTAAATTCGGGTTTGAACTTGAGCCAAAATTAATCGTTTCAATATATAAAATATTAATAAAGAGTTCGACTAATTACTTATAAACATTAATTATAAATAACGATGGCACGCGTCAAAAAAATCTACATGTTTACTTGGTCATAGTTGGTTGAATACTAAAAAAGAAATTCAACTACAAATGACAGAAACCTAACAACATGATTAAGTACCGCTTATTTCTCAGCAGCCAATGGCGCTGAATAAGCAAGAGAGACTGAAATATATAGAGTAGTTATTCATCATAGATGGGATTTCGTACTAACCGAAATTGATTTGACATGTGAAAAATGAATAAGTTTGTACTTTTCGTATCCTAATTTGTTAAATAATACGGTTAAATAGTTGATATTCCTGATCACTAGTATCCACCGTCAAAAGTGGTAAAATTGAACAAAGAACGCTGATGAGATGGTGTAGCGACCTCGAAATCAGTACTGATCCGTTCCGCTAGTATGATGAATAATAAAAATTGTTCTATATATAGTACTCTCTTAATAAAAAAATAATAATGAATTTATCCAAAAAATTTTCTAATAAAAATTAAAAATAAAAAATTAGAATAAATAAATGGGTAAATTCGGGTTTGAACTTGAGCCAAAATTAATCGTTTCAATATATAAAATATTAATAAAAAGTTCGACTAATTACTTATAAACATTAATTATAAATAACGATGGCACGCGTCAAAAAAATCTACATGTTTACTTGGTCATAGTTGGTTGAATACTAAAAAAGAAATTCAACTACAAATGACAGAAACCTAACAACATGATTAAGTACCGCTTATTTCTCAGCAGCCAATGGCGCTGAATAAGCAAGAGAGACTGAAATATATAGAGTAGTTATTCATCATAGATGGGATTTCGTACTAACCGAAATTGATTTGACATGTGAAAAATGAATAAGTTTGTACTTTTCGTATCCTAATTTGTTAAATAATACGGTTAAATAGTTGATATTCCTGATCACTAGTATCCACCGTCAAAAGTGGTAAAATTGAACAAAGAACGCTGATGAGATGGTGTAGCGACCTCGAAATCAGTACTGATCCGTTCTGCTAGTATGATGAATAATAAAAATTGTTCTATATATAGTACTCTCTTAATAAAAAAATAATAATGAATTTATCCAAAAAATTTTCTAATAAAAATTAAAAATAAAAATTTAGAATAAATAAATGGGTAAATTCGGGTTTGAACTTGAGCCAAAATTAATCGTTTCAATATATAAAATATTAATAAAAAGTTCGACTAATTACTTATAAACATTAATTATAAATAACGATGGCACGCGTCAAAAAAATCTACATGTTTACTTGGTCATAGTTGGTTGAATACTAAAAAAGAAATTCAACTACAAATGACAGAAACCTAACAACATGATTAAGTACCGCTTATTTCTCAGCAGCCAATGGCGCTGAATAAGCAAGAGAGACTGAAATATATAGAGTAGTTATTCATCATAGATGGGATTTCGTACTAACCGAAATTGATTTGACATGTGAAAAATGAATAAGTTTGTACTTTTCGTATCCTAATTTGTTAAATAATACGGTTAAATAGTTGATATTCCTGATCACTAGTATCCACCGTCAAAAGTGGTAAAATTGAACAAAGAACGCTGATGAGATGGTGTAGCGACCTCGAAATCAGTACTGATCCGTTCTGCTAGTATGATGAATAATAAAAATTGTTCTATATATAGTACTCTCTTAATAAAAAAATAATAATGAATTTATCCAAAAAATTTTCTAATAAAAATTAAAAATAAAAAATTAGAATAAATAAATGGGTAAATTCGGGTTTGAACTTGAGCCAAAATTAATCGTTTCAATATATAAAATATTAATAAAGAGTTCGACTAATTACTTATAAACATTAATTATAAATAACGATGGCACGCGTCAAAAAAATCTACATGTTTACTTGGTCATAGTTGGTTGAATACTAAAAAAGAAATTCAACTACAAATGACAGAAACCTAACAACATGATTAAGTACCGCTTATTTCTCAGCAGCCAATGGCGCTGAATAAGCAAGAGAGACTGAAATATATAGAGTAGTTATTCATCATAGATGGGATTTCGTACTAACCGAAATTGATTTGACATGTGAAAAATGAATAAGTTTGTACTTTTCGTATCCTAATTTGTTAAATAATACGGTTAAATAGTTGATATTCCTGATCACTAGTATCCACCGTCAAAAGTGGTAAAATTGAACAAAGAACGCTGATGAGATGGTGTAGCGACCTCGAAATCAGTACTGATCCGTTCCGCTAGTATGATGAATAATAAAAATTGTTCTATATATAGTACTCTCTTAATAAAAAAATAATAATGAATTTATCCAAAAAATTTTCTAATAAAAATTAAAAATAAAAAATTAGAATAAATAAATGGGTAAATTCGGGTTTGAACTTGAGCCAAAATTAATCGTTTCAATATATAAAATATTAATAAAAAGTTCGACTAATTACTTATAAACATTAATTATAAATAACGATGGCACGCGTCAAAAAAATCTACATGTTTACTTGGTCATAGTTGGTTGAATACTAAAAAAGAAATTCAACTACAAATGACAGAAACCTAACAACATGATTAAGTACCGCTTATTTCTCAGCAGCCAATGGCGCTGAATAAGCAAGAGAGACTGAAATATATAGAGTAGTTATTCATCATAGATGGGATTTCGTACTAACCGAAATTGATTTGACATGTGAAAAATGAATAAGTTTGTACTTTTCGTATCCTAATTTGTTAAATAATACGGTTAAATAGTTGATATTCCTGATCACTAGTATCCACCGTCAAAAGTGGTAAAATTGAACAAAGAACGCTGATGAGATGGTGTAGCGACCTCGAAATCAGTACTGATCCGTTCTGCTAGTATGATGAATAATAAAAATTGTTCTATATATAGTACTCTCTTAATAAAAAAATAATAATGAATTTATCCAAAAAATTTTCTAATAAAAATTAAAAATTAGAATAAATAAATGGGTAAATTCGGGTTTGAACTTGAGCCAAAATTAATCGTTTCAATATATAAAATATTAATAAAAAGTTCGACTAATTACTTATAAACATTAATTATAAATAACGATGGCACGCGTCAAAAAAATCTACATGTTTACTTGGTCATAGTTGGTTGAATACTAAAAAAGAAATTCAACTACAAATGACAGAAACCTAACAACATGATTAAGTACCGCTTATTTCTCAGCAGCCAATGGCGCTGAATAAGCAAGAGAGACTGAAATATATAGAGTAGTTATTCATCATAGATGGGATTTCGTACTAACCGAAATTGATTTGACATGTGAAAAATGAATAAGTTTGTACTTTTCGTATCCTAATTTGTTAAATAATACGGTTAAATAGTTGATATTCCTGATCACTAGTATCCACCGTCAAAAGTGGTAAAATTGAACAAAGAACGCTGATGAGATGGTGTAGCGACCTCGAAATCAGTACTGATCCGTTCTGCTAGTATGATGAATAATAAAAATTGTTCTATATATAGTACTCTCTTAATAAAAAAATAATAATGAATTTATCCAAAAAATTTTCTAATAAAAATTAAAAATAAAAAATTAGAATAAATAAATGGGTAAATTCGGGTTTGAACTTGAGCCAAAATTAATCGTTTCAATATATAAAATTTTTTTTTTGTGTAAAATTTTTTTTGAGTGTAACATTAAAAAAATTCCATTATTACAAAAAATATTTATAATTATTATTAATTTCCAAATATTAAATTTTTTAATAAATAAAAATATAATAAGCCCATATTTCACTCTAAAAGTTAAAAAAATTCAAAAGATCAACTTTGACCTAGAATTCAATTAAAAGGTTTTATTGTAATTACAACTGAGTCAAGCTGAACTAAATATCTATCCATTAAAATAAAAATTACTTCAATATTTTGATCGGTTCAAAAGTTACAGAATTTTGGCCAAAGAAAAACGATTTTTGGCCAATGAAAAAAGATTTTCAGGCCGCGGCCTACAAATGCAAGGAAAATGAAAAACTCGCAAAAAACTGAAAAATTACAAATATTTGCAATAACTTTCAATCATTGGATAAATTAAAATCTTTAATCTCACTTAAAAGTCGATGAAACTCTAAAAAATAGAAAAAGTTACCCACATTGCAAAAAACGGGAAATTCCGCAAAAAGTTTCAAAGATTTTAAATAGCCATAAAATTTTGTAATAATCGTAAATTACTATTTAGTTTAAACATTCTTTGCTCTTTTAGATTTTTTGTTAAGCTTTTACGAATTTTTTTAATTACTCAGATTTTTGCGGATTTTAAAAATTTTCGTTACTTATATCTTTAGGCTTTTCCTATTCTCGAAAATGTTTGGAAAAAATTGCAACAAAGTAAAATTGCACAATTTTGCATTGTAGTACTTTTTGCTATTAAAAAAGCAAAAACAAAAAACTAAAGTGGCACCACTGAAATATAAATGAATCAGCTTCTTTCTATGTAGCTGTCGTTTTCAAAATAATTAAGTAGCTGGCTACAGGGCGACATTTGTAGTCATGTATGTATGTATGTGTTTTTTCTTATCATGGGATGAAATCACCAAAAGACACTGGCGCTGATGTTGTTTACCAGGAGTGCGAACGTTAACACGCTAAAACACCCCTTTACATTGACCCAAACGTTCCCCGTGGAATTACCTGAAGGCTTTACGTCACGGGATGGGATAGGTCCTAGATCCGATCTAAACTATATCGATTCTTCTACGAATCTCTTCTAACCTAAGAATTTCCAATAGAACCAATTTCACAAAATTACATACACACGCCCAGTTATTCAAAGATTCCAACATGATTGGAATTATGTTGTCCGGTCTAATGCTACGCCCTAAAACTTCTTCGAAATACGCCCTCCCACTAACTAATCGGAGACATATGAAGAACACATGTCCACTCAAAAATTGTGTAATGTAGTAGTTCAAGTCACAATGTCTCCTTGCTAACCATGTCTTGATGTCAGGTATCAGTAAGTAAGTCCATCTTCCCTTATCAGTTGCTCTCCATCGTTCTTGCCACTTCCGTAGGCACAAATCAGTCACACCATCCGTACCGTCCGACACGGCCTCTAGATCGATGGGTATCATGCCGGCAATAACAAAAGCGGCCTCGTCCGAAACAGTTCTGAATGCGCTACATACTCGCAGGGCAGCCAGCCTATACACAGGGAATATGAGACGCACATATGTATAATATCTCAGTGCGCCTGACCGTATAGGGGATGCATATAGGATAATACTCCTTACTACTTTAGTGAGCAATTTTCTCTGCAGATATTTAGGACCTCTTGTATTCGACATGATCCGGGACAGCGCTAAACATGTTGTTGATGCTTTGGAGCCAACATACTGCACATGCTCATGAAAAGACAGACGACTGTCAATTATGACTCCAAGGTATTTTAGACACTCCTTGGATTCTATGCTACAGGTTCCAATATTAGGCTAATTGTTTCCCTAGTCTTACGACTGCTAATTAAAACTGTTTCTGTTTAATGGTCTGCTAAATTTAAGCCCATTTATCTCGGCCAAGATCTTACGATCTGAATACTGGCATTTGCAATGGTTTCCACCTCTACTAAGGCTATGTCGTCTGCAAATCCAACTATCTTTACCCTTTCAGGTAGATTTAACCTCAAAACTCCATCGTACATGACGTTCCACAGCAGTGGGCCAAGTACTGATCCTTGAGGCACCCCAACAATTATCTTGCGTCCCCTAATACCCTTATCAGTATCATAAACTAACTCGCTATTCCGGAAATAGTCCTGTATAATGGACAGTAGATAACTTGGGATGTCTAATCTTGCTAACGCATCAACAATATGTTCCCAGTTTGCCGTATTAAAAGCGTTCTTCACGTCTAAAGTTAAAACTACACAATACTTTTTTGCTCCATTTCTCCTCCTTTTCCGCTGGATAGCCTGAGCAGCAGTTTCTACTACAACTTTGATAGCATCCACTGTTGATCTTGCTTTCCTAAAGCCAAATTGGTTATGTGATAGGCCACGGTTAGTTTCAACATAATCTTCCAATCTTCAACAAATTATGCTCTCTAACAGTTTACCAGTTGTATCTATCATACACAGCGGACGGTAAGAGGAGGGGTCATCTAACGGCTTATTATCCTTAGGTAAATGTATGTATGTATGTATTTCTTACGAGATAGATCACAGTACCGAAAAAAACAATATAACATTTATTATAAAATTTGAGATTGCTCTCAATTTTAATATTTATAGTAGTGAGTAAGCTAGTCTATATTTTAACTATGTACTTTTGAGAATATTAAAAAGTCAATAATTGCAATTATACCGTTCCTAGACGCTTCTTCTCGGCTTACGATATGAAAATCTCTCCTGGGACTTTGCGAAGCCTAGTGCCACTGACGATTCTGATTCTCAAACTTGCATATTTCTTCAGGTATTTAGGCTTTTGACTATGTTTGTATGTATGCATTTAAAATTATAATTTTCCGAATTGCAGTTCGATGCTGTCGAGAATGGAATACAGTTATCAAAATTAATGCAGATATTCTCTAAGCAAGCGCCAATGGTTGATGCCTTAATATCCCACTTTGCCGAAAATATGAGAAAAAGGAAAATAGAAGGGAATACTTCAGATCAATTTCATGATGGTAAGTTAAACATTAATCATTAAAAAAATAAGTCATCACTTTAACCCGATTCTGATAGCATACGAAAAGTTTTCATACCTAAAAAAGTTTAAAACTGATTATATTGGTAGTTTTGATATTCGTGATTAACAAAGTAGTTTCTCTTTTGTTAATTCCACTTTATCTATATATTAACTGACAAATCCACTGTAGTTCGTTATAGGTAAAATTCGTAACAACAGTATAAATATTGTTACGACATTCAAATGCAGATTCAAACTTACCGATCAAAAGTAAAAGAAAAGTACCTCGCTTCAGTATCTCTCACAGAAACCGAGTGGATAGAAATAAAAGAAGCATCATTGAATAAAGAATTTCTGTTTAGAAATTGGTTGATTATTGAGTTCTTGTTGCAACTTTGATATTGTTTAAAGTTTTCACTTTTTTTAATGAAAGTTTAATATAATATCTTCAGTTGTTCTAAGAAATATTTGGGTAAAGTTCCCTGAACAAGCTATACCCCTCAATAATCAATTTTGGGAAAAAGTACGAATAAAAAAATTATAAACTAGGATTTTCTCATTGAAGGAATTTCTTCCCTTGATATATCGAATAGCGGCTTCACCGAGGTAGAACATGCTGAGTACCAGTACTTTAGGAAGGCTTATACTCGTAGGTTTCATTCTTCGCATGTGTCAAATATAGGATTGCAAAAGAAAAAATCTGTGTACGCTGCTGAAGGCACAACGAGGCCAATTTTAAGCAGATAAAATTGCCTCAACTACTTTCAAAGATCGTTTAATGTGAATAAAACCGATAGATTTCATTTTCAAAATATTATGAAGTAATCAAATAATGAATAAAGCTCATAAAAATAATGATTTGTAACGATTCATAGAAGTTTTTTTTGAGTTGGTCTCTTGACGATAGCATCTTCAGAGAGAATTGCCCATCAACATGAGTGCAGTCAACGTCACAGCTGCCAATTTAATGAATTTTGTGTGATAGGCTTGGAACAAATTTCTTAAACGTGGAATTGCAGAGTAAGGTACTTAGTATTTTGTAAGTATTTTGCTTCCTTTGTCATGTTTACGTGTTTCGGTTGGTTGCTTTTGGTGACTCCGCTAATAAATAGATGTTTGAGTATCATTGCCCTGCAGAAAATTCCAATAGTCAATCTGTACTGACTTACTATTGACACAGTCACCAGTACACTTCACAACATAATATTATAACTCAACGGTAAATTATATTCGTGGAAAAAGCGTAAAAAATGTTTTTGCGGAATGTTAACCTGAAATTGCTACAGCTTCCACAAGCAGTGATGCCAGTTTAGCCTTTCGAGTCTAGATTTATCTTTTTTTTGTCTCATCCTCGAAATTTACGTTTTCGCTTCGGGATCTTTTTTATTTTAAATTTAGCTTCAAAAAGGCTAAATTTTTTTGCAAATTATTATTTTTAGCTGAACCCATAAAATAATTTTGGCATACATACATATGTATGTGAAAAATTAATCGAATGCACAAACGTAAGTACACTGAAGAATTACATTTATTGAAATCCAATACCAAAAAATTTTAGACCAACAGTTGAGTTTAGGGTGGAAGTATAATAATTTAAGAATGCGCTGAAAGAAAATCCTTTTCTTGATTTGGTTAATATAGTATTTAGCTTTCTATTATTATCTTTCAGTATTGCTAATATTGGAATAATTTTTAGTACCATAAAAATTATTAAAACTAAATAAAGAAATCGTTCTAGAATTTAAATTCTTAATTATACATTTCTCTTCCTTGGTCGTCTCTTCTGCACAACTTCTGCAGAACTCATATCGGACAGTCTTATCTTACTAGCATGTCTGTCGACCGTCCAGTGCCTCGTCACGACTGCAACGAGCCTCGGTTTCTACATGTTAATTGTATCGAGCGTGTATAATTATAGCCAGGTCACATTTTCTTTGCAACCTTGCACGAGTCTATATTGCGCCATCTGCTTTCAGCATTATAGAGATAATGCTTGAAGATGCAGTTTCCAAACGGCATGGCTACCGTTTTTTTACCGTTTATTTAATAAATATTTATGGCATTATTTACAAACGAATAATAAAGTTATATTAGGTTTAATGTTGGATTTTTAATGCACACATTAACTTTATTAATCGTGAATAATAAACTTTTTTTATATATAAAAAGTCCCATTTCAAAGACCGCTCAAGTATAATATATATTGATACTAATAAAGTTAATTTTTAAATATAATAATATATACATAAGTTAATTGAAATTAAACTTCAATCGTTGAGTGCTACTTTAGAACTGATTATTATTTATTTAAAATTCTTAAGTCTAAAAGAAGAGAACAAAAAATCAAATACAGGAAAATGCTTACAACTACGTTATTACATGATTGGGCAATATCTTTTAGTTAGAAATTTACAAAACAAATATTTATAAAATTATTGCTTACAATAAAATCATGAATCGCTTTTAAACAAAAAAAAAAAAGAAATTTAATACAAAGTAAATTAATGGTGTAATACCCACTTCAAATTCTTAAGAAAAATATAGTTGTGATGTTGTTGTGTGGTAAAATTAAGTGGTTCAATAGCCACTTAAAAAAAATACTTTGAATTAATTCCGACAGTTCAACAACCAAGAAAACACACAATCATACTTTTGGTTAATTTTACAGTCACATAAAAAAAAATTTAGTTAACTCTTCCCCCTCGAGAACAATCGCCAAGGTCGTTGAATTAGAAGTAGGGAATTTGAGTAATAAATTGGGAATAAATTGGACTAGTAAACCAGCATTTAAACAATTATTTATGGTGTTATCTCTCTTAGTTGTCTCCGGTTTCCCATTCAAACAGACAAAAACTATTAGAACAAATATTATGGCAATCAATAATGAGTATCCTATTATATCGGACAATTTGCTCTGAATGTTTAAGAGTGAGATTATTGACGTGCATTTCTTTGACCAATTCTAGAGTGAGGGCTTCCTCAGTATAGGAATCTTTTACTCTCGGTTGAACTACTGCAGGTAAAGGATTAGAAAATACTCTTTCCAGTTGACTGAAAGTCCTGCCGTTTACGGTCAATGTTTCATTATGAAATTTTATGAGGTACGTGCCATTCAGATTAAAAGTTGCGTTTTTTATAAAAAGGTTTGAAGGTTTACTCTGTATTGAGTTGGGGAGACATTTAGAATTACTAATGTCTTCAATATCCTCACTTCTGCACAAAGTTAGTTTATTGTGAGCTTTGCAGCGTTTTTTAATACCAAAAATCTTGTTTTCGCAATTCAAAACTTTATTGAAATTGATTTTATTACTAACTCGGTTTGATTTGACCGGGGTTATGATTAGTTTATTGCAGGGCTGTTTTTCTGTTGTTGGAATGCTTATGATACAGAGAAGGGAATTATGATTAGTGGCTATCTTGATTTCACTAAACTCAAAGGATTCCTCAATATTCGCGTAAGAAATATTTTCAGTGTTAACTAAGTCTTTAATCATTTTCATCTCATCGCTGGAGAAAATAAACGAGTTTACGACTCCTACCTTCGCCCAATGAATGGCATATTGCAGGTTGATAATTTCTTCTTTTATAATCTCCAGTTTATATTTTAATTTATCTACTAAGGAATCCATCGGCTCCGTCTGATTTCAGAATTTCATTGGTTCTTTTTGTTATCTATTGATAATTACTTGTTGATTATTATTTTCAAGGGCATTATTTATTTTTTGTGCTAATATCTCAAAATCGTCGTGGTCTGGATTACCAGCAATCCACTTCCAAGCGGAGCCAATAAAATTCAAAGATTGTCTATTTCTAGGTTTTAAGTATTCCAAAAAGTTTTTAATTTGTTTATTTTTGTGGATGAGGAAGGGATAAATAGGGTGAGAGGAGCTAACACTTGCTCTTATAGTGGAGTCGATATTGTCCATCAATGTTTCGTTACCTAAGTCAACGACGTGCACTAGTCTAATTGACCCTGATTGTATTCGAGCGAAGCAAACATCAATTGCTACTATTTGGGAATGGCTGTAGTCTAGGATTTTAACCTCGCCTATGATGGTTTTAATTAATAGCAAGCTAAAAATAGAAAATTAAAAAGGAAATAAGAAAATGAAAAAGGGGTAAAGATGTAATTCTTCGTTCAATTCCTAATGTTATTTTTGTGAACAATTCTTCCAGTTTCTGTTAATACAACGTGTTTCTATCTTCCTTTACTACTTCCTGCTTATAGTTTTTTGATAATTTTGTCCCTAGTCTTCTATTCTGTTTTACGAAAATTCTATCTCCTACATTGTAATTTTTTGGCTGTTCCTTCTTTTTATTATAATAGTTCAAATCAAATAATTGTTTTTTCTTGAGGTCGTCGATCAACCGTGCCATATATTTCTGGCGTTCTATAGCCATGGAATCTTTCGATTTGCCCATTAACTGTACTGGCATATGGTGGTATGCGATAAATTTTTATATTGAATTGATTTTCTAGCATAAGTTGTATGGCTTTGGAATTTAAGGTTTTTTCATTGTCCATTGCAATCGTCTCTGGCATACCAAAATTAAGCAGTATTTCACGAAGTGGCTGTTTCAAGTCTTCAGCAGCTCTTGACTTCAATATCTTTGCCTGGGCGTATTTTGTTAACTTGTCTATAGCTGTTAAAATGGATATTCCCTCAGTGATATAAATGTCGATGTGTACTATTTGTCCGGAAAATTAGTATCGGAGTTTCTTGTATGGAAATGTTGTTGGGATGTCTGTCGTATTTATTTTCTTTACAGATTTTTCAGAGTTTTACAGTTCTTTTAACCTTTGCCATCATTTGCGGGAAATAGTATTTTTGCAGAAGCTGGGTTTTATTTTCGTCCGCACCTCTATGAGCTCTATTATGTTCATTTATTATCTCTATCTCTTGTTCCGATTCGTTACACATATCGGCAACCATTTTCCTTGTGTAAAGAACTCTATACCTGTGAAACTTATTAGAAAATATTTCTTGAACTTTTCCAAGGATTGTATCAGTAGTTTTTATACAGTTTATAACAGATGGGTTAAGGAGTTTTTCTAAAATCTGCTGTAACTTTTCTTTGGAAAAATCTGGGTCTAACACTATGTGTCTGTGGTATGTCGGAAAGACAATTTGGAATTCATATGCTGGGGTATCGCGTGATTCAATAATTATTTGGTTTTTAAATCCGTTTATTGGTGTTTCTATGTATTTAACGGAGTTTGAGGGTGAGCTTTGATTGCTATGTTGAGTGGCCGCTGTTGAGCCCATGTTTTGAATTTCTTCTGGGGGTCTCGATAGTGCATCTGCTACTTTGTTAGCGCTTCAGGGTTTGTATAATAGTTGGTAATTATACTCTTCCAGTGTGGCTTTCCATCGCCTTAGTTTACTATTGGTGTTGGTGCTTGTTAAAGCATGTGTCAGTGGCTGATGGTCTGTAAATATTTTTATGCGCGCTGCTCCGTAAATGTAATTTCTTAAATTCTTGAGGGCCCACACCACTGCCAGCATTTCTTTTTCATTCGTGGCGTAATGTTCCTCAGCTTTCTTCAAAGTTCTAGAAACAAAGGTTATTGGTCTACCTTCTTGTTCTAAAACTGCGCCCATTGCGTAGTTTAATGCATCCGTAGTGAGTTGGAACGCCTTGGGGAAATTTGGATAGGCTAACATAACATCATTCGATGTTAATGTTTTCTTTAATTTCTCAAATGTCAGCACGTATTCCCGATGCGGATATTATGAAACCTAGGAATTCTACTTTCGTTTTAAGAAACTCACATTTATCGAGCTGCACCTTCATATTGGCTCGTTCTAATGTATGAAAAACTTTTTTTATGTTTTCCAGGTATGCTTGCTCGGTTTTGCCAAATATGATAATGTCGTCGATGTAGATATGACATATTTTCCTTATGTGTTCTCTCAGAATATCGTCTAGGCATCTTTGAAAAATCACGGGTGCATTTCTTAATCCGAATCGTAGTCGAGTAAACTCGTATTTCCCATTATTTATGGAAAATGCGGTTTTCTCTATGTCTTTTTCTTTAAGTTGGATTTGATGAAACCCACTTTTCAGGTCTAATACTGTAAAAAAATTGTTTTCTCCCAATTGAGAAAGGACTTCATTGATTTCTGGTATTGGGTAACGGTCTGGTATAGTTATTGTGTTGAGTTTTCTGTAGTCGATAACTACTCGATATTTTTTAAGGCCGGAAGCATCCATTTTTTGGGCACTACCCAAACTGGTGCGTTATATGGGGACTTAGAGGGGCTTATAATACCTTGGTCAAGCAGCTCTTGGATTTGTTGTTCGACTATGTCTTTTAAGTGTGAAGGGTAAGGATAATATCTAGAATAAACCGGGTTAATAGTTGTCGTCCTTATTTCTCCCTTGTTGTGGTGTAGGTCAATCGTTCATCTGGTTCAGCAAAGAGGTTTGGGAATTCTGTTTTTAATTCCTTAATCCTTATTTTTTGGTTTTCTGTTAAATGGTCTGTTCTTATTGAAATGTTTTGTCTGGATTGTGAAATATTATTCAGATTTTCAGAGACATACTGCTTGAGTTTAATGCCAATATTGTTTTTTATTATCATTAAATTTTTATGAGTATGGATAACGGCTGAGAGCTCCTTGAGGCTGTCATTGCCTAATATAGCATGAAATGATTTTAGGTTTGATAAACAAAGAATTTTAATTTTAGTGTTAAGCCCGAATAAATTAATGAAGGTGTGGTGAGATATTTCGATTTTTTCTCCAGCAGAATTTGCATAGAAAGGTTTTTCATTGGGAATTGCTGATTTTATTAATTTTTATTATTTTTTAATGTAATTTTTATTGGATTTGGTGTCAACTAGAATTTTTAAGATTTCTCCTTGCCTCGTCTTTGCTTCAAAGTTGGGCAAAGACGAGTCGTTTATTCTAAAAAATGGATGTCGGACAGTTCTTGTTCGTAGAAAGGTTCTTCTTTGCATTCTGTTTCTTCTTGCTCGCGTTGTTCTTCGTAGTTATGTAGTGGTGGAAGGTCTTCTTGAGCTTCGTATGATTCCATTTCCTTGTTTTAGTTTATTTCGTTGTATTTGCTTTCGTTATCTGTTTGGATATTGTAGGTTCTTTGGGCTTGGAATGTAGGTGACTGCATTTGTCTTTTTCCTATAAACCTATCATTAGGTCCTGGTCGGTTCATGTAATTAACGTTACGAGATTGAATAGACTGATCAATCTATATTGGATTTGGTTTGGGTAAGGGTTTAGGTGCGTTTGGTCTTGGAGGAGGTGTTGAAAGTTTTGGAATTGATTTCTGTTTTAGTAGGGTGTAGGATTTGGATGATGGTACTGTGTTGGATTTTGGTTAGGATAGTGATTAAAATAGTGATTTGGGAATTGGGTTTGTGGGTAAACGACATGTTGATTACTTCTTTGTATAACAGTGGTGGTAATTTGTAATTTGTTTGGGTTCTATAGGTTTGGTTTTTGGAAGCGTTTTGTGGGTGTTTATAATTTTTATTCATATCATGGTCAGTTCTGTAATTTTGATTTTGGAGTTTTAAACAAATATGCAATGCTTGCGGTAAATTGTTTGGTTCCCGAATGCATAGAAGCTTTGATAGGTCGCCTCTGAGCCCTCTTACAAATGTATCCAGTTCTTTGTCCCTGTATGTTTGAATGAGTATATCCATGTCCTCTCTTCCTACGGTCATGCAGTTTATATTGTTTATTATTAGTGATAGGTGTGAGTAAACTTCTTGATAGAAGTCCTGCACTGATAGGTTTCCTTGAACTAATGTGGTGAGTTGATACTCGACAGTGCCTATGTCCCTTATGTCTGTGTAATGTATTGTTAGGCAGCGTGAAATTGCTTCCCAACACAAGCGTGTGTTGTAGGACTCGAGAGCTGAGTCTGCTGCTCCTGTAATTTTATATCTGACCACGTTTATAATTACAAAATATTTAGGAGTTCCTTTTAGAGATTCGTAAATATTCAGGTCTCGTTCGACGCTCTTTTTCCAAGAGCTAAACTCGGAGTGGTTGCCAGAGAATTCTCTTAGGCAGTGTACAATATAGGGTACTTTGTCTAGATCAGTTAGGTTCTCTCGATATTGTTCATCTATTACTTGGTCTTGTGCTATTGGGTCTGCGTTTGGATTCAAAATATTTCCTACTAAGTTTTGGTATTGTTCCCTACATAATCTAGTAACTAGGGATGTTATTACTCTTTCGATTTCGGCGATGTTAATATTGGGATTTGGTGGATTTTGTGGGTTAGGTGGTGCAGGAGGTATTGGGTTATTTAGAATTGGTGGTCTCATTAAATTATGCGGATTAGCCATTAGGACGAAAAGAAAATTTTTGTTATCAAAAATAATAAAAGGGAACTATTTGTCTTTGGAATGAAAATTATTGGGGACGTGAATTATTAAAACAAATTTCTATTTCTTCTTTCCGTTAACAAGGATTTTTTGTGTTGAAGAACTGATAAGTTTTTTTTCTATATTTATTTTTTTCCGAGGGAAGGAAAAATTGTTTTATTTTGAATTTATTATTGTTAGAAAAACATTTTTGTTTAAATTATGTGTGTTTCTTAGTGATTTTTGGTTTGTTTTTAGGTAAGTATAAAAGTTTTTCTTAAAAAAAAGGTGTGAGTGAGATTGATTACTTAATTATCTCGCTATAATTTTAATGTTAAAAATTTTTTAAAATTTCTCGTTTTTGTGAGTATACAAATTTTGTTAAAAAAAAACATGAAATTTCTGAATGAATTAATTTAATATTATTTTTTCATTAAGAATATTTCCTTTTCTTCTTTTTATGATTTTTTATAGGTAAGTATTAATATTCTGTTTAGATGTGTTTGGAGCATAGCTTGGGAATAATGATTAGAAATCCTAATGATTAGCAATTGGATTAGAAATTTTAATTGTGCTGAAAAATTGATTAATTATAATTAGTTAGCCATTTTAGACGATTACTAATTGATTAGATTAGAAATAATCAAAAATCTAATCACAATTAGTGACGATTAGCATTTCTAATCAAATGTAATCAAAACTAATCCAAAAAATAATTGATTAGATTTCTTGATTATTTTTGATTAGATTTGATTAGGTCAACTATTTTTAACTATTTTTGTGAAAAGAAAATATTTATTTATCACATTTGTTGCTATATTTACATAATGTAACAGTTTTTGAATATTGCATAAAATTGCATTATATATTGCTACATACATATATATTTACATACTATTTACATTTATACATACTATACATAAAATAAATATAAAGAACGAATTTTACAGAATGTCAAACCAAAAAAAAAAACAAAAATGCATATTCAGTAAGTTCTGTAAAAAAAAGGAAATAGGTATATGTATATATTACAATTACGTCGTTTTAAATGCATGCTGATTCTGCTTATATATAATTCACAAAAAATTGACATTAGACTTCATTAATACCAACTTTTCAAAAGAAAAGTCTGACAATGAATTTCGTCTTGGACTATTGATGATGCCTGCAAGTAAGAATAGTCGTTCAACGGTTGCCGACGACGTCAGTGGGATGTTACACGATAGGAATGCTTCCTTCAAAACATTATATTTGGTCCAAATTTCAGGGCCGGGATCCGGGTCATTTAAGTAAGCGTAAAACTGATTGCTTATGGCATTTTTGAAACCGTTGGACTCGGTTGGTGTTACCGGGGTTTTGGGAACGTCATCTTCTGTAACGAAAATAATATTAAGTTTGAAAAATCATGAAATACTGATAAAGTTACCGTCATCATCGAAATCATAAAATGAGTTGTCATTATTCAAATTCGCCACGTCCGTTGCATTATATGAAAAACCATTTTTGAACAAAGTGCATATGACTTCAATCACCCTTTTGCTGATCTGCTCCTCAGTACAGTCAGGCGATGTTTTTTGGATAACTCGCAACCATTTCATTTTCACATTTGGAGTCAATACAGCTGCCGCTATTGCCATGTTTACCTCTGGAGCCAATGTGAAATACAATTTAAACCTTACTCTCAATTGATGTTCTAAGTGCACTGCTATTGAGGTAATATTTCCCAAAACCTCGGGTTTTCTGGATAATTTTAGCAGCTTGTTGCTCAAAGAAAGTAACGCAGGAATAATACAACCATACTTCACATTGGCTTCACCTTGGAGAAAGTCCAAAGTTTGGGCAATGGGCTCCATTAGCAGCTTGTACGACTCCAAATATTGAAAATCACCAGCTGAAAAAGGAGGCATAGTCAGTTCATCGGCAAGCTCATTCAATTTCTCCTTGAACTGTAGTAACTTCAGGATTGCATCATATAGTGAGTTCCACCTAGTTACTACTGGTACAAGAAGAGCTGAACCTAAAATACTCTGGATGACTTCGGAGGATTTCGGCCATTTGCACTTTTTCCATAACTGATGGCACTTTTTGATCGTCTGTAAGAAATCAATGTAAGTAAGTGAAATGTAAGTTGCATTTCAAATAATTTATGTATACATTTTACCATTGTGTGTTGAATATACAGTGCTGGCTGCTCTCGAAAAATCCTCTGGAAATCAGTGGTGGCCAGTAAATTCAGTGTGTGACTGGCACACCTTTCGTGCTTCGGCAAATATTTGTCATTTTCGAAAATCGGCATTTCGTCTTCGCTGTCTTCCTCTGCCTCTTCGCCATCAAAATCATTTTGCCTCAAGCCATGGTCACGAAATGCCTTGACAAAGTTCGACCCGTTTTCCGTGATGGTCATTATAATGTTGGTCGTGTTGAGGCCAAAGGAAGTGTTCATATCCCCGATCATTTGCGCGATTTTCTCCGCCGAGTGGACACCAAATATTCGCTTACACGCCAATGCAGCTGACTTCCTTTGGAAATTTTGATCAAGCCAATGACAGGTGTAACCCAAGAAACTCCTGCGATTACCCGACCAAATTTCCGCTGTGGTGCAGAAGTATTTCGATGACGACATGGCTGTCTGTACCGTAGTCACCATGCTGTTGTATGTTTCATCGAGTCTTTTCATGGCTGTTTTCTGACACATAACTTTTAATCCAGTGCCACTAAACAGGTCTCGAAATGACTCCTTTTCTACAACAGAAACCGGTAACGCGCAGTCTACCAGAAAGCGAATAATTTTTTTTTCGAAAGCTTCCTGCGACGTGCTTTCATCGGAAGGACCTGCTTTCATCCTCATATACTTTTTGTGCAACTCGCTGTGCCGAACTTTTAAATGAGAAATGAAGTTGGAGGTAACTTCACCTGTGCCTTTTATTAATTTGTGACAGGCCACACATTTAGCGGTTGTACTCCCATTTGTCTGTCACAACAAGAAGAAACAATTAATGTATTGATTTAAAATGAATATCAATAAAAATTTTATTTATCACAAGTAAACATCGCCATATACAGCAAACCTAATAGAAGATAATGGGTAAAACTTACATATTTAACCATTACCACATAAAATTCAGGGTTGAAAATTAATTTGGGCGATCTTCCGGTGCTACGCATTCTTTTAGCACTCACTGCCGGCTCGCTCTCCAAAACTATGTTCCGGATCACCTTCGTCGGTACATAATTTGGATCACATACATCATCGTCTGCGGAGAAGTCTTCGTCTTCGAAAACCATTTGATCCATTACGACAACTACAATATCGAAAATAAATTGGAAATTTTTGTTTTACATATAAAATTTCCATCTTGTTTAAATTTTCACGACGTCGAAAAAACAATAAATAAAAGAAAACAAATCCGTGCATTTTTACTTACCAATAATTTTGAACACTTTAGTTTGAATAAAACAAAAATTACAATCTTACAAAACAAAGATTTTATTATTAAACAAAAAAATTATACTTGTACTTCCACAAAACACGTTGAAAATTAACAGTAATAATAACACAACAACAAAGTGAACCAGCTGTGTCAAGTGTTTAGTTAAAGAACAGGGTGCACCGTATGCAATTTTATGCAATATTCAAAAACTGTTACATTATGTAAATATAGCAACAAATGTGATAAATAAATATTTTCTTTTCACAAAAATAGTTAAAAATAGTTGACCTAATCAAATCTAATCAAAAATAATCAAGAAATCGAATCAATTATTTTTTGGATTAGTTTTGATTAGATTTGATTAGAAATGCTAATCGTCACTAATTGTGATTAGATTTTTGATTATTTCTAATCAAATCAATTAGTAATCTGAAATTTTTATCAAAATTCAATTCTAATGATTAAATTATTTTATTTCTCTAATCGTAATGATTTCTAATTCTAATCGAAATTCCCCAGCTATGGTTTGGAGAAACTTCCGAAATTTAATATGTCAAGAAAATTTCAATTTATTTTTTGTTAAAATTAAATTTGTTAAATTTTTTTGTTAAAAATTTTGAAACATTTAAATATTATTAAAATCTTTCTTTTCCCTTTTTGTTCTTATACATGTTTTGTTTATGTAACATTTCGATTTAATTTGAAAACATTTCTGTTGTAATTTTTTTTGTTTTATATTTTTTTTACAATAAATTTTGTTTAATTTATTTTCAGTTGCATTTTTCTTTTGTTATTAAATGAATGGCTTACATGTAACTTACAGTAATATTGCTGCGTTCATTCTCATTGTTATCCACCTGAATGTTGCTGATGAAATTGTTCCTCGAGGACTTCCTTCTGGGACTGTTTTAGACTTCCTTCTTAGTTGATTTACGAGTCTTCGTTTGGTTGGCTTAGTTTTCGTTTCTAAGCACACTTGTTTTCGAACTACTTGAGGACACTGTTTTTTGTTTTTCAAAAATTTTGGAACTACTTGAGGACACTGTTTTTTTTCGTTGGGCGCCACACAGTGGCTGAAAATCGTTTTTCATTGGCCAAAATTCTGTAACTTTTGAACCGATCAAAATATTGAAGTAATTTTTATTTTATTGGATAGATATTTAGTTCAGCTTGACTCAGTTTAAATTTCATTAAAATTGATTGAGGACTTTTTAAGGAATTCTAGGTCAAAGTTGATTTTTTGAATTTTTTTAACTTTTAGAGTGAAATATGGGTTTATTATTTTTTTATTTATTAAAAAATTTAATATTTGGAAATTAATAATAATTATAAATAATTTTTGTAATAATGGAATTTTTTTAATGTTACACTTAAAAAAATTTTTACACTGAAAAAAATAGTAAAATCAACTGGAGATTTTGCTATTACAGAAAAATTAAAAATTTTTTGCTGACAAATTTGCAAATTTGTTCACGATCAAAGAATAGTTACACTTAAAAAAAACGTTAATATTATTATCTAAAAATATTGCTATTACTACAGAAAAATTTATTATTTTTTGCTGTCAAATTTGATAATTTTAAAAACATTTTAAAAATAAAAACTGCAATAAATTTTAATAGCATTTGCAACAATGGTAGGTTCTATTTATTATTATTTTTTACTAATACTATGTTATTCGTACTTAAATAACAATGAAAGGCAATTATAATTATTATTCATTTGACTCAAATATTGATTGCAAATATTCCATATTTTGTTCTGTTCTATTTCTCTTCTTTAGTAGTTTTTTGGCTTCTTCATCTAAATCCCGATGTTCCACTTTCCATTGATTTCGAATACTGGAGATAAACGGATCTGACGTTGCCAATAATATATTAAATAGATCTTCATTTGTTGAATTTCGTGAAATTTTTCTAGTATTGTGGTCTCTATAAAATCTGTTATCCTTGTTCCTTTTTTCCTGAGCCTCCTCTGATAGATCTGCAAGTGGCACCAAATGATATTTAATGACATCTTCTCCATGATAAAGGATTTTGTGAACTTTTGCAGACAAATTTCTCCATGGGAAGTTGGTTGTATATATTTTTGCAGTTTCCTTAGCATAATCTCCAAATTTTCTAGAGTCAATTTATTCATTGCACGCAAGTACTTCTAGGATTAATTTAAATCTGAAAATAAGGTTTAAATCCACTCCTGTTATTTCAGATGCTGTTTCTGGATCTGAAAACAATCTTCTTGCGGTATTGCCATCATTTGTATTGCCTGACCCTTGTTTTGGCTGATCTATAATCAATCCAAATTTGCGATATTCATCTTGAACATGTTTCTTTTTTGAACTTCTTAACTATTTGTTGGTTTCGTTGTTTCTTATTGATCCTGAAGACCCGAAATCCAAATCATAACTGATTTTTAGTATGTGTTCCATAAGTCGTATTCTTGCTTGTAGTGGTGATAATCCAAATTCATATGCATCGGTATTATCTAATGATTTTGTCGGTATTTGGTTTAATTGGGTTGATGTTGCTAGGCATATAAAGCAGCTGGATGCAGCCTTCGGGTTAGTCAAAACCTGACCTACTTTTCCATCTATCATTGTCAGCACTAATTGGTAGCTTACTTCAATTTGCTGCCCATCTAACTGTAATTGTAATGGCTGTAGTGTTGCAATTTGGACCTTAATATCATTAACTTCTTTGTTAATGCCATCATGAGTTTCTTTTTTGAATTCAAATTTGATTGGCCTGCAGTATTTCGTAGAAGATGGTGTCTCATTTTTCAAATATCCATTGCTTGCGTTGTACTAGTTGAAGGCTCTGAATCTTCCAAAATCTTTTTCAATCGCAATAGTACAAATGATACCATGAACATATCCGAGTCCGAAATATTTTCACATACAACTTGTTTGTATTGTTTTTGTCCCGAAGAACCATCACATCCCCATTTACAAAAAAGAATTAACTTCCATATTTCTTTAACTCATTTCCTGTTATTGATTATAGCAAGCGTTCTGCTGTGTGATCAAGTAGAGATTGTAGTTGTACCTCTGCCGAAATTGGTGTGATTGTAGTAGTGTCCTTTAATGACAAACAGTCCATTTTAGCAGCGGTTATGTAATGATATGCTGGATACATATTTGAACCTTTTTCAATCGCACGCAGTCTGAGCTTAATATATTGCTGTTTTGTTAATTTCAAATCCAGAAATAATGCTAATGCCTCCTCATTTGTGTACTGTATTGCATCACTCGGGGTTGGTATATTTTTAAGAATCCGTTTTGTTCTCACAGCTTTAACAACTTTTTCAATGATATCCACTTTTGTTAATTGGTTCTGTAATCGTAATTGATGTAGGAAAGATTCTTTTATATATGTACAACCAATTGCATCGTTGATATCTTTAAGTTTCCGCCTCTTAGATCTATCGCTGCAGTTGTCCAATGATTTGCGTGGTCTTCCAGCCTTATCTTGCTTTGCTGTTTCTGCAGCGACAGTAAGGGTGGCATGAAATAAGCCCCAATGAAATAAGCCCCAAATCGAAAAATGAAATAGGCCCCAAAAAATTTTCAAATTTTTTGTTTGGGGTAACAAAATTTTGTTTGGAGCTTATTTCATTTTTTTTTGGGTTTATTTCATACAATTTTTTGGGGCTTATTTCATTTTTCGATTTGGGGCTTATTTCGTGGTGCCGACAGTAAGTTGGCCCTCTAACCAGTTTGCACTTTTTATATAAAAGTTTTGTTTACTGTAGCGAACTTCTTTGTAGCGTTTTTTTAGTGCTTTGACGAAATTAGATAATTGGTCTTGCATTTCGGTGCTAAAAGAATTTAAATTTAATTTTATTTTAACGTAACTAAGAACATCTTCCTGGTTTTTGTTTCTAAAATACTCTTCCGCCAGTTCTTTATAACTGAAGCTCTCCATATTTTTCTGAATATTTTTATTTGCGTCTGTTATGTTTTATCCGTACACTTAGAGGATTAACTTATTACTGAGTAATCCCTTATCGAATCCGTAGTTTTATATATGTTATTCACACATTGATCTTTAATTTCATAACAGGTAGTGCTTAAATTGAACAAAACTGCACATGTTGTCCAGACCTTAATATCAGGTAAAACTGATTAGTATCTTGCCAATATTTGTTGTTGTTGTTGGGTTGTTTTTTTACCTTTAGTGGTTTAATGTCCCGATTATTGTTATAAAATTGTTTATGACTTTGGTTGACCCTAACATTTGATAACAGGTAAATTTAGAAAGAGATCATATGTTTGCTGTAGAACCTATTGTGATAATTTTATTACCAATTTTTGGCTGATCAAAGCAAAGCCATTAAACCCTTTCGCAGGTATTATATTTAATTTTTTTAGTTTTACGTAGTCTAAAGTAAAAAAACAAAAACTTTTAGGCAAAAAAGTGAAAATTATATACACCATTGTATACGAGTACTTTGGAGTAATTTCATTAAAATGAAAAAAGTGTTCTACCCACGGCTTGTCACGAGTGCAAAAGTATATATAGCGTTAAAGAAGACACTTTCACCTTTCTCCGGATGATATACGTTTCTTGTTCCCCTTTGTTCCCTAGAAGTTCTATTCCACTAAAGTTTAAATTTGAGAAAAATATAGCAGTTTCATAAATATTCCGTAACGCCCCTAATATTAAACGCTAGTGCTCTGACCACTTACAACAACTAAAGACTATAATCCTACCAACATTATAAAAAAGACCGCATGCCATTATCGATGATAGCTTGCGAGCAGTAGCCATTTATTTTTGATAAAAAAACAAAAGAAAAACACATTTTTCTGAAATTAAAAAAACAGTTGAGTTTGACAGCATGCCCCGCCCACAATTATTAATAGTTTAACCTACGTTAATCTGGATATATTAGCTGCAAAAGGTGACAAAAAAAATCGGTGACAAAAAAAATTAGACTTTTGGCCAATGAAAAACGATTTTCAGCCACTGTGCGGCGGTACAGGATAATTAGGTGCTTGGACGCTTTCTCAAGAAAATTCCTGAGCAACAGCATCGCTAAGATCAGTGAAGCTTAGGATGGGTTAAGCCTTAAACTCATGTTTTAAACAGTGTGAATACCACCGAAAATTATCTAATTATGGTTCCTTACTATGTTCCCAAAGAGTACATTTCAAGGACACTACAAAATGGTTTTAATCCAGCTTCTCGATAGAAATGGCTTTATCCAAAATGAGGATGGTATTCCTATATTTTAACATATCCATAGACGATCTAATTTAGAATCAATAAATTATAAAGAACTTACAATAGAAAATCGTCTTTTTGATACAAATATTTATATTAAAGATAAAAACATTAAACCTAACGTGAATCCTAAGGAACATCGGTGGCTTATGCCATTAATTTGAATTTTAACCCTTCACTTTATCCTTTTTATATTTTCCTATATAGAAGTAAGATTTTTTGCCAATCTTTTTGCTTCCAACTAACTTATTAAAAATATATTATTATATAATTTTTTTGTGTGACTGTAAAATTAACCAAAAGTATGATTGTGTGTTTTCTTGGTTGTTGAACTGTCGGAATTAATTCTAAGTATTTTTTTAAGTGGCTATTGAACCACTTAATGTTACCACACAACAACATCACAACTATATTTTTCTTAAGAATTTGAAGTGGGCATTACACCATTAATTTACTTTGTATTAAATTTCTTTTTTTTGTTTATAAGCGATTCATGATTTTATTGTAAGCAATAATTTTATAAATATTTGTTTTGTAAATTTCTAACTAAAAGATATTGCCCAATCATGTAATAACGTAGTTGTAAGCATTTTCCTGTATTTGATTTTTTGTTCTCTTCTTTTAGACTTAAGAATTTTAAATAAATAATAATCAGTTCTAAAGTAGCACTCAACGATTGAAGTTTAATTTCAATTAACTGGCGCACAGTGGCTGAAAATCGTTTTTCATTGGCCAAAAGTCTTTTTTTTTTTTGTCACCGATTTTTAAAATTTTTACGCCCTTTTGCAGCTAATATATCCAGATTAAGGTAGCCAAAAAATTAGGTTAAACCATTGATAATTGTGAGCGTGGCATGCTCTCAAACTCAACGGTTTTTTTTAATTTCAGAAAAAGGTGTTTTTCTTTTGTTTTGTATAAAAAATAAATGGTTACTACTCGCAAGCTATCATCGATAATGGCCTGCGGTCTTTTTTATAATGTTGGTAGGATTATAGTCTTTAGTTGTTGTAAGTGGTCAGAGCTCTAGCGTTTAATATTAGGGGCGTTACGGAATATTTATGAAACTGCTATATTTTTCTCAAATTTAAACTTTAGTGGAATAGAACTTCTAGGGAACAAAGGGGAACAAGAAATGTATACCACCCGGAGAAAGGTGAAAGTGTCCTCTTTACCGGTATATATACTTTTGCACCCGTGACGAGCCGTGTGTAGAACACTTTTTTCGTTTTAATGAAATTACTCCAAAGTACTCGTATACAATGGTGTATATAATTTTCACTTTTTTGCCTAAAAGTTTATGTTTTTTTACTTTAGACTACGTAAAACTAAAAAAATTAAATATAATACCTGCGAAAGGGTTTAATGGCTTTGTTTTGATCAGCCAAAAATTGGTAATAAAATGATCACAGTAATATTACAGTAAACATATGATCTCTTCTAAATTTACCTGTTATCAAATGTTAGGGTCAACCAAAGTCATAAACAATTTTATAACAATAATCGGGACATTAAACCACTAAAGATAAAAAACAACCCCATATTGGCGAGATACTAATCAGATTTACCTGTTATTAAGGTCTGTATAACATGTGCAGTTTTGTTCAATTTAAGCACTACCTGCTATGAAATTAAAGATCAATGTGTGAATAACATGTATCTAGATGTAGGAAATAACATGTAGGAAATGCGTTAAAGAAATATGGGAACACAAAGTTAATTCTTTTTTGTAAATGGGGATGTGATGGTTCTTCGGGACAAAAACAATACAAACAAGTTGTATGTGAAAATATTTCGGACTCGGATATGTTCATGGTATCATTTGTACCATTGCGATTGAAAAAGATTTTGGAAGATTCAGAGCCTTCGACTAGTACAACGCAAACAATGGATATTTGGAAAAATGAGACACCATCTTCTACGAAATACTGCAGGCCAATCAAATTTGAATTCAAAAAAGAAACTCCTGATGCCATTAACAAAGAAGTTATTGATATCAAGGCCCAAATTGCAAAACTACAGCCATTACAATTACAGTTAGATGGACAGCAAATTGAAGTAAGCTACCAATTAGTGCTTACAATGATAGATGGAAAAGTAGGTCAGGCTTTGACTAACACGAAGGCTGCATCCAGCTGCATTATATGCCAAGCAACATCAACCCAATTAAACCAAATACCGACAAAATCATTAGATAATACAGATGCATATGAATTCGGATTATCACCACTACATGCAAGAATACGACTTATGGAACACATACTAAAAATCAGTTATGATTTGGATTTCGGTCTTCAGGATCAATAATAAACAACGAAACCAACAAAGAGTTAAGAAGTTCAAAAATGAAACATGTTCAAGATGAATATCGCAAATTTGGATTGATTATAGATCAGCCAAAACAAGGGTCAGGCAATACAAATGTAGTCAATACCGCAAGAAGATTCTTTTCAGATCTAGAAACGGCATCTGAAATAACAGGAGTGGATTTAAACCTTATTTTCAGATTTAAAATAATCCTAGAAGTACTTGCGTGCAATAAAGAAATTGACTCTAGAAAATTTGGAGATTATGCTAAGGAAACTGCAAAAATATATACAACCAACTACCCATGGAGAAATATGTCTGCAACAGTTCACAAAATCCTTTATCATGGAGAAGATGTCATTAAATATCATTTGGTGCCACTTGGAGATCTATCAGAGGAGGGTCAGGAAAAAAGGAACAAGGATTACAGATTTTATAGAGACCACAATACTAGAAAAATTTCACGAAATTCAACAAATGAATATCTATTTAATATATTATTGGCAACGTCAGATCCGTTTATCTCCAGTGTTCGAAATCAATGGAAAGTGGAACATCGAGATTTAGATGCAGAAGCCAAAAAACTACTAAAGAACAGAGATAGCACAGAACCAAATATGGAATATTTGCAATCAATATTTGAGTCAAATGAATAATAATTATAATTGCCTTTCATTGTTATTTAAGTACGAAAAACATAGTATTAGTAAAAAATAATAATAAACAGAAGCTACCATTGTTGCAAATGCTTTTAAAATTTATTGCAGTTTTTATTTTTAAAATGTTTTTAAAATTATCAAATTTGACAGCAAAAAATAATACATTTTTCTGTAGTAATAGCAATATTTTTAGATAATATTATTAACGTTTTTTTTTAAGTGTAACTATTCTTTGACTAAACAAATTTGCAAATTTGTCAGCAAAAAATTTTTAATTTTTCTGTAATAGCAAATCTGCAGTTGATTTTACTATTTTTTTCAGTGTAAAATTTTTTTAAGTGTAACATTAAAAAAATTCCACTATTACAAAAATTATTTATAATTATTATTAATTTCCAAATATAAAATTTTTTAATAAATAAAAAAATAATCAACCCATATTTCACTCTAAAAGTAAAAAAAATTCAAAAGTTCAACTTTGACCTAGAATTCCTTAAAAAGTCCTCAATAAATTTTAATGAAATTTAAACTGAGTCAAGCTGAACTAAATATCTATCCAATAAAATAAAAATTACTTCAATATTTTGATCGGTTCAAAAGTTACAGAATTTTGGCCAATGAAAAACGATTTTCAGCCACTGTGAGCCGGTTGAATATCCTGAACACGTTCCAAATATAGTTTAACATTGTCAAGAAAAATGTCCGAAAGTATTTTTTCTGTCAATTTGTTTTGAAGTTGGGAGGTTTCAGTTTCAAATCTAGATATCAATTTTGTTTCGTTGGTAATAAGATTTCGTTGAATTCATTAGTAGAAATCGTATTTTTCCTAAAATCTTCTATTGGTAGTTGTATTTCAGCTCTGTCTTGGTTGTCCATAGTACCGAATAAGGATCTTAGTCCGTTTCCTACAAAATTGGCAAGACCTCTTCTGTGTCTGCTCAAAAACATTTTCCTCTCTTTGTTTGCCAATGAAAGATAATTTTTGATCATAGCAGTTTGATAATATTTTTTATTGTTGTATTTTTCGAGAATGATGTCGTAAGTCGAGTCTAGATAAGTTTTGTTAATAGTTAATACATGATACTTAAAGTTAGTAGGTTGATTGCCGATTTCCTGCTCCACTATGGTATAACCCATGTTATTGTCTATTAGATTAATTTCTATAATTTGGGTGTCGACTGTTGTGGTCAAGATAAAAATTGTAGAAATGATGATCCAAAACTTCTGGTTCTGTGTTCTAGTAATGTTTAATTCTGAAATTATAAATAATTCTATTCTAATTTGCTGTTGAGGGTTCATTGTAGGTTATACAAAAATTTTTGCTATAATTTAATTAATTCTTCTTTCTTTTGAACTGACTTTTATACTTCCTGACATTTCTATCTCTGAACTTAACTATGAAGTGTTCGCCGTCTTCATCCGTTCTTAACACTTCTGCCTTCCTAAAAGGGTTATCTGTTTTATTTACTCTCTTTCTCTTAACCTCTGCATTGACAGATTTTGTTTCTATAGGTTGTTCCTTCCTAAATTTATTTATATTATTTATCCTTTTCTCTTTTACCATTTGCGTGTTATTTTTTGGCATTATTTTGTTAAAGAAAATATTATAAGGCGTTTCTCCAGTAGTGGAATGAACTATATTGTGATTGTATGTGAAAAGCGTTTGTTCTATTTTCAAGTAGTGCAATTCTTTATCTCTTGAAGTGTTTATTATTCTTGATTTCTCATTTAATGTTTTATGTAATCTCTCTATATCTCCTATTCCAGGTTTGCCTGTAGTGACTTCTAATTTAATTTTTAATTCTTCACACCACTTTCTAATATTAATGTTATTCATTCCCTGATCTTGGTCTATCTTTAAGACCTTTGGAGGTCTTCATAATCTGGGAAAGCTAAAATTGGTTCACTAGTAATTAAGAGTTTAATAGTGTCCACTGCTTTAATATAGTTTTTGTCTGTTGGGTTAACTTTATTGCCCTTTTTAAGATATTGAGTTAGGGGTTTTGTTATTTTGGAAAAATTTTGAATAAATTTCCTATAAAATCCAGCCAATCCCAGAAATTGTTTAATTTCTCTTTCAGTCTTAGGAACTGGATATTCCAAGATAGCTCTTACCTTGTCGGGGTGGGCTTTTATGCCATCAGGTGTGATAATATGACCCAAAAAGGTTGTTTCTCTCATTAAAAATTCGCTTTTCTTAAGTTATACCTTTAAGTTGGCTTCTGAGAGCCTTTGGAGCACTTTTTCTATTGAGCTAATGTGCTCTTGTAGAGAACTACTGAAGATAATAACGTCGTCTAAGTAGACTAAGCATTCTTTTCCTATTAGATCTCTTAAGATTGTATTCATCAATCGCTGGAAGGTTGCGGGCGTTTTAAAGCCCGAATGGCATTCTTAAAAATTCATAATGCCCGCTTTGAGTAGAAAATGCTGTTTTTCTTCTATCAGAGGGTTCCATTTCAATTTGATGAAACCCTTTACTAAGGTCGAGGGTAGTAAAATACAAACATCTACCCAATTTATCCCAAATTGGGGCTGAGTATGGCGACTGGTTAGGACATATAATATTTTGGTCTAACATTTCTTCGATTTGTTTATTAACCTCCTCTCTATGAACTTGGGGTTAACGATAAGTTTTACAATATAATGAATCTTCGTGGACAGTATTAATTTTATGTTTTACAACATTAGTGAAGGTTAGCTTATCATCCTCTCTATAAAATATGTCATTATATCTTTTTGTAATCTCTCTAAACTCGTAGATTCCTCCTTACTGAGATGATCCAATTTAAATATTGAATCATTATAATTGCATTAATACAATTCAGATATTTCTGATTACTAGTTTGTAAAACACTATTTTATTCGCCTCTACTTCGCTGACATTCTATCTGGTGGAACTCAGAATTATTTTTTTTTTGGTTGGAAAACTTTCATTGTCTTCCTTTTCCTTTTGATTTTCGTTCAAAAAGAAATATTTTATACCGTTCAAAATTGCGAATCCTTCGGGGATATTTATCAAAGCATTTAATGTTTTTAAGCTGTCAAATCCTAAGAGGCCATCATAATTATCAGCAAATTCAAAAACAAAAAATGTTAGTTTACTTTTTTTTAAGGGGCTAAAAATTAGTTGTGTCTCATCAAGAATTATATTTCCGGTAGCTGTTTTAACGCAAATTAGGTTTACTTTTTTCAGAGGAGTTGTTAATACGTTTGGTTTTATTAAGCTGATTGAAGATCCTTTATCAATCAGAAATCTATAATTATTTTCATCAATTCTCATTATGATGGAGGGAAGTGATTGGCGGCAATTGAGTGAAAATTGTCTACCTCCATCTAAATCTTCTCAGTCTAGACTGATTGGTATCTTCCTCTCTTATTCGTTTAGGATTTGGAATATTATTTCGACAATTGCTATCAGTATTGCGAAAATTATTTTCATAACTATTTTTACGATTTTGAAACCTATATTGATAATTTTGGCAAGGATTTTGAAAATTATTCCTGGGACGAAATTAAAAATTGTTTTGGGGATTTTGAAGATATGGTTGATAGTTATTTTGGGGGTTTTGAGGAGGAATTGGATATCTTCTGTTGGGGGTTACTAAATTTAGGAATTCATTATTCACGATCTGCGGTCGTAGATTATTTCGAGAAAAATTTCTCTTGTTATTAGGTTTAAAGTAATTACGGCCCGTCATTATCGATTTCATTATTCTCTCTAAGAATCCTAACACCTGATTTAAAAACATTTCACTAAATTCGTATTGAGTAAAGCTGTGAGGTGAATTGGCAATTCTCTTTTTAAAACATTCAAACTACACAAGTTAACTTCGTTTCGGAAAAATGATTTTCTTTCCTCCGTCTCTCTACACAATTCGATCGCGTCGTTAATCCTACAAACTATTTTATTTATTTCGTCATATAACGATTTACAACAGCTCTTGAATTTAATATTATTAATACTTAAAACTAATGGAGATATCGGTTGATGCTCACCAAATTCATCGATTAATGTTGTTTTCAATGATGTCCAATCCGTTGGTCTCTCTCTTCTTACCACATCCAAAGCCTGGTCGTGCAACGTTCGCAAAATAAAGTTGTAAAAAAGGATTCGATCGTCATGCGGCATCAACATTCAACACTTTTTATGTACGTGGCCAGTCCATCTCTTTACCCACCAAAAGGATGAACCATTCTCAAGTTTTGCATTATGAAATTTCTCTGTTGATCCATATTGCTGTTATTATTAGGGACGTTGTTATTGTTAATGCTAAAATTTTCAAGATAATTAATAATATCGTCCATCAACAAGCAAGTAATATTTAATGTTTCTTATTTTTTATTTATTTAATTTCTTTGATTTAATTGCTTTTTTTATACAGTTCTTCTTTCCATTAAAAATATTAATTTACGAGTAGTTTTCCACAAAATCAATTCATTAATTGGTTTTTCGAACCAATAGTTTTAACTTAAACAATTTCAGCTTCTTTTTATGCTGAGTGAATTATTTCAAAATTTTTATTTCTACAGTTTATGTATGTATTTCGTTTAGTATTATGTATTATTATAATTTCCTTTTTTTATTAAAGCTTAAAGTAAGTAAGTTCGTTTGCGGATCCTTTGCGTATATCCTACCGACTGCTCCAATGACAAATTAAGCAACCGTTCAATTTGGAGTTGATGTTAAAACTGATTTTATTATTTCATAAAAACTTATTCTACTTAAAGCTATTTCAATATTTTGCTTATTAAAGCATTTCATTATCAGTGAAATATGATTATTCTCATTGAGTTAGTTATGGGAATAAAAGTAAGAAATAAACAAAAATCTTGTGTGTAAATTATTTGGTTGAATTGGTTTGTATACAATTATGGTATATTGAAATTGGATTCGTGTAAGTCACTTGTACATACATATATAGATATTCTCGGACTATGAGTAGTATCTTAAGTTACTAACGTGATCAAAAGCACAAATTAAACGTCGTTTTTCGAATGATATTAATGTTGGTTTGAATAAACGAATTACCAATTCAGCTCCATTTTTAACTGTATTTCATAACTACCCACTATATTTTAAAATTATATTTTGAAAATGATCTAATACATTTCAAAATTTATTAATTAAATTTAAAAAATTGTGAATTGAATTTAAAAAACTACGAATTGAATTTTAAAATTATCTTCAATATGTATGAATTTTAAAAATTCAATTGATTTTTTTAATTATTTTCTTAAAATTACAATAATCTTCAATTAATACTTTCAAAAACTATTTATAACTTTAAAAAACATCAATAGAATTTTAAAAATTATCAATTTTAAAGCTGACTTTTACTTTATATCCAAATAACTTATTATTCTACTTAAAATCAAAATTTAACAAAAATTAAACTTTAGTTTAACAAAAAATATATGTATATAGGCTTAACAATAAGAAAACATTTTTTTTAAGTCGACTATAATTTTATTTTTAATAAATTTTTTATAAGGACAATGCCAATTTTTGTGGACTATTTTTTTCTTTTTTTAGGCGATTGGCAGTTAATTTCTTCGACATCGGTAGAACTGTTTGAGGCTACATACCCACTAGTATCTCTTTCGCTTTTTAACCATTCAAGAAAAAAATACAACGAAAAAACATAAAAATATATTTTTTATAATAGAGATCTTACCGTGTAGTTAAGGTATATACACGTGTAGTTAATATTTTTTAATGAATATTAATTTAAATATACATCAAGAGAACATAACTAAAAACACAAAACCTTCATATTTACAAACATAACATTCTTTGCTTGGAACGTAAACAAACCAAACTTTTATACAGCGAAACAGAGCGTTTCAAACAATTTGTATACATAAAAAAACGCAAAAACTTTTTTATAAAAAATGTGTAATATATACAAAAAATAGTACAAAAACAGTACAAATCTAAAAAACAGTATTTTTGCGTACAGCTTTAGGTGTTGTGAATAAAACAGTACATTTTACAAAAAACAGTACGTGAACTGTTTAAAACAGTAGGAATGGCAACCCTAGCCCTTAACCACCTCATTAAAATGTCTTGTTGTGTATGATGACATATTAGTAGTTTGAGTGGTCGTCTTCGATATGACATTTCTTTTCTTCGGCGATTTTTCACCCTCTGCCTGAGAGCGTTTACGATTGGTATTTGTGCCTTTCGATGTACTGGGTACCGAATTCATAACATTATGGTATTTTACCTTATAGGTGGCGTCGCACTCGTCGGTGACTTGTGTAGAAAGAAGACGGCTTTAGAGTACTGTGATTTCAGGATGCATTTCTGAGTCCTTTTTTCGTTGGTTTGCCCTTCAGATGGCTCTTGGGGGCGTGCCGGTGTATGGTTCTTTTTGTTGTTTTAAAAGCAAGATATGCAGGTGTGGTGTTTATGGCTTTATTTCTTAACAAGAATAAGATATAAGTTTGAAATTCCCACTCTAACTAAGCCAAGAATATTCTTTCGAGCCCGAGCAGTTAAAAAGGTTTTAGCAGATCTCAACATAAATAAGTCTCCTGGGCGGGTGGAATTCCAGAACTGGTCTTAAAGAGGTGCTCTTCTACGGTTACATTAGCCAAGCTTTTCTGTAAATTGATTGTATAATTTTGGTCCAAATTTCTAATTTGGAAGGTTGCTAGTGGCACGCCAATAACCAAAGAAGGAGAGGCTAACACCCTGAAAACTACCGCCCAATAGTCATTTGTTTCGTACTTTCTAAAGCTATGGATAAACATCCATCTTGTGAGGTATTTGGAGTCCAACAGCTTAGTTAGCCAGTATGGCTTTCGTAGAGGTTACTCTACGGGAGACCTGCTGGCATTTCTCTCGGAAAGATGATGTCATTTTATTCACCATTTTTGCGAAAGTAAGGTGGTGGCTTGTGCCATTCGTTTTCATTCAGTAATAGACCAACCCTGCCGGAGATCGCGGCCATGAGGTAAAATATGAATAATTCGCTTAATTACGATCTTGCAACAATCTCGGAAAGGGGCCGTGCGAATATGTTCGAATTTAATGCTCGTAAGACCCAGTAAGACCATGGACAAATTCACAAAAATGGTCACTAAAAGAGTCTTTTGCGAAAAGGGGTAGTTGAAAGAAAAAAGCGGTAAATTTTTTTAACAAAAAAATTAAAGCTTTATTTAATTTTTAGTATAAAAGAAAACCAAATCTTAACAATGGTATACATAAATATAAAAGATATATTTGTACTTTACATTTCATTTCAATAAACACTATTTGTTTAATTTAAAATACGTTATATATGTAAATATGTACATAGAAACTTACATTGTTTCTTAGAAATAGTGCATCTATACTTTTCAATTAAGTCCTCACTTGGAGTCCAGTCTTTCAGCTCTGCTTGGATTACATTTAGAGATGAAAGCATGGAGTCACAAGTCTCTACATTCAGTCTATTAGAAAGTTTGTTTTTAATTAGTGTTAATTTGGAAAAAACACGTTCAATGGAAGCGCTACTATGCGAAAAAGTAAATATATATGAAAAAAAAATTATATAAATTTTCGTTAAATATATTTTTCAAATTACCGATTTCAAACCAAAACTTTTCTGCATTAGGTATTTTAAACATAGCATGATAAGTTTTGTCATTTACCACAAACTTTAAAATTGAAGAAAGTAACAAAACGTTTTATGCGAAAAATATTTGCTTATTTATTTGAATTAATATGTAACTTGTTTAGTTTTTTGTAAAACATTAACCATAGCAGCTCTTGTAGGTTAAATAACAAATAGAAATAATAAAAACTATGTACATACATTCATACATACATATGTAAATACATGCATATGTAAACAAGAGCTGGTTACTTTGAAACATTAATATTTTCTTATGCTGCGATCGTTTGTATTAGTTATAATCACTGTTAAAATAAAGCAATAGGGACTAATTGTCAAAAAGTAACACGAAGTAGAAAAAAATGATACTAAAGGGTAAGTTTAAAAAAAAGGTCAGAAAAAGGGTCAAGGGCGTAAAAAGGGCCAAATTGACCCTTTAGGGTCACAACGGTAACGCTGGACCCAGTGTTGTATGCTTACACACAGATGTTGTGACGAGAAAAGTCAACCGGCTCGTTTTTGCCCCAACAACGTATTGTATTTTTAGCTATAAGTAAATGAATTTCTATTAATCATATAAAGGGTAATTCAAGTAGTAACATATCTTCGGGAATTACATACTATTCAACTATGAGGTAAATCATCATACGAGTAGTAGGAACGGTAATCATCAGGCAGTGATCTTTAATTATTATAGGTCCACAAACTTTCTGGCATTTATATTGCTTCTACCTCCTTGCAGATTCGGAAGCTGGGAAAATAGCAAAGAAAGAACTGCTACTTTGCTTTGACCTATTTGCTGCCATTTGTATAAAAATTTTAATTTGAAAAGTGCCTCGCCAGTTGGAGTGTATCGTAGGCCTCGTATATCTTTAACTTTTGCTCCACCTCTGCTGCGACCAGGAGTTCATACAGTCGGCTTCCATTTCAAGAAACTTTTGCTTAATAATCATATTGTGGTTTACAGCTGTGGACAATAAAGCTTTGGACATCACACATGTGATAGTTGCATCCATCACTGTAAAAAATTATTTTCGGCAGAATCATTTTGGGGCAATACCTTTTTCTCAATTAAATCTATGCATATGCTGGTACATTCTTCAGAACATAATCCTCCTTCAGTTTCATTCCATAAAAAACAATATCCGTTTCTGTCCTTCATATTGTTATGTTTTGACCTTTGCAAAAACTTGTATTTGTTTGAGTTCTTTTAATTTGAAAAAAAAAATAAAATCACAGTAACAGAAATCGATTTTAACTTAACGATGTTTTATTTCCTTTAATGCCACTATTTAATAAAATACATGAAGTAAATTACCTTTGCTTATCGACATTTGTTGATGGTGGCCTTGATGAGGAGTGGTGGAATATCATCTGGCAGTAACAAGGTTGAGAAGAGTACTAAGGGAAAGAAAAACAAAATACTGTGAGGGGAGGTGAAGAAATGGTAGACGGAAATAAACAGTGAACTTACCTAGATTTTTGTTGTCCACTACATGTCTGTTCGTTTATTGGTGTCTTTTGTTGGTAATGACCTTGCACCAGGTCGTATGCCTCAAATTATGGTAGGGAATAAGTAAATGTTAAGCAATGGTAAGATAGCTTATAGCTATCAAATAATCTAATTGTTTTTGAAAGTGATCAAATGTCAAAATCTAAATGTGATGCCAATAGGAAAAAAAAGAGTTGCAAAATTTTATTTCTATTTATGTATACCCACTGATGTTGCCACTATTAAATAGGTAGTTGTAACGGGCTAAAGAGCAATAGCTATTTCTCTTAGGGAACAATGTAGGCATTAAAGTTACAATTGTTCTCAAGGCCAAAGGAAACGTTCATCGACTTGTAATTTTAACATATATGTAGAGGTTGTTATTTTTGTATTTCAGTGGTTTGTTTTTATGTATAATTTTTGTTAGTAGATATTGTCCGTTAAGTATTTGAGTAAGAATAGCTCGGTGATATTTAAATATTTAAGCTAGCAGTTTATTACCAAAGAAGCTGTGAACAAGTAAAAAAGTAATTGTTACACAGAAGTGCGAATATAAAATATTAATTAAATAATAAGTCTAGAAAGAATTTGAAATAAAGTAACCGGGAAGTACCTTGAACAGACGACAAGTAGTCCCAAAAGCAGGCCATAAATATTGTTGTTACCGTTCCACACATCAGATAATATTAAAACTGTGTGTCATCCCAATTATTGGAACTGAAGGAAGCTTTGAGTGTGTCTGCCTATCTGAGGTTTTCAAAAATAAATACACCAAGGTAACAAATCATTTATTCAATTTTATGTTGGCAACTGTTGCGGCTATCTTGTAGAAATTTACTCTTCCAAGCCAAGAACCAGCTAAATTGGCTGAAATAACTAGGGAAGAGTAAAGACACAAGCCAGGTAGTTTTCAAAAATTCCCAAGAAAAGAAAAATTATTTCCCGGGGCAAAAGTACACTCCTGAAAATATAATCTTCATTTAAAAAAATAAAATAAAGTAAAAAGAGGAAAATATTGCATATATTTATCTAACTCAATATAAATAAGTTAGTGATTTGTTAGATTTAATTAGTCTTAGTGTTATTTGTTGGTATGTGTAATTAGTGTTAGTAAAAAGAAAAAAAAACGTTAGTTGACATTGTAAGGGATTCAACTATTGAGTTAGCCAATAACTAAAAAAAAAATTTCGATACAACCTACTTAAAATTTTATACACGCCTTCAGAGAGCTCTTTTAGGGTAGTTGAAATTAAAAGAAAAAAATTTTGAGAAATAAAAAGGTATACATACATAGATAATAGAAAATTATAATTCTTAGGTAACATTCATAGTTGAGTCTTAGTTAGCGTTTGGTGTTAAGTGTATTTCTATTTATTAATATTAGCTTAGGTAGGTGAGATAGTAAGTTAGGATAATTTCTAGAAATTTTTAATAGTTTGTTTTTTAATTTTACAGTTTTTATTAAGATGAAAATAAGAATATAATTTTAATCAAGCATAATTAAATGTAGTATTCATTTCTATTTTTGTTTAGTATAATATATTTTTTTTAATGAATAAATGTCTTAATTGTAAGTGATACAAAATGAATTGGTAAACTGTTTTAAAAGGATTTCAGGTACATTGATTTTGGATGACACAAATGTAAGGTCAAAGGAGGGGTAAGTGTTGGTGTGGGAAACAAAAGAATTATCGGGATCATCAATAAAAGTTGAGGATGATTAGGTTGGGATAGGGCGGCGGTGCAGGAAATCAATATCTTCTTCCTGTAATAATAATGGTTAAATATTGTTTAGAGTAATGGGGGGAATTAATTTATTTGTTATCGGTTTTTTTATTTTTTATTTTGTTTGTTTGACAAAAGATTTTTTTTTGTTTTGTTATAAATTTTTTTTGCTGTATAGAACAGAGTTGTGAAGTAGGGTTGAGAATCCGCGTCCTATTTTGATGAGCTAGTTGGACTGCCTCACAGCGGCCCTAAATGGGAAAGTTTTATAACACATTAACACTTCAAAAACTTTTTCACAACTGATCCCCGTATTCAGGCAGCAATTTCTTATATAGTAGATAACGCAGTTTAGGCATATATTTTAATTGGCGATGCCAGTCAAGTTGAATGAGCATTTAATTGGATATTTAGGTTGTATCTATGTCGCAGCTGTATAAAAGACCGCATAATGTGGATGATGAATCAACTAAACAATTCAAATTCATGTCAACATAAAACGGCCAAACCGCATCATCTTTTACAGTTGCGAACAATATTCGTCGTATAGATTTCTCGAACAATCTTGTAGATTCTCTTTGCTGTTTCTAGAACTTACCTGAATGTTCTATTTTTGTTATTTTGTATTTCAGTGTTACCAAGCTTATACACACGGTTGATTAAACTGCGCTTAATCATCGCTGTATTTTTATGTTTGTTAAATTTATATTAATATTTGTTAAATTTATATCTACGGTCGCACAACCGTTTGTTTTAGAAACGCACAACACAACAGTTGAGTATTTGCTGAAATTGTGTATCTGAAGTTTTGTTCTGTAATACAAACCATGGTGAAATAAGCGTGTGTTATTACTAGAGCTACAACTACAACATTACAACAAATAAAGGAATTTTTGTTTGTGTAAAGTCTACCCAAATATCAATAATTATTGTAAACAAATATTAAATAAAAAAAATCAACAGAAATCTGAAAGTAAACCATTGAATTTTTTGCACTGTACAAATGAGCATGACAATGTAGTGAGGATTACTTTAAAACTATTGAGGGCCATATAGAAGCTAGTAGAACTTTAAAAACAAACACAAATGTATAAGTACCTATAAGAAATTATTGAATATTGTAATTAAAAAAATAAACACTTATTGAACCAACAAAAGCTAGGACAAATTGTAAATATAAGCTAGAGATGGGATCGTATGTGGCTTTTCACTCACACTCACGATAAAAATTTTTTATTGATGCACGACCCTTCATTTTTGGCTCACGTTCATGCACGCTCACGTGAGTAGTAAAAAAGTCACTCTAAATCACGAAAACTCACTCTCACGAAAAAAAGACTAAAATAATTAAAAAAATATTATTATCAGTGCTTCATTCTGCTAGTCCAATGAATAAATTGTTCCAATAAAACTTACGAATTTTAAATTGAACCAAACAATTCCTTTTAAACTCCATGTGTGCATTGTGACAGTTGGTTCAATTACTAAAAAATTCAACTACAAAACACAAAAACCAAGCCACCATACATAAATGGAAAACAGCTTGATCTCAGCTGTCAATGCCGCTGAAAAAGGCGAGAGAGTAACAATATATTGAATAATTAATCATCATTTTGTTCCAACATGACTTTCTTAATAAAAATAATTTTAATTTATCAAAAACATTTTTAAAATTAATAAAGAAATGAGTAAAGTCAGATTTGAGCTTGAGCCAAACAATTCCTTTCAACATAAACCTAAAACAATTCAAGTAATTACGTACAAATTTTAACTAAAAGCAATCACGCCGTTTATAATAGTCTTTGCGAGGGTATGCTCACAAAGTGCCAGGATTCAAAAGAAAACACAATTATCCTTTTTTATTAAATTTTTTAAATCTTTATTTATTACATTCTAAGAACTACAACCGGCTAGCAATTAACTCTATTGACGTGGATGCAAAAACTCCCCCGCCGAAAAAGCATCTATCATTTTAATAGAAGATTCTTGAATGTGGGTTAGTGTAATAATTAATTACTACCACGCCTGATACCTATGACCATTAGCGTCTCTGTGCAGTACGACTAATGTGCCTGAGATCTATGGCTATTGGAAACCAGTAGAGCCCCTCTGCACCACTACTTGAGTTGAGTTTATTTGTATTCGTGGTGGCTGTAGATTAGGGTTGCCAGAAGGGCCTGATTTGGCCTGATTGTCAAGTTTTTTAATGCGCGTCAAGTGTCAAGTGAAAAAGTGATTTGTCAAGCTTTTTTGTAAGTTAATTTTTTTTCTCAAATTTATTCTAGCTATGTAATAATACTTATTAAAAGTATGTGTATATTTCTAAAAAACAAATCTAAAGCCCATATTTTTACTATCAATAGAACTAAGGACTAATATGATACATATTTTTTTGTGCAATTATAGTTTAAAAATAACTATAACTTTCTGTACAATTATTATAAAAGTGCCAACACTGATATTTACCCCATTACTCAATACTAGTAAATTGACAACATTGAATTAGAGAAGCAAGTCGTGGACTTTTCGTCGGCGGCGGCGCAAGTACGAAAATTCGTCGGCGGCGGCGGCGATTCGGCTTGAGCCGGGGTTTTACCGGCGCGCCATCCTTCTATCAGCTTAGCCGACTTGATATACCCATGGTGGAATAATACAGGCGGTTTTTCATAGTATTTTTTTAATAAAACTTATGTGTTTGAAGAATTGTCTAGTTATTTATAAAAATTATTATTTATTTATTATAGACTAGCTAAAAACTCTCAGCAAAATTGTTTTTACGAGTAAAAGTTAAAATTCAATTCGTATTTCCAATAATAATTATCCAGAAGTTCTTCTTTAAAAACTAAAAATCTCATTTATATATTTAGTATGAGGATTTTTATTTGTCAAGTTTTTTTTTCAAAATCAAGTTTTTTTTTGGTCAATGTCAAGCTTTTTGGCAAATTAGATCTGGCAAGCCTACTGTAGATAAACCTGTTGCAAACTTATATCAACTGCCCACACGCGAGCACAACCAAAGTTCAACTGAAGTAGTAGTGATATTATTTTGCCAACAAATAGTGTTAATAAATACCGCGGTAGTAGTACACGTAAAATAATTCAATACAGAAATATTGGTTGAAGTATGCGTTAGCAGCGTGAGTATTGATTGGTGATTGGTTATGTCAATAGATATTTACACCCTTACTGACTAAATATGACTAACAAATATAGAACTATATATAAAAATAATTGGTTCAATAATTTAGATATAAAGTAATTTTTCTCTTCAGTACATCATTACTCTCAGCTAAGTCCATAATATGGTAGCATTTATTGAAGTTAACACATGCGCGACGAAGAGAATCATTATTAGCATATACAGAACGGTAGTATTTTAATGCCAAGAGTTCAAAATTGCGGGTAGGTCTTACAGGAACATTGAAGTTTAGTTGACTAAGTAGGAACTCTGAATCAACATCACCACGAATCAGACCCAGAACAAATAAAGAACTCAACATCAATCGTCGACTTTTTAGAGTAGGCAATTTTATCAGAGCAAGTCTCCTATGATACGGCGGCAAGACATAAGAATTCCAACCAAGACCACGGAGACAGAAAATTAAAAATTGTTTTCGTACCGCTTCAATACTATTAATATGAATAGAATAACAACAAGGATCCCAAACAATTAATCCATACTCAAGAATTGGTCGAACAAGAGAAGTATATAAAAGTTTTGTAATATAGGGATCTAGAAATTCCTTTGACCAGCGTTTCATGAATCCAAGAACCCCATAGGCTTTATTTACCATTATAGAAATATGATCACGAAAGTTGAGCCTATGATCCAACAGTATACCAAGATCCAATATGGTTAGAACTTTATTTAAAATAGCAGTATCAATATAATAGGAAGTGTTGATCGGATTGTGTCTGAAAAATGACATGTGCTTACATTTCAAGATATTTAACTCCAATAAATTAATTCTGCACCATCGATGAAAATTCCGAAAGTCGGCACTTAATAAAGTATGTCCATTAATATCGTTAAAAGAGTTAAAAATTTTAACATCATCGGCGTACATCAGTACTTTAGAATGCAAAACAACAGTAGGAAGATCATTGATGAATAAAGTGAACAAAATTGGACCCAGGTGACTGCCTGGAGGGACACCAGAATGTACTTGAATGATTTTTGATGTAACATTCCCAAATTTGACCTGTTGAGTTCTTTGTGATAGATAAAAGCTTAACCAATTTAAAGCAGAGTGACTAAAGCTCATAAGTGATAATTTGTGCAATAAAAGATTGTGGTTAACTTTATCGAACGCCTTACTAAAATCTGTGTATATTACATCAGTTTTCATTTTAGTTGAAAAACCTTCATTGACAATAGTGGTAAGTTCCAAAATATTAGTTGTAGTTGAGCGAGACTTACGAAAACCATGTTGACATGGTGATAGAAGGGAAGAAATTTTATGATATAGGTAATCAGTACGAATTTTTTCAAGGTGTTTTGGAATTGCATTAATTTTAGCGATACCTCTGTAATTAGATACATCAGTTTTACTGCCGTTTTTGAATAAAGGAATTATATACGATTTTTTCCACACTGATGGCAGATAACACGATTCAATAGATTTGTTATATAATGCAGTAAGAGGCGCAGACAGTGATGCTGCACAGTTTCGAAGGATACAGCTTGGAATACCATCAGGACCTGGGCTAAACGAGTTTTTCAGCGACTTCAAGTTCGAAAGTGCATTTTCAATATTTAAAAGCGGAAAGTAAATCCCACAAGAATTAGTTGTAGCATAAGGATGAGTTGTTGTGGTATCGTAAGACTTAGTAGAATAAGTTGTTGAAAAGAAGTCAACAAATATATTACTTATTGAAACATCATCATCAGCAGTCAAGGAGCCATACTTCAAATGCTTTGGATAACCTGAAGAGCGACGCTTGGAATTTACAAATGTATAAAAAGATTTAGGATTTGTTTTTATATTGTTTTTATATTGCTTTTAATGCGATTTATATAGTTTTTGTATGCAAGATTATTAGCAATGTTGTATTCAGATCTTGCTAAAGCATATTTACGAAAATCGACAGGTGCACCAGTTCTCTTATATTTAACGAAAAATTTATTTTTCTTATTTTTAGCAGTTCGTAAGTGTTGATTATTCCAAGGTGGTACATTATTACTGTAGACTTTAATTTTAGGAACCGTAATACTAATGAAATTATGCAAAATATTATAAAAGCTCGATACAATATTATCAAAGTTATCATCAGCAAGCACAGTATCCCAATAAACATTGGATAATAAATAGTTAAGTTCAGTATAGTTAGTGCGTTTAAAACAGTAGGATTGAAAGGGCTTCAAATCTTGTTTTTTAATCATACTATCCGACAATGATAAATCAATTTCAAAAGGAGGATGGTGAATGTTTACAGGATAAGTCACAGGCAATGTATTACGAAGACAAAATTCCATAGGATAATTAACGAAAGCAAGATCCAAAAGATTACCACATGCATTTGTTATATGATTTAGTTGGAAAAACCCGCATCCATGTAGGGAATGTATAAAATCAGACATAATTGTTGGTAGCATGTAATTAGAATTAAAGGATTTAACCCATTTTACGTTTGGAATGTTAAAATCTCCAAGAACAAGTAATATATCGGATGTGTTTGATTGATTCAGAACGAAGTTATTTACGGAAAAATGTTTATTATAAATCAAAAGAGATGAGTTAGGTGGTACATATGAACACGTGACAAATAAGAGTCTGCAACTAACACGAATTTTAACGGCAATAAACTCAATTTCATCGTTGTCATCAATTAAAAAGATATTATTTATAAGTTCACATTGGAAAACATCTAGGACGGCTATTAGAACACCACCACCAATTTTTCGCATACGATCCTTTCTAAATATTTGATATTTAGAACATAGAATTTCATTGTTATGAGTACATTTTTTATCACTCAGCCAAGTTTCAGTAAATACAATTATATGATATGAAAATCAAAACTGTTTGCAAAAAGATTAGTTAATTTAGTGTTAAGACCTCTTACATTTTGATAATAATATTAATGGGATTATCTGTCGATAGTTGGATTAGATTTTTGAAGACAATAATTGTGGTAAATGAACAATGTCAGCTGTTGGAGTATTTTTGTACTCATATTCGCGAATAAGAGCATTAGCCGGCCAAAAATCTTGATTCACAATTGTATCAAAATAGTCTTGAAGAACGATTATTTTAAAAGATGCTTTATTTCTTGGTTCAGAGTATTTAAATTTGAAAACAGTCATATCAATATTGAAACCAATTTTATCCATTATATATTGTTTGATGTCATCAGTAGATGCACAGGATGCAAATCGAGCAGCAAAAATTGTTTTCTTTGGCGAAATAACTTTAAGAGTTGAAGTGTTGTTTGACGGTGTGAAAACAGGAACGGGGTGAATTAAATTCATTGGGGCAGGTGAACTTTTTGAATTACGATTTGAAGATAATGGTGAGGCTGACGATGCATTATTGTTCAGTAAATCTGATGAGGGTTCAGAAATAGTCACAGGACTTTTTTCAGTAAATAATGGGTGAACCAGCGATAAGGAAGAACAGGTAGATGAAGATGCAGATAATAAGTTTTCAGATACATTTTATATGAAAATACTCTTTAATGAGATATTCTCTTCAATGATGATAAACGATCATTAATGATGATGTTTTCTAACGGAAAAACAAATAATAAGTGTTAAGTATATAATTATACAATCTGTTTATGCAACTCGAGAGGTAAGGCAGGGGATCTTTCTTCCAGCAGTGTGAAACCACCAGCAAAATCTTAGGAAAAATCAGCAAAGGCAGAGATCGAAGGAGTGAGGGCAATTCTAATCATTGATTCCTCTTATTTGGAAATCAGGAAAAAATTATGCTTTCCAGTTCAGTGTTTTATTTCGACAATTGGGTAATGTTACAAAACGTGCTATATTACGGCACAGAACGACCATCAGGCCTCGAGTCACAAAAAACGAATGCCTTTACAACGACGCGCTTAAAATTACTTCACAAAAAGGTATAAAAAATGTCATTACAAGACGAATAATTTGATAACTCCGCTGCCATATATAGGGAAAGCCGCAACTGGTTTTACACCTGCTACGATATAGTGGGTCCTCAATAAGGCTCACGTAGACACAATCAATAATTCATAAGCAAAAGTACAAAACTATTATATAAAATATATACAATAAAATTTCAAAAGGAATATATTGATATGGCATGTAAGGAATCTTCGTTACACGCCAAAAATCTACTTATGCTAATTACGTGAGCGTGCCCATCTCAAATATAAACATAACTGCCATAACACTGGGTTTTTACGTAGCAATATCCATTGCGGCAATTGTCAAATTTGATTGCGTTCATGAAATTTGCTACGTGTGGACTGCGATTGCCATAAGTGGCAATCCATTGCGCAACGATTGCTCAAGTGATTGCTTGAGCAGTTATTGCCTATCAATCTGCTGTCATTTCTCTTTTCTGTAGTCAGTGCTTTTACGAATTTGAATTTAGAAAATTCAAAACTGCATATTTATTAAAAAAACACCTAATGGAGTGGAAACCCGGAGAAATATTTGAAATAATAAAATTTTATCAACAATTCCCATTTTTATGTACATAAAATAATAGCATATTTATATAACCTCTCACTAAGAATATTTTAAATTTGTGACGAAGCAATTTTACGTGTTCTCCACCTGAAAGCAATCAGCAATCGAACTATCAAATCTCTGCTTGTTCTCAGCAATGAAATTGTTACGTAAAGACCCAGTGTAAGATTGGAAAACAGTCCTACAGTAGTAATGCCACCTGTTTTTTCACAAACTACTAATTTTGGACTTGACGCTGCAGTCACACCATCAAGTTATTTTTCAATTCTCATTCAAGATTTTTACACATATTGCTTTTCAAAATTCACAAAAATTGAAAGCTCTGACGTCGACTGTGCGCAAATTTAAACCAAATTTTTTAGCAAGATGCCATCAATTTTTGTTTTCGTTTGTTTTTAATTAACTGAAGATTTAAGTCAACTATAAGTAATTTGTTTACACTTTATGGGAAAACTAAATTTTTGTACGTAGCTCTTAAAATTAATTAAAACTTTTTAAAAATGTTGGTGTAATTTTTGAAAAATAATAATTAATTAATTAATAATTTAAAAAGTTTTGTTTTTTTAGAGTTTTAGCTAGTCTGTTTCATTGGTGCTTATGTCAAATCATCATTAAACCTTAACCATATTCTTGAAAAGTTTCAAACCTCTTGTCTTATACAAAACAAATATAAAGCAAATGAGATTTTCAAAAATTACAAAAGTATAAGCTTTGAAATTTATTAAAAAAAACACAACAAAGAAATATTGCGTTGTTTGGGTTAATTAGACGATGGAAGTTGAGGGAAAACTTTATTATGTGGATTTCAATTTTCAGGAAATTACCCGAAGTAGGTATTTAGGAGTAGATTAATTAAGCGTTGAGTTTTATAAGGAAAACAACTTGAAAAAACAAAGGGGATCTTATATTATACATTTAAGCGTGGGTAAATTATCCGTGGATTACTGTATTACAAATTTTTTCTGCAAATGCTGCTTTCGAGTTGCTGAGTAAGTCTACGATTTCTTTGGTTTTTATTCTTTCTATTAAATTCAACTCTCGCGTACAATTCATTAAATTCGCCTATAAGTGACTTGGTATGTTCTTCCTCTAGTACATGACAGCCTTAAAACTTGTGTCTCGAGATATGCAAAGCCGGACATTCGCAAAGAAAGTGGAAGATTGTCTCCTCTTTGCTTTCTTCTCGACAACTACGGCAGAACTCGTTATAGGACAGAGCTATCCTACTAGCATGTCTGCCAACCGTCCAGTGCCCCGTCACAACTGCGACGACATTCGAGATGTCCTTGCGGTTTGTGCGTGTTAGTTGTATTGAGCGCTTATAATTATAGCAAGGCCACAATTTCTTTGCAACCTTGCACGTGCTTATATTGCGCCATCTGCATTCAGCCTTATGGAAATAATGTTTGAAGATGCAGTTTCTTATAGTGCCAAACGGCGTGGCTACCGTTTCGGCGCTGGAGGCATTCAGAGCAGAGCCAGCCCTAGCCAGCTCGTCCGCCTGTTCGTTGCCTAAGAAATTGCTGTGTGCTGGGATCCAGATAAGGGTGAGATCAGCCTGATCACCCAGTCTAGATAGCACCCTCTTGCACTGCCCTACTAGGATAGAGGAGGTGGTATGTGATCTTAGGGATAGAAGCGCTGCTTGGCTGTCGACAAAGATGCCGACTTTACCTTGTACCTTCCTGTCGACCAGCATTCTGGCCGCTTCCCTTATAGCCAGGATTTCGGCCTGGAAAACTGTGGCTTCGTTAGGGAGACGGAAGGAACGTTCTATGCCTAGATCATCTGAAAAAAACTCCAGAGCCGACACCGCAGACCATTCTTGATCCATCAGTATATACTCTGACGTCATATTGTCTAACTATTGTACTTCCCTTCCACTCCCGCCTGGATGGAAATAGGACTGTGAACACCTTATCAAAGTTCAGATAAGGTACCATGTAATCAGTAGATTTCCTCAGCGTAGGGGGTAGTTGATCCAGGATTCTGGCGTGACCATACGACCTTGATCTCCACCACCCAGATGCCGCTAATCTTGCCGCGCTGCTTGAGGATACCGCCAATACATGAAGGTCAATCGGAATAAGGTTAAGTAAGGCATTCAGAGCCTCGGAAGGACTAGTACGTAAACATCCTGTTATCCCGACACAGAAAGATCTCTGTATTCTGTAAAGCTGATTTACCACGTATTTCTTACTTGTGGCCGGCCACCATACTACAGAGCCGATTGCTGTATACATCCATTTAAGCATGTTGGGGTTTAAGCCCCATTTTGAGCCAAACATCCTGCAGCAGGAATAGTAGGCAACCGTTGCCTTTCTAACCCTGTGTTGAACGTTCAGTTTCCATGAAAGTTTTTGATCTAGTATAACTCCTAGATATTTTGCGTTGTCCGATAGGGACAGTTGATGATTCTTCAGCCGAGGAAGTCTGAAATTCTGTACCTTGGTCTTTGTGGTAAATAGCATCAGTTCCGTTTTGTTTGGATTCACTCCTAGCCCACAGTCTGTAGCCCAGTTACTGAGTGTGCCCAAAGCGTTGGACATGATATCGCTAATCACGTCCGTGAACATCCCTGAGACCATTATTACCACATCATCCGCGTACGCCACAACTTTAACCCCCACGGCATCTAATCTGAAAAGTATTGTGTTAACAACAAGAAGCCAGAGCAAGGGTGAGATCACCCCACCCTGCGGTGTACCCCTCCATGCCCATTTAGACCTCTCGCTGTTACCTAATTTCACGGTGACATTTCTTGCCCCCAGCATGTTTATTATCCAGTGGATGATGTAATCCTCTACATCATTGTCCCGGAGAGCATTTTGGATGGCTGTCACCGATACATTGTTGAAGGCACCTTCTATATCTAGGAAGGCCGCCAAAGTGTATTGTTTATGTTCCAGAGATCTCTCTATGAAACTTACTACTTCGTGTAGAGCTGTTTCTGTGGAGCGTCCCTTAAGATAGGCATGCTGGCTATTTGAGAGCCTTGACGATCCCAATAGCCGCTGCCTAATATGGGTGTCCAATAGTCTTTCCAATGTCTTTAGCAGGAAAGATGAGAGGCTGATTGGTCGGAAGTCCTTTGCGTCTTCATGACTTCTTCTACCGATCTTCGGAATGAATACGACTCTGACTTTTCTACAGCTAGTCGGAACGTGGCTAAGAGAGAGACAGTGTTTATAGAATTTAGAAAGCCAGGGGATGATGGAGCTTTTCGCGCTCTGTAACATCTTTGGCATGATGCCATCCGGACCTGGCGATTTAAACGGTGAGAAACTGTCAATAGCCCATGAGATTTTATCCGAGGATATTATCTCATAATTTACAGTCATTTGTTGCCCACTGATAAAGCTGTTCGCACTGTGCACGTCCTTGCAGCCAGGAAAGTGAGTGTTGAGTAGTATGTCTAAGGATTCCGAAGAGGAATCTGACCAGGAGCCGTCCGCCCTTTTTATAAAAGTTGGACAAGAGTGATTCGTAGCCAGAATCCTAGCAAGCCTTGCAGAATCTCTGGTATTATCTATGGACTCACAGTAGTTTCTCCATGAGTTACGTTTGGCGATTTTTATAGCTTTTTTATATATATTCAGCTTATCGCGATAGGGTTTCCACATTTTATTCTCGTAGCTTGTGTTGAAAGCCCTACGTACCTCCTTGCATAGAATAGAGAGTTCTGAGTTCCACCAAGGAGGATAGCTTTTCCGGGCTTTTGTCAAGGGGCAGGAGATCTTAAAGGCTCTAGTAATAGCCTTGTTGAAGATGTCCACATGGGGTTCGAGTCCTTCTATCCTAATCTCGATCTCTGGTACTCGTTTTAGTTTTTGCTTTAAAATCCCGTTGAACTTATTCCAATCTGTTCTCTTCGGATTTCTAAAGCAATGTTTATTTTTGTTTTGAAGTCTGACTTCAAAGAGTATCCAATTATGATCCGAAAAGGATCTTTTATTGGACACCCTCCATTTGTCGATCAGAAATCTAAATTTGTCGTTCGTAAGAGTAATGTCCAAAACTTCTTCCCACCCTCTAAATCTGTCCGAGCTCGAAAGATAAAAGTCGGCGAGTTGCCGGAATTACAAATTGTTAAATTGTGAGAATTAATGAAATCTAGGATATGCTCACCTCTTTCGTTGATTTCACTACTACCCCATATTGTGTGCCTAGCATTGGCATCACAGCATAAGATGATGTTCTCGTTGGCACCCATAGATGACATAACCGCTTTCAGCTCGTCTGGCGGTGCTGGTTTGTCATGTGCCATGTAGCATGATGCTATGAGGAAGCTTCTGTCTTCGGGCAGCTCGACCTTAGCAACTGTTAGGTCCGCTGAGCTGAGCTGTGTGCAGAGAAAAATGTTAATATGTTTCTTGGCTATTAGGCATGATCTTGACTTACCGTATCCTTTCGCATAGAGCACATTGTACATGGACAAAGGGAACCCCTTTACCTCGGAGTTCGCCACCCATGGCTCTTGCACCACGCAAATGTCGAGATTCTCCTCGGCTAGGAGAACCTTGAGATTATCTGTCGCACACTTGGAGTGCTTCAGATTTATTTGAGCGATTTTTGTCGCCATTCTGTTGTCTGTTATTCCGTTGCCGGCTCTGCCAGCTGCATACCAACCAGAAGGTTGCTGGCAACCTCGACGACGTCTTCGTCTGTACCAACAGAACTGGTTGGGCGGGTCACCTTGACCTTGGCGTCCCTCACACCGAAAAACAGCTTGGAACCTGCTTTTTAAACAGCCGTTGCGCCAGGTTCCGTGATGGAGAGGATGAGGCAGGTACCGCTGGTGCCGTGGTCCTCAGTACGTATGACCGACCCACTGTGGCTGAAAATCGTTTTTCATTGGCCAAAACTCAAATTTTTTTTTGTCACCGATTTTTAAAATTTTTACGCCATTTTGCAGCTAATATATCCAGATTAAGGTAGCCAAAAAATTAGGTTAAACTATTGATAATTGTGAGCGTGGCATGCTGTCAAACTCAACGGTTTTTTTAATTTCAGAAAAAGGTGTTTTTCTTTTGTTTTTTATAAAAAATAAATGGTTACTACTCGCAAGCTATCATCGATAATGGCCTGCGGTCTTTTTTATAATGTTGGTAGGATTATAGTCTTTAGTTTTTGTAAGTGGTCAGAGCTCTAGCGTTTAATATTAAGGGCGTTACGGAATATTTATGAAACTACTATATTTTTCTCAAATTTAAACTTTAGTGGAATAGAACTTCTAGGGAACAAAAGGGAACAAGAAATGTATACCACCCGGAGAAAGGTGAAAGTGTCCTCTTTAACGCTATATATACTTTTGCACCCGCGACGAGCCGTCTGTAGAACACTTTTTTCATTTTAATGAAATTACTCCAAAGTACTCGTATACAATGGTGTATATAATTTTCACTTTTTTGCCTAAAAGTTTATGTTTTTTACTTTAGACTACGTAAAACTAAAAAAATTAAATATAATACCTGCGAAAGGGTTTAATGGCTTTGTTTTGATCAGCCAAAAATTGGTAATAAAATTATCACAAATTATCACAAAATTCTACAGTAAACATATGATCTGTTACTAAATTTACCTGTTATCAAATGTTAGGGTCAACCAAAGTCATAAGCAATTTTATAACAATAATCGCGACATTAAAGCACTAAAGAAAAAAAAATAACCCAACAACAACAACAAATATTGGCGAGATACTAATTAGTTTTACCTGATATTAAGGTCTGGACAACATGTGCAATTTAAGCAGTACCTGCTATGAAATTAAAGATCAATGTGTGAATAACATGTATCTAAAAATGTATAAAAATACGGATTCGATAAGGGATTACTCAGTAATAAGTTAATCCTTTAAGTGTACAATTAAAACATAACAGACACAAATAAAAATATTCAGAAAAATATGGAGAGCTTCAGTTATAAAGAACTGGCCGAAGAGTATTTTAGAAACAAAAACCAGGAAGATGTTCTTAGCTACGTTAAAATAAAATTAAACTTAAATTCGTGTAGCACCGAAATGCAAGAGCAATTATTTAATTTCGTAAAAGCACTAAAAAAACGCTACAAAGAAGTTAGCTACAGTAAACAAAAGTTTTATATAAAAAGTGCAACCTGGTTAGAAGGCCAACTTACTGTCGCTGCAGAAACAGCAAAGCAAGATAAGGGTGGAAGACCACGCAAATCATTAATGGGCAACTGCAGCGATAGATCTAAGAGGCGGAAACTTAAAGATATTAACGATGCAATTGGTTGTACAAATATAAAAGAATCTTTCCTACATCAATTACGATCACAGAACCAATTAACAAAAGTGGATATCATTGAAAAAGTTGTTAAAGCTAGTCCAGTGAGAACAAAACGGATTCTTAAAAGTATACCAACTCCGAGTGATGTAATACAGTACACAAATGAGGAGGCATTAGCATTATTTCTGGATTTGAAATTAACAAAACAGCAATATATTAAGCTCAGACTGCGTGCGATTGAAAAAGGCTCAAATATGTATCCAGCATATCATCACATAACCGCTGCTAAAATGGACTGTTTGCCATCAAAGGACACTATTACAATCACACCAATTTCGGCAGAGGTACAACTACAATCTCTACTTGATCACACAGCCGAACGCTTGCTACAATCAATAACAGGAAATGAGTTAAAGAAATATGGAAACACAAAGTTAATTCTTTTTTGTAAATGGGGATGTGATGGTTCTTCGGGACAAAAACAATACAAACAAGCTGTATGTGAAAATATATCGGACTCAGATATGTTCATGGTATCATTTGTACCATTGCGATTGAAAAAGATTTTGGAAGATTCAGATCCTTCGACTAGTACAACGCAAACAATGGATATTTGGAAAAATGAGACACCATCTTCTACGAAATACTGCAGGCCAATCAAATTTGAATTCAAAAAAGAAACTCATGATGCCATTAGCAAAGAAGTTAGTGATATCAAGACCCAAATTGCAACACTACAGCCATTACAATTACAGTTAGATGGGCAGCAAATTGAAGTAAGCTACCAATTAGTGCTGACAATGATAGATGGAAAAGTAGGTCAGGCTTTGACTAACACGAAGGCTGCATCCAGCTGCATTATATGCCAAGCAATATCAACCCAATTAAACCAAGTCCCGACAAAATCATTAGATATTACCGATGCATATGAATTTGGATTATCACCACTACATGCAAGAAAAAATCATTTATGATTTGGATTTCGGGTCTTCAGGATCAATAAGAAACAGCGAAACCAACAAAGATTTAAGAAGTTCAAAAAAGAAACATGTTCAAGATGAATATCGCAAATTAGGATTGATTATAGATCAGCCAAAACAAGGGTCAGGCAATACAAATGATAGCAATACCGCAAGAAGATTCTTTTCAGATCCAGAAACGGCATCTGAAATAACAGGAGTGGATTTAAACCTCATTTTCAGATTTAAAATAATCCTAGAAGTACTTGGGTGCAATGAAGAAATTGACTCTAGAAAATTTGGAGATTATGCAAAGGAAACTGCAAAAATATATACAACCAACTACCCATGGAGAAATATGTCTGCAACAGTTCACAAAATCCTTTATCATGGAGAAGATGTTATTAAATATCATTTGGTGCCACTTGGAGATCTATCAGAGGAGGCTTAGGAAAAAAGGAACAAGGATTACAGATTTTATAGAGACCACAATACTAGAAAAATTTCAAGAAATTCAACAAATGAAGATCTATTTAATATATTATTGGCAACGTCAGATCCGTTTATCTCCAGTATTCGAAATCAATGGAAAGTGGAACATCGGGATTTAGATGAAGAAGCCAAAAAACTACTAAAGAACAGAGATAGCACAGAACAAAATATGGAATATTTGCAATCAATATTTGAGTCAAATGAATAATAATTATAATTGCCTTTCATTGTTATTTAAGTACGAAAAACATAGTATTAGTAAAAAATAATAATAAACGAACCTACCATTGTTACAAATGCTATTAAAATTTATTGCAGTTTTTATTTTAAAATGTTTTTAAAATTATCAAAATTGACAGCAAAAAATAATAAATTTTTCTGTAGTAATAGCAATATTTTTAGATAATATTATTAACGTTTTTTTTAAGTGTAACTATTCTTTGAGTGTAAACAAATTTGCAAATTTGTCAGCAAAAAATTTTAAATTTTTCAGTAATAGCAAAATCTCCAGTTGATTTTACTATTTTTTTCAGTGTACAATTTTTTTAAGTGTAACATAAAAAAAATTCCATTATTACAAAAATTATTTATAATTATTATTAATTTCCAAATATTCAATTTTTTTAATAAATAAAAAAATAATAATTCCATATTTCACTCTAAAAGTTAAAAAAAATTCAAAAGTTCAACTTTGACCTAGAATTCCTTAAAAAGTCCTCAATCAATTTTAATAAAATTTAAACTGAGTCAAGCTGAACTAAATATCTATCCAATAAAAAAAAAATTACTTCAATATTTTGATCGGTTCAAAAGTTACAGAGTTTTGGCCAATGAAAAACGATTTTCAGCCACTGTGCGACCAGTCATCCATCGGAATGCTAGGGTTCTGAAGCTTCAAACACTCTAGCATTCTTCCACCGTCCTTGCCCGCGGTCTCAATGGGATCTCCCCCGCAGGGATGAGTTTAAGACTTAACCCATCCCAAGCTTCACTAATCTTAGCGATGCTATTACTGAGGAACTCCCTTGAGAACACGTCCAAGCATCTGATTACCCTGTACCCCCGGTGTATCTCACCGGAGTCGAAACAAGGTGCCGGCTTGTCCTTATTGGCGATTACGTACTCCATTACGAGCTCCGCCAATTTGGATTCGATGGCCCCCCATTCCGTTATTACAGGAGCAATTTTGTCCTCCTTCTTGTTCACCAGTGCCACTAGCAGTTGGTCATTAACTACCTCGTTAAAGGGCCTTCTTGTGGTTGATGACGTAAATGGGGTTTGGGTGGTCGTCTTCGCTGCGACCTTTCTCCTCTTCGGAGATTTTTCGCTCTCTGCCTGGGAGCGATTGCGTTTGGTGTTTGTGGTTTTGGATGTGCTGGGTATCGAATCCCTAACCTTTAGGTATTCATCTACCACAGCATGGTATTTAACCTTATCCGCGGCGTCACGCTCATGAGTAACTCCATTCGCAGCATTCTTAGCAATCTTGTCTAGAATGAAGACGGCTTTGGAGTACTGTGATTTGAGGATATCTTTCTGGCTCCTCTTTTTCTTAGGCTTGCCCTTCACCTGGCTCTCGGACTCGAGTGCCTGTGTATGGGTTTTTTTTGTTGGTGCTTGTAAGGCACGTTGTGCAGATAGTGGGGTACTGTGTCTTTTACCCTCTCTATCCGAGAGGCCGACTACTGTCTCCTGGCTGGAGGCAATGAGGTCGTCCTCTGAAGAGACTTCTTCCCTTCTGTGTTTTTGTTTGTTTCTGTTTATTTTTTCATTAATGTTGTTCATATTTTGGTCCCACGAGTATGCCAGTAAGGAGTGTGACCATCCACACAGTGACGGCGTGCGTGGACTAGACAAGAAAAATTACAACCGGCCCGTGTCTTGGCACCGGAGGGGGAGCTGCTATCAACTAGTCTTTTTTATCCACTAACTAGCCATTCAGATCCTCGGCACAGCCCCCTCCACCATGATCTTACAAGTGGGGGAGAGACAGGATGGAATAGATGGGAGGAGGTTGGGGAAGGATGAGGGGTATGTGGTTAACCTTTAGTTGTGAAGGCCTTAACGAATCCTTACCCCAAGCCAGGCGATGTATATACAGCACCTGGATTGGGATGGGAGACTCAGCCAGCACTTAAGCCACCACATCGCGACAAGATTGTTAACCCGGTGGTGGAAACTAATTATTATTTTTTAGTTTTTTTAAAAATACTTCAGACCATTTGCCTGAAGTGTGCTTACTTTACTTAGAGTTTTATTAGAACTAACTTTTACAATTTTTATTATTATAATTTAAACTAACTTAAATGCTGTTCTTACGAAATCACCTGATGTTTGTAGACATGGTGTCAGCAGTTTTTATGGGAACGGATTTAAAGGAAACATGAGTACTTTGTAATCAAGTGCATATTTTTATAATGAAATATGTTTTTGTATGTACATATATTTATACATATCTGTTTGATGAATTCTTTAAACAAATTTTGTGTTAACTTACGTAATTGTTGAACTGTTTAAGGTTTATATTGAAATGAAAATTTTTTTGGCTTAAGTTCAAATCTGAGTTTACTCATATCTTATTCATTTAAGAAATTATATTATTTAAATAAATTCAATATTTTTTATTAAGAGAGTACTATTTTATTTGAAACAATTTATTCATCTGACTAGCAGAACGGATCAGTACTGATTTCGAGGTCGCTACACCATCTCATCAGCGTTCTTTGTTCGATTTTACCACTTTTGACGGTGGATAATAGTAACTAGGAATATCAATTATTTAACGAATTAGAATACGAAAAGTGCAACTTGTTCATTTCTTGCAAGTTAAATCAATTTCGGTTAGTACGAAATTCCATCTCTGATTTTTAATTATTCCAAATATGAAAACTGCTTGATCTCAAAGCCAATGGCTTTGGAAAAAGCAAGAGAGTATGAAATACTCTTTTCAAATAACTTTTTCAAATAAAAAGTAAAAGAAATAAAAAAAAAAACTAAAATGTATCAGAAATTCTTTTAAAAAAATTGTAGTTCAGGATTTGAAACCGTGTCTACCCGTATGCACGGTTTTCAAGTCCTGAACTTCCAAACAGGTTTATTTTTTAAAGAATTTTGTATATAATTTAGTTATTTTTATTATTTTTACTTCTTATTTTAAAAACGTTGTTCTACAATATATTCAAAACCCCACGGCTCAATCTCATTTACTAGTATAATATATATTTTTTTTAATTTTTGCGTTTTTTCGAAATTCATGAACGATAAAAGGTTTATTTCTCAAAAATATTAGTAGTTCCAATTAGAAAAAAGGGTAATAAATCTTTATATTTAAAACTTGCGATCCGATTACAAAACAATGTATTTAGGAATCATAGAAAGGGACCTGAGCTTTAAGGATATTTAAATTTGAAGCATCCTATTGAATTATATGGTTGACTACAGGGTTTAAAAGTTGACCACTTCGGGCATGTAAAACTTTTTTGGCTTCATAGCTTTTACAAATATTGTTTGATTATAATTTATGATTTTTGTAAAGCTCATAAATAGATAAAGAAAATACATTTTATTTTAGAGAAATAACTTTTATATTTTCAAAGATATTTGGGTTTCAATTTTTAAATTTTTGTTTTTGGCCTTGACTTTGCGCGCAATTTCCTTAATATCTCCGGTAATAGCATAGATAAAATTAAAAGGAAAATATTATATGATGTTGTAATCCTGGAGGGTCCCGTGGGATTCGCAGGTATCATACGTCAATTGATTGATGAATGTAAACACTTTTATTTTTCTAATTCAAGACTTGTTTATTACTTTAAACTTAACAAAAGACTCTCTCTATTCTTTTCTTAAACCTAGCTATTTATACTTAATAGTTAATGCAAACTTAAACAATTTAATATTGTGAAATATCAACATTGCACAATTTAATATTGTGCAATGTCAACGCTTCACAATTTAGTTAGTAATAAAAAATATAAATGACCTAAATATAATTCATTAATACAATTTAGTTAGTAAGCAAACAAGAATGACCTAAATATAGTTCATTAATACAATTTAGTTAGTAAGCAATTTTATGAATATAAGAATAACACACAAATCAAAAACAAGAATGACCTAAATATAATTCATTAATACAATTTAGTTAGTAAGCAAATTTATGAATATAACTTAATTTAACAGCTTTTGATCCAATTGGCATTGCGCAATTTACCAACACAAACAGTTACACAATTAACAAATAGTGTAATCCACAGGTAGGAGGGTTGTTCAGTTCTGACTCACAACAATGATTTTCAACACTATTTTTGATAAGTAGAAGAAACAATTTTTAATTTATCTCAATACATGTAGTAGTGTATGGAATATATCTATACTATTAATAGGCAAACACGTTTTTTGAGATCCCTTTTTCAGCCGTAATACTGAACCGATTTTGGAAAGATTTATATGTTTTTAATTGGGATTTTAGATAGATGTGCACAATCTTGCATACTTATTACACATACAAAGTTTGTATATGTGTTTGTCCAATTTGCGTTGTGTAGAAGTGAGACCAGGTTTGCCAGAGAAAGACAGATTAAATGTGCTAGATTGCCACAAACAAAATGCTAAAATGTTCTACGGTTCAAAAAAATTGTGCTAGCTTTCATATATTTTAATTCAATTTAAGAGTATTCAAAATATCAACGATATTATTTGCATCTTCCTCACAGACTAACTAATTTTTTTATATTTCAAATGAACCGATTTTTTCACAATATCCTCCTGATATATCTAAGGGAGGGACATAACTTTTATGCCCAATATTTATTTATAAAAATCTTCAAAGAATTATTATTCAAGGCACTTTAAAATAAAAATCTCTTAATAACAGTTAAAAATGAGGAATATTTTGTTTGTCTTCTTATAACTATTATAAAAGATTTTAATTTATTTGGGTCTTTCATAACACTTATAAAAGATTTTTATTTTTTCAGCCTTCTCATAACCATTACAGAAGATTTTTATTTTTCTAGTTCTTCTCTTCTAGATCTTTATTTTTATTGGTCATCTATATCAACACATACTTAGTGTGTGCAAATTCTAAAAAACCCTAATTAAGTAACGGCTATGCAAATATCGAAAAAAATTGGTAAGACCAATTGGAAGACCAACATAAAGGTCTTTCATAACAATTATGAGAGGACTAAAAGATTTTGAGCTTTTTCTATTTGTTATTTCAGGATAAAAATTTTCCCAGCTATTTCTTCTTTGACCAATTAAATATTAAAAAAATAACAGCAGTTATTTTGGTCCCTGGTCCGTTGTCTAATTTCACACCCTCTTTTATTCGTATAACCGGAAATAACAACTATTTGTTTTATTTTTCATACATTGCAAAGATGTAGAAAACCTACGACAAAGTTTTTGAAAAGGCAAGATATATATTTGTAAGTTTTTATACAGTAAGAGAATTTATAATTAATTTGATATTATGTATGTGATTTTTTTAAAGTGATTCTGCGATATAAAAAAGTGCTAAAAACGATAAATAATTATAAAAATATGTTAAACCAGCATATTTTTTTCTATATGTATTTTATAAAAAGAGAGAGATAAGTAAGAGAATAAGTTGTTTATTTAGATTGTTCTTTGTTTTTGTATTTTACCGTATATATTTATGTAAATGGTTAATATTTAATTACTAGAATGCGGGCGGTTCGCGTCGACCGCTGGATATCACTCGTATATATTTATGATTTAAAAATTCTTCTAGGCCTATGTGTACTCGTATATGTGTAGCTACAATTTATATTATTTTCAAATTTTTTATATAGTATATGTTCTCTAAATACGAATATTTCTTTAAAAAAGGCAGGTAAAAACTTGGTTAAAAATCACGCAAATCCTGCGTGACGAACGCTACATTCGAAAGCGTTTTCCCATTAATATTATATAAAAATTTTTGGTCTTTCAAAAGAGGTACCTTCAACTTATGCATGGCATAAAAAATATTTTTTTAGTAGGTATTTGTTGCGAAATAATTGATCACAAAGTTTTGTGTCCAGCGTTGCCACTTTCTGTATTATAGTACAAGAACTATACTATTTAAAATTATTTGTATTATTTTTACACCATGACATTTTTGTACCAGTTCGGTACTATTCTACTAATCGCAGAAACATAAAAAATTAAAATAGCTATTTTACCAAAGTATATTTAGAATTCCTTTCATATTCTCTTGTTATTTTAACTAATTTCAATTTAAATTTATAATCAAAATCTTAAATGTTATACAAACAAAAAATAAGTTATAAAAATGCATAAATTTTTGGTCTAATTTTTTTTTTTAAAGAGAAGTAACACTCTGGCAATTAGTATGCCAACCAACCCGTAGGTGTGTTACCTTCTTTGTGAAAGGGATAGTGAGAGTGGACAGATGGTGAAAGAGAGACAGCTTAATTTTTGCAACTCTGATATTGCGCGTTGTGCTAGTTTTTAAGCTCTTGTAGCCATTTTTTTAATTATTTTACTTCGCCGGCGATTTTGCTACAATACCAACGAAGGAGGGCGCTGTGATGTCCGCTAGCATACACCACTATCAATTGCAGCCAGTACTGTTCAGTGACCAGTGCTATGCCTTCATCGCTTAAACAGTCAGACAACAACAAATACAATGGCATACTAATGCACATTTGAAAAATGCTGGATGTTATGACTTGCCTGAAGCTGGTCTCGAACCCACGTTCTTAGACATTATTTGCTTTGTAGTCAACGCGCTAACTACTTCAGCCAACAGCACAGATATTATAAACAAAAAGATTTATTTTTGATTAATTACACAAATGAACTTTTTTTGTATAACAAAATCAAATGTATATTGTTGTCGCTGCACAAGAGACTCTTTCATTTTGTTCGGAATCAAAGTAACAAAAGATGTATACCGATTTCAGAAATTTTTACATTGAAGTTATTACCCAAATTAAAAAAAAAATGAATTTTGATGATGACCTTATGGTGATGGCTTTATAGATATAGGAGATCCAAAATGTGCGCAATCATTTGAAATAAAATCGTTATTAAATTTTAAAACCAGATTTCCTTCAGTTGAAATAGATTACCAAAAATTAGACAATGAGTGGCGCGAACATGCACTTTTGGAGCACAAAGAGCTAAATCTTTCTTAGATGTCGAAATTTATTGGACAAACGTTTTTAAAATAAAGAATTGCACTGTTGAAAGTCTCTTCCCAAATTTAAAAACTTTTATAAAATTTCTTTTAATATTACCATTTTCTAATTCTTCCGTAGAAAGAGTTTTTAGTAAGCTTAACAATATTAAAACGGATTTGAGAAATAAATTGTCAACTGACATAATTGCATCAATTATTTTTACGAAAAAAATGGGGGTGTAAATTTTGAACCTACTGGAAAAAATAATTCTTACTTTTTATTTTAGAGTAAGAATCGATTAATATTTTGACGTTACAAAAAGTGTGACCTCTGAAATACATATATATGTATATATATAAAATAGATATACATATGTACTTAGATAGAATTTATGTAAGGAAATAATTTTTACATTTTACAAATTAAATTTTTACAAATACGAGGGCAGATCAAGAAGTCCGTGTGAAAGTGTGTGAACCACAGTTTTGTTTTTGCAAAACAAACATATATTTTTCAACATAATATGAAAAATTGGTAACCTTAAATACTCCGGTGATTATTGATGGTATGGCAAAGTTTGTTTACATTTCATTGTGTATAAAAATAAATTAATGTGACTTGTTTAGAAAAAAAAACAAAGATAACAGTGTTTGTGTAGATTAATAAACAAGCCTTGATTTTTCCGCCTTGTATTTCTCAGCTGCGAAAACAATCTTAAGTCTACAGAAAGTCTTACCCACATGCGCACTCATACGAAAAGGGAAAAGGTTGAATTTTTATCTAAAAGTAACCAGGCTAACATACACCGGCCAAGGGTGTATGTTTACATGTCCATGTATATATATATATATAAATGAATCTGTGTTTGTATGTTCCTTATAGGACGCCAAACGGTGCAACCGATCGTTTTAAAAATGTTAGAACTGTCTTACCGATAACAAGGAAATTCAAATAGGCTATTTTTTAGAAAAATTTGGGCAATTTTTAATTTTCATATATTTGTACAAATTAAATAGTGAGACTCTCTAAATTTACTGTGAGCGGTTCTTAAAAGAAAGTGAAACTTACAGAAAAATATCAGAGGTATCAGAGTGGGATATGGGTACCCCCTATAGGAGGTAACTATTGATTTTCTCATACTTGTAGAACTATGAGAGTGAAGTTTTCTGAATTCGGCACGTATTCTTTGAACAAAGTGCGACTTCCAGCAAAATACTTGTGGAAAAGTAGTGGGGAAACGGATACCCCCCATAAAAGGTGACTATTAGTTTTCTCATATCTGCACAACTATAAGAGTGAAGTTTAAGGTTGGCGGTATTGGTGGGGGGAAACGAAAACCCCAATAGGAAGTAACTATTAGTTTTCCCATAAGCTGTACAACTGTAAGATTAAAGTTTTTAAATTCGGCGTGCGTTATTCTTCGAATATCGCGCGATTTCCAGCAAAATAGTAGCGGTATAGGAGGGATAAAAGGGTACCCCGATAGGAGAAAAATATTAATTTGCTTATATCTGTACAACTATAAGAGTGACGCTTTTTAAATTCGGTGAGTTTTATTTATAAAATAACGTGCAATTTCCAGAAAAAATGGCCGTGTAAGATGAGGAAGCGGTTACGCCCCGTACAAAGCTATCTAGATACATAAAATGGAATGTGTATTTGTATGTTTTATTGTACCTTATAGGAATGCATACCTCTGGACCGACCTTTCTAATGATTTCGCAACATTTATCTGAGACTCAGGAATGCATTATAGGGTACTCTTCCCAACTAAGCCTACTTCAACGCCAAAAAAAATATGGTACTCCTTTCACATAGTTTTTATCAGATTCTATAATATAGACAAGCACACCCTCGGCATTTGTAGACCGATTTTCAAATTTGTGAAATTTAGGGGGAGGCGTTGGTGAAAATTGCTTGCCCCAATAATTTATTATCAACTAACATCGTCATTTCTGGACGCGTTTTCAAAATGCTTCTTGCGTTTATTTTCTAATATTTTTTTTTAAATTTGAAATGTGCACGGAAAAAATGGATTATCAAAATTATTTTTTCGTCACATATGAACTAATTTTCAAAAGAGAAAATTAAACATCTGGAGAATACAAAATACGCCTTAGAATTTAACGATATCGAGCAATACGATTCATGATTAACAGCTCAGCGATTTCGAACTTCAACCTCAATGGCCTCCGAGGGAGGGACCATTATATCGGGCAAATATAATGGAACAAATGTGTTACTGCCTCGCATTCCCATGATACCAACAGATTTGCCATTTGACTTCAAAGGATTTCAACTTGCTGTTCGGTTAGTGTTAGCAATGATAATCAATAAAGCTGACGGTCAATTCCTGCAAGTTTATGGCTTAAATTTGTCAGGTCCATGTTTCTCCCACGGACAGCTTTACGGTGTATGATTTGGCTATGGTCCGCATGGACAAACTACAAATGTTGTATATCCTAAAGAGTTACAATAGTTAATTTACATATAATAAAATAGGGGTTTTTAACTACATAAACACTATTAAATTTATTAATCGGGATTGCCTCGATATCTTTTTTCAAAGATTAAAAAATTTTTTTTTTTTGAGGGTTTTTTAGCTTGTATACATTGTAAAGCCAAATCATCAGTAGATCTTAAACCATATTTTTGAAATGTTTCAAACCTCTTATCTTATATAAAAACTTTTAAAAACTCAATGAGAATTATAAAAATTACTATAGTATAAGCATAGTAGGCTTTGAAACTTATTCAAAAATCCACATTTCGCAGGACAAGTTGATATGACACATACTTCCGGCCATTTACTGAAGTAGTCCATAACCACAAGAACATAACGATTTCCGACGTTTCTGATCCTCTCAAATGGCTCTCCCGAAACGTATTGCTGTAGCCGTCCGCGATTCCTTCTTGCCGGACCTGTGGCTGCAATGCAATGTGTGCAGTTATCTATCCATTCGGTTACATCTTGCTGACATCCAACCTAATAAAAACGCTGTTTTATCCCTACGGGGGTTTTCGTTACATCGAGGTGACCGCTACTGGGGCCATTATGAAACTACACCATTACTTTATTCATCTTGGATGCCGGCACCACTAGCAAATTTGAAACCGCTTTCCCATATGAGTGGGTCTTTTAGCCGCTATAATTTTTTCTAGTATGGGATCATTCCTCAGAGCCTCTGACCGGTCCTCGTTAGTATCGATGTGTGTTAGCCGAACGTCAACGACGATTTTTTTTGCCTCGGTCTTGGCACAATGCCGGCACTCTAAGTTGCAGCACCTACGTGACAGGGCATCCGCATTGTTATGTTTTACACTCTTTCTGTGTTCGATGCTAAATTCGTAGCTTTGCAGTCGCTCAATCCAGCGCGCTATCTGCCCTTCAGGGTTTTTAAATTGCAGTAGTCACCTGACTGCAGAATGGTCGGTCCTTAGCATAAAGTGTTGTGGTAATGTTTTATGCACTCTAGCAATGCTAGCAGCTCTCGCCCCGTTACACAGTAGTTTCTTTCCGGATTTGAGTGTATTCGGCTGTAATAGCCTGTCACGTTTTCTGTTGCATTAACCACCTGTGAAAGTATGCCTTCTATTCCATATCCGCTCGCATCGTCATATAGCACATATTTCTCTCCTGTTATTAAATAAGTCAAAACTGGCGTCTTACACAATAAATGTCTCAGTTTCTAAGCAAATAACTGGTCCCCCCTGGAATAATAATCACTTGACTCGTGCTAAAAACAAAAATAATAAGTGCTACAAAAAATTTAAACAATCTGGTTCCTACGTTGACTATCTAGTGTACTCGATTAGCTTAATAAATCATGTTATAAAAACTATTTAAACAGAATGAAATATAATTTTAAGCGTAATCCAAAGTCGTTTTTCAAATTTGTTAATTCTAAGAGAAAAAGAACTGGCTTCCCTTCTTCTATGAAGTTTCAACAATTGAATCCTGTGATGACGCCATTATAGCAATTTATTTGCCGATTTTTTCTCGACAACTTACATATTCGCATGCAACTTATGACGATTCCTTTAATAATCCAGTCAGAATAACTGCCAACCACTCAACATCTATTCAATTTATTGATATTTCAACAATCTACATGGAATTGAAGCGCCTTAAACTTTCGTTCAACTTTGGTCCCGATAAAATTCCTAGCAACATTTTGATTAACTGTGCGCACAGTATTGCTCTCCCTTTAGCACTTTTATTCAACGCGTCAATCAAATATGGTAATTTCCCTTATGTATGGAAGGATTGCTTTATTATCCCTTTGTTTAAATCGGGAAATAAATCTGATATTGCAAACTATCGTGGTATTGCAAAATTGAGTGTTATACCCAAACAACTTGAGGAAGTTATCACCGATTACTTATGTTATCAAGTATCAAATTTGATATCCTCCTATCAGCATGGCTTTCAAAAAAGGTGCTCTACTACAACTAATATCGTGGATTTCTTTAACAACAACACACCGATGTGATATACACTGATTTTAACAAGGCCTTCGATAAAGTCAATGCTTTTGAAAACTAAATGGCATTTACTTGGTTTTACAGATCTTAGTATAAAATGGATTTATTCATACCTGAGTGATACAAAACAAAACGTTTGTTTTAAAAACACATATTCTAGAAGCATCGATTTTCCATCTGGTATACCACAGGGAAGCCACCTTAGACCGCTTCTGTTTATTGTTTATTACCGACCTACCTGATGTAATTCATGCATCCAATATTTTGATGTATGCAGATGACGTGAAAATTTTTCGCAGTTATCGTCAAATATCTGAGCAACAACGTCTCCAAGATGACTTAAATTCGTTTTACACTTGGGGCAAAATAAAGCGAATGGAACTTAATTTTAAAAAATTTAAATACATGCGTTTTGTTAGAAAAAGTCCGATTCCTGCACGCTATGTTTTTAAAGATTATCAGTTGGACTCGGTTGATAATTTCTTAGATCTTGGAATCCTGCTTGATTCAAAACATATATTTATTGCTCATATAGCAATCACAATAAATAAAGCTAGAGGTGTACTTGGTTTTGTAAAATGCTGGGCTAAAGAGTTCAATGATCCGTATCTTACGAAAAGGCTATATACATCACTTCTAAGACCTGTGTTGGAGTGTGGATCTGTAATATGGGACCGTATATATAAAAAACTTTCTGACGCTAATGAATCCGTGCAAAAACAGTTCCTTATTTTTGTCTTCGTGGGTTAAGCTTTAACCCAAGGAAGTTACAATCATACTCTGCTAGACTTTCCCTTATCAAGCTGCCAACTCTAAAAAGCCGCAGAACTGTCCATAACATATCGTTTATTTACAACATTATTATTGGCGAAGTAAGCTCTGGTTTCATAATCAATGATATAACTTTTAATGTCCCTCAACGGCCTTCACGTTATTTTTCAACGTGCAACAGTTTAACAAATTTTATACATTTACCGACTTTTCTTCGTGTCCCACTACAAAAAAAGCGATATATTAATCTATTTAAACTCATAATTTTTTATATGTCCCTAATTTTTATAGATGTTTAATTTTATATTTATATCACTAGTATGTAAAATATATGTATACAATTCAAACTGTCTGTAAGGGTTATTTTCCATAGACAAATAAATAAGTAAATAACTAAATGAATAGATAAATAAATAAATAAATAAAATAAATAAATAAAAGGTTTAGTCCATCCGATTATAGCAGCCTTATTGGCATATATGACTCAACCTTGGCAAGATCTTTGCCCGGTTTTGGAATCAATTTGGCCTTGGGAAACTTCCAAGTGTGTGGATAATACTCCAGTCGTAATCTGGCATTTAAAATCAATAACAGGATTCTAATTGCAATACGAGGCAACTTCATCAGCCTCTTGTTACTAATTTCATCAATACCCGGAGCTTTCTTCGGGTTGAGTTCAGCAATTAGGTTTTGAACATCACGCATCCTAAACTTTATGGGTCAAGGGGGTAGAGCAATTACACTCAGCAAATCGACCACCCCAGTAGATGTGTTTGGGGTAAATACGGGTTTTATATGCTCAGAAGCTAGGAAGGGATTATCACAAATTAAAAAAAAAAATTCGACACAAATATTTGTTGCTTGTAGATTTTTTTCAAAAAAGTTGTCAAGAATATAGTGCCTGAGTCTTGACGTTAATAGAATTGGTGATCCATCGCATGCTCTTCCTCTCGGGTCCTTTGAATCATATAAGGTGTAACTATTCATTTTGAAAAAACTTTGGGCAGAGCCCGAATGGCATAATTTTAAACTGCCATAAGCCATCGCTTGCACTGAAAGCAGTTCTCTCTTTGTCCTGCTCTGCAACCTCTACCTGCCAATAGGCGCTATGCAAGTCTAAGGTAGAAGCCCATTTGTTCCAACCAGGTTGTCCAAAGTGTCATCCATTCTCGGTAGCTTTCCTTCTTAGAGACGTCGTTTAGCTTCCTGTAGTTGACACAGAATCTGGTACCACCGTCTTTTTTCTTTACTAAGACTACAGGCGAGCTCCAACGATTTGAATCTAGTTCCATTGCGCCACTCCGCTCCACTACGTTGATTAGCTTCTTAACCTTATTTCGTTTCGCCAAGGGTATTTCATGTTTTACTATAGTTGTTCTCCCTTGGCTTTGACTTTTTAAGGCGAAGACTCAGGATTTATTTGTATCAAGAGCTGCTAGTCCTGCACCCATTTACCCACATGCTCGTCAAATAATTCACGGTTTTATTTTAAATGTGACTCCTATGATATTTGTAGGTTCACCCACTTATTGTTACCTGATGACAAGACAATCTTGTTCGTTTTTGTTTGCAGTTACGCTGGAAATTGCCACTTTTGCCACAGTTATAGCATTTAGCTCTGTAATTGTTTTGTCGCTCAGCCAATGCTTGCTTCACTGCCTCCTTAAAGCTTGTAAATAGGATATTCGCATTTTCCGCAACCACCTCTATATTTCGCACTTTGCATATTTGGAGCTTAGAAATTACTGTAGCAGTCTCCTGTGCCAGGGCAGATGTGACACTTTCTCCAAAGAATGCTTTTTGCGTGATGGTTTTCTCCTGGGTACGTCAGTTGCACAAGTCGCTCAATTTCCATTACGAAATCCTGAAGAGACGCATTTGGCTTCTGCGCTCTACTTCGCAGTTTCATACGGTGCAATTCGCGTTTGTGTTCGCCGTCGTAGTTGCGCTTTAGTGCCGCCATTATGTGCTCATAGCTGTTTCTACAGCTTCCTAGTACGGTTTCAAATACTCGTTTTTGACCTTGGATATTTCATGACCTTCGGCTTTAACATCAGCTAGAAGTTTCTCGTTGTTGGCTCTAGACGTTTCATGAACCTCTCCATTTTTTTTTCATCATAGCAGCCAACAATTTGTTCAAATCCAGGCTGCTTATCGTCTCGCGAGTACATACCTATATCTCCTCTTTTTCGTCTTTACCCGCAAACTCGCGTGTACCGATGTCGATTTCATGCTGCTTGAACTCATCTATCAACAGGGCAGGTCCCACTTACTCCATTCCTTCCTTTTTCTGGTTCTTTTAATTTGTTAAATAAAATATAAAGACAACCGGATTTAGTTTTTATTTCCTAGTACTGTTTTATTTCCTTTAATGCCACTATATAATAAAATACAGGAAGTAATTCCTCTTTGCTTATCGACGTTAACAGTTCAAAAGATTTTTCACAATTGATTCCCGTAATTATGCAGCAATATCTTATATAGTAGATAGTTCTGCGTAGAGATGGCCAGCATGTAATTCTAAATTCCGTATATAAGTTGAGTGGCAGCTTTAAAAATTGCGTTATAATGGATGAAGAATTACCTAAACACTTTCATGTCAATTTAGGCCGTCATCAAAATCGAAAACTTTCTACTTTTGAACTCTAGCCAAACCTATATAAACTGAAACATTTCAACTAAATTACGTAGAAACATTAAGTTGTTATTAAATTTATTATTCGAGAGAGGTCTCGATATCTTTTTTCAAAGAATTACAAAAGGTTTTTTATCTGGTTTATATAAATGCATTTCATTGGTGCTAATGCCAAATCATCATTAGAGCTTAAACCATATTTTTGAAATGTTTCAAACCTCTTATCTCAACACATTAATTTTTTATTGCTCTTGTCATGGTGTTTTCTTTTCTAGAAAAAATGCAACAATTTTCGCCCTTTTTATTGCAATATAATGATTTTTTGAAATAGTGAGTTTATTAAAAATTACTGTATCATCACTTACAAGGCAAAATTTTTGTCTTAAGAAAACTTTAAATTGCAATTTTTTTGATAGAAATAAAAGAAATGTTACATTTTTTTAGAAAAGAAAACGGCATAAAATAAAAATAAAGATTTCATATAATCGGATATCTTTGACATTTAAAACAATCCTAAGCAATTTTGTTGACTCTAAGAACTTAGACGGCAATTTGTGGCAAGATTTTAATTTTGAGGATGATGATAACCAAATACCACTAGAAAAAATATATCTAGGCGGTAAAGTAATCGCAAGTCTTTCAAGTTTGGATATTTCAACACTCAAATTAGCTAAAACTGATTGCAAGAATTTTATATACGAAGCGCTCAAGAAGTTAAAAAAATGGATATAATAAATCCCGAATTGTTCGATACCAATAACACCATAATTGATGAATTTTACAAGATAGACAAGTAATATGGGCTTATAAGGCAAATAAGAGATGTTGATAAAAATGACATTCTGCAGTTTTATAAAAACGTCTTCAATATAAAGAAAGGAGACGACTCCATAATGTTTCCATTTTTAGTTAATATATTTTCTTTGCTACATAGTTCGGCTACTATGGAACGAAGTTTTTCAATAATAAATCTAAACAAAGCCGAATTAAAAAACCAAGTTAAATACTGATACTCGTGAAGGAATTCGCGAAATTGTTTGTCAATGATAATGACGTTTTAAATATTATATTCAATGACAAACATTTTCTATATATTAATCAAAATGCATTTGATCATAAAAAAGTAATGCAATCAAATTAAAAAATTAAATTAATTATTTTAAAACATATATAGACAGTCACAAGCATTTTGTTTTGCTATACCAAAATTAGAAAGCCAATCCAAATTTATGAATAACTAAGCTTTAAATAGAACAAAAATGATACATTAATTTTACTGAAAGCACAAACTTGAACTAGTTTATTTTATTATTACTGTTTGTTTTCTTAAGTTTTTGTTGTTTCTTAAATATATATTAAATTACATGTGAAGCCAGCGTTAATAAAAAATATTATTTTTGTACAAGGATTTGAGAACGGTGATTTCAGATAAAAACGGTAATTTTTTAGGGTTTCACGGAAATCGAAAGTTAACATCACTGATCACAACAAAAATAACAAATATCAGCGAGTCAAATTATAAGTATTTAAATCACTCAACACATTTAATGAAGATATCATAAAATACAGAGTGTGGAGAGAAGATACATTTCGCATGATGAATAGTATCGAGCCATTAAAAAGCAAGAGCATATTATTCACGGTCGCAACAAATAACGAAAACAAAAATACAAGGAGTGGTAGCTCAAAGTCTTGCAAACAATGATGCAATTTTTAATTTCGACGCCATCAGACTTGATTATACATACATATGCTGTCACGCGTCCTTTGCATGAAGCGATAGTGTCGATGCAGTGGCGTAGCTACCAAGGGGCTAGGCGGGGCAATGCCCCGGGGCCATCAAGCTCAGGGGGCCCTCGAATCCTTACCAGAAAATCTCAATCGAACTCAACTTTTGAAAATTTCTCCCATTTTCAAAATAAATATGACAGGTGGCAACTCGAGTTTAATCATGGCAACTCAGTTGTGAGATATTCCAAAGTAATAAAAAGGGAATTCTCCTAAATTATTTGTGTGGGTTGACAGTGTTATTAATGTTTTCATCAATTTGTCGGATATCAATATCTGCATATTATTATTTATCGATGTGCGTTTTTGTGATTCGCGATTGTGAACTTCGAGTCAAGATTTTTTTTCGAGAATGGTTAAAAAGTTAATGTATCAGTAGTGCGATTCTCTATTCAATTTTAACGTCAATTGAATTGTGAAAAATTTTTAACAGCTAAATTAACGTCGATGTTATTCAGTAAGGATTTTAACAATATCGTTTAATATTATATTCAATTATAACGTCGAATTTTTCAGTAATTTTTTCATTGTTTATTTTTAAAGTTGTTTTTATTTTGAAATGTTCCAAAAATATATTTTCAAACAAATTAAAAACAGCGCACTCTCGTGTACACTATCTGACTAAAAATTTATTGTTTAAATGTATTATTTTTCAACACAAGTTAAAGAGAGCGCCCTCTCTTGTGCACTCTTCTGGCTTAAAATTCATTGTTTTTTAACAAATATGCCACCTGATTGAATTTTTTAACAATGTTTGTTATACTGAGTTACAGAATTGATGCAATAAATTGTATTGGTAAAATTAACTTAACGCTTATTGTTAAAAGTTACAGAATCGCACTACAGGAGTAAGTAATTTGGACGAGGCAAGTAAAGCTTTAGCAGAGACCAAAGCAAAGTTGCAAATTTATAGAAATGATTTCGAATTATTTAAGTGCAAAGCCTGTGAAACTGCAAGAAAATATGGTATAGATACCCATTTTCAAGAAAAAAGGCAAAGGAAAGTAAAAAAACATTTTGATGAATTAACTGCTGATCACCGATTTTCAAACCGAGAAGAAATATTTAAAATTGTGATTTTCAATAAGGTACTTGATACATTAATAACTCAATTAAATACACGTTTTACTGGCATGAGTGCAGTTTGTCAAACATTTGAATTTCTAACACCAACATTTTTATTACATGTTGATGAAGCAACTTTATTACAAAAGTGTGACAATTTCCAAAGAAAATATTCCGATATAATAGGCCCTAGCTTTTCACTTCAATTTGTTAATATTTACCACCTACTTGTACCTCAATTAACTCAAGCATGGACTGTTCACCAATTATGTAAGGAAATAATGAGTAAATATGGAGTGCTAGAATGCGATCTAACGGAAGTATTTACAGCAATGTTATTATTCTTTACAATTCCTGTCACTTCGGCAGTAGCTGAAAGGTCATTCAGCAAATTAAAAATAATAAAAAATTATTTAAGAAATAGTATGGGCCAAGCTCGACTCCGACATTTATCGCTAACAGCAATTGAAAACAAAGCCGCATCAAGTCTGGATTTAACCGAAGTAATTGATACTTTTGCGAAAACTAAAGCTAGGAAAAGATTGTAATAATTATAATCGTTATTTACTGTTGGTAGGTCTCACCTTTATAATATATATTATTAATTTTAATTAATTGACCTTTATAATAATTAGAAGTAGCCATTATATGATTTTGTTTTTGTTTAGTTTATACTTTAGTCTATTTTTTTTAATTAATTAAGAAAACATAATGTCTAAGTTTTATAATTTTTGTAAATAGCTTGCATCGGCGATAATTTAAATAACTGTAAGCTGGTGCAACGTATCTGCGAATAAATAAATAAATAAATAAATATATAGTAAACCCTTGAAACTTTTCTATTTCGTTTTATTGCCCAATACCGACACCAAGTATTAAAATAATTGTAATTTATGTTGTTAGTGTTTAATAGTTTTATTACCTGCCCATGCACGAAAAAGAGCTGATGATAAAGTTACTTAGCATTTTTAAAGTATTTGTATATTTAATGATTTTACTTCAAAAAACCTTACCAGTTTCGATAGCAGTGGGCCCCATTTTCTTATTTGCCCCAGGGCCCTAGGTTACCTAGCTACGCCACTGGTCGATGGAAACAAACATTAGAGGATTTCCATGACGAAATCAATAAAACCTTAAGCTTAATAATATTAAAAATATGTCCTGGTATGGACAAGACACTGTTGATGCAATGACAGAGCTGGCCAAACAAGACTCTGTGAGAATATTTATTGCAAGGGTAAGCAATACGTTCGTCAAATCAAAATTTTTTTCTACAAAAGTGGACTCGTTACAAATATTATAACCGGGCCTTGCCTTGGGGCCCTAGGGCTACTGCTACCGTGTAAGGGACGGTTAGTACGGCGCGGTTTGGGTAGAAGTCGGTGGGGAAGGTCTTTAATTTCATTACCTCAAGATACTATGTCCTGTATATGGAAAACCACGAAGGGGAATGCTACTAATGTGGTTATTACATGAAAAATAAAATTTAAAAAATAAAAACAATAATATTTAAATAAATTTATATTTAAAAAACTTTTGTTTGTTGAGGGTTTTTAGCTAGTCTATACACATGCATTTCATTGGTGCTTAAGCCAAATCATCAGTAGACCTTAAACCTAATTTTTAAATGTTTCAAACCTCTTTACTTATACAAAAACTTTTAAAAACTCAATGAGAGTTATAAAAATTACAATAGTATAAGCATAATATGCTTTGAAACTTATTCAAAAATCCCAACAAACAAATTATTATATTCGATATGAATCTATTTTATTTTCTTTACAACCTTTATCGAGGCAATCTCGATTAAAATAAATTTCATAATAAATTTATATTGTTATTTCAATTGAAGTATGAAATATATATTTTTGATTTGTATGTAAACCCATTTTCTAACTAACCCAATTTAATTTTTTCAGAACCTAATCCAATACAAAATAACGGAAATGGAGTGCTGTGTAATAAATTCTCACGTTTAACATTGGCCACGTTTGACGAAGAGGGACGATGCATTGGACAAATGGGAACATTATCAATAAGTTATTAACATTTGTTTTATTTTTTATTTTGAATTTTTTTAATATAACGCTCAGTGTAAATCAGATTTACTTGAAAAATTTTAATTTAACATTGTGCATTATCTCTTATAACATTTGTCATATTATTTTTTCATACATTCTTACATTCGAACCCAATAAGCGCACAAAATATGTACATACATACATATACACAAATTATTAATATATGTACAATATAAAAAATATATACAATTTTTAGTTTAGTTGTAGTATGTTAACACCGGCATGATCTCGTAAAATCATGCTGAATTGAACAGATCATGTTAATTTATATGAGATTTACCATACATTTTCAATATGGCCAAATCACTTCAATGCGATTGATTTATTTCAAATAATGTCCAAAATGTATTTTTTCGAACTCTTTTATCTATGCACCCCTGCGTAGCTTTTAAAATTACAAACTGCATCACTATATCGGCCATCAATACTGATCATTTGAAATGTCAAACCACACACATATACTTACATTATGTATAGATATAAAATTTTGTTGCAAATAATCCGCACACCTTATAAAGTAAGATCATCATTTTGACTAAAACAATTCGAACACCAATTCATTTACGAGGTGGTAGAAACACTTCGAAGTAATTTACTTAAATGCAGTCAATGGAAACATTATAGTACGACATCCGGCTGCAGAATTAGTGAACCCATCGAGTATTTGCTAAAAAACAAATTTATACGCATATATACACTTTCTCTTTCAGCAATTGTAAAACTGGTTGGAAAATTTTAGCAGTTGTACCAAGTTAGTGATGTGAAAAATTGAACTCGTTTACGTCAACTAAATATTTGGCTGTTGTAGCCCATAGTTTTCGGAAAATCTCACATTTGTCCATTTCTCATCGATCTTTGGAATCAGGCGTTCCACAAACAATACCTGCCGTATTTTGAATAAAGTTATTCACGATGTTTAACGATAAGCTTGCGTTACGCGCCAGACTAGTAATGATACCATCGCTCTTTTACGTGAAAAGTTTCCTGACTGCATGATTTATCGAAGATGCGGTCACAATTGCCCACTGAGATCATGTGACTTAAATTTTATATTTTTTATTTGAGTTACTTAAAAGATAGGGATATACCAATGGCCCACAATCGATTCAACCCTCAAAGATGGAACAGTAAAGTTATCGAGCACATTCAACAGCAAATGTGAGAATTGGTGATGAAAACTAGATTAACCGAATCAATAAATGAATCTTCTTGCAGCTCATTCTTAAAATGTTACTCCCCCACCCAGAACGCAACTGTTGACTCAAAATTTGTCCATGTCTAACTTAAACGATTTCGCCATTGCATTTTAATCAATGTAATTTTGCCTTCAGTGTACTTACGTTTATACATTTAATGTTTCAATACGATTTTATGAGTTCAATAGAAAATAAGAATTTAGCATTTCTGAGTCTAAATTTAGAATAAAAAAAGGGTAAAAAAGCCACGAAAGTAAAACATAAATTTCGAGGATAAAAGACAAGAAATAAGGCTAAAGCATCACTGGTGATAACTATCCCATCAGTGAAGATATATGAAGACGAGTTCAATTGCGGCCTTGAATCTGTTTTAACACTACATATGTACATACATACATCCATCAAATTAGATACACTGAAATTTGTCTCGTATATTAATAATTTTTACTCAAAAAATTTAAATCTTGATCTAAAAAAATAAAAATTAACTTAATTTAAACATTTTGCAAATGATTAAAAACAGAAATCAAAACTCAGAACAATAATTTAACAAAAACACACAAGACATGGTACAATAATACCATGTAATGCTAATAGCACGGCTGACTTAGAAAATTTGAGAATAGGTGCGTCACACAACAACAGGATTTGACATAAACATTATATGTTTCTACCAACAATATGCGTGTTAGTAAATTTGTGAGAGATTATGAATGTGTGCGAGACACAGACAATAGATTTTGACATAAACCTTGTACATTTCTATTAACAAAATGCGTGTGTTTTTCGTGTTTTAATTTGTTGTAGAATCGCTATCAGCTGTGATAATTGTACCATGACATAAGATAAATAAAATATTTAACAGTTAAAACTAAGAGTTCTCTGAGAGAACAGTGCTGGCACAACAAAATCACAACGGGTCGTTTTTTCAAACAATGACCAGATCAAGGCTTTTGTGGCTCTTTTTTTAAAAAGTGTTGTGTGATCCTTTTAATGTAACAAAATTTTAAAATAATTTTATTTTACTGCTGCATTGCGTTAGTTGTTGTTAGACTGTTCAGTGACGAAGGTACACAGGTCACTGAGCGGTTATTATAGCAATAATGGGCTTAGGGCGAATTTCTTCTCTACTTGCGCTTACGTTTGTGTCCGGAGGTTTTCGCCAAATATGAGACTCAGGTATCTGAAAATGCTGATCCACAAAATTTTCATTTGCCTGGGTATCACTTCCCATAATTTTTTAAGCTTCACAGGGGTCTTGCAATATACATACGCAATAAAGCTGTGCACCAGTGTCAGCAATCTTTAGGCACGACTGATTTGAAATTTAGCTGCCTCTGGGTTAAATTCAAAATCAGGTCACATCTATTGCATTTCGGGTTTCTATATAGAAGCGCAAACGCAGCAAGGGATAAAACTTTTTCCGGCTTCGATGATATTTCCGACTGCATATCGAAGATCTTAGAGAGTTGACCGAACAGTGAAATTGTTGTTGCTGGTGATTTTAATGTTCACAACTCATCTTGGCTCCACCAATTGAGCCACACAACCCAAGAAGGCCAATATGTTGAGTTGTATTGCAGCGCACAAGTACCTGGCGGAACTAGTGAATGAGCCAACACATATTTGGTGCATTGAAGGGCACCAACACAAAACTCTCGAACTGTTTCTAACTTCACACCCTCAAATGTATGAAGTGAGCTTAAATGCACCTCTCGGTAACTCGGATCATTGCACCATTTCCACCTCCTTTTTGAACTTCACAACGTTTCTCAAACAGCTACGAAACGACTTAAATACATATACGTAAAGGATCGTTGGGCTGAGCTCAACGCATTCTTTAGACATTTTACTTGGAAGCTTCGTTTCTTAGACAATTATGTCAATGCCATGACAAAAATGGTTGAAAGTGTAATTTTGCAAAGAGCGACAGCTTTCATTCCATTTAAGCAAATATCGATTAAACCCAGATCGAATTCGTGGTTTAATCTGACGTGCAAAAATGCAGTCAAATCCAGAGAGGAAGCATTCAGTATACGTTATAACAAAACTGCCGATATTGATTTGCTACGAAAAAGGAAGGGATCTTTATGTTCCAAGGTATTAAGGCGCGAAAAAGCTTTGTACAAGCAGCTTTTTTGTGCTAAAGTTCTTAATGCCCCTCGGGGTAGCAAGAGCTTTTGGTAATTTTTTAAAAGATTAAAGGATAATGCTAGTTCTTCAATTCCAGCTCTTTTAACGGATGATCACTAACCCGGTTGATAAAGATAACCTTCTAGCTGAAATATTTGCAAGTAATTCTGTACATTGTACCATGCTGGTGAATTTCCAATGTGTTGGCAGGTTGCTAATGTAAAGTCAATTCCCAAAAAAGGGGAGGCTAACAACACTGAAAATTACCGCCCAAGAGCCATTTGTTCTGCAATTTCTAAAGCTATGGAAAGTTGGTAAATTTCCATCTTGTGAGGTAAGATGGTGTCATTCTATTCACCATTTTGGCGAAATTAAGGTATTGGCTCTAGATATTTCCAATGCGTTTGATAGAGTTTTGCATGGTGCACTTCTGTCAAAAATTATTGCTTTTGGTGTCGGTGATGTCTTCTCTCGATTTATATCGAGCTTTTTCAGGGATCTCACTTTACGAGTTGTTATAGATGGAATCTTATCAAATGAGTTCAACGCTAATTCAGGAGTACCGCAAGGCTCCGTTCTTTCTCCCACCCTTTAATCTTATATACTCTTTTGCAGATGACAACAACATGTGAAAATTGTATTCATTCAGTAACAGACCAAGCCTGTCGGAGATCGCTGCCATGATGCAAAATATGAATGATTCGCCTAATAATGAACTTTTAACAACTTCCGAATGGGCCAAATTTAATGTTCGTAAGACCCAGTGCTGTATGCTTAGGCACAGATGTACGACCAATCATGCCGCTCCATCTGTAATAATGGGTGATGTGGGTATTGAGGAACCAGAGACTCTTGATGTTCTTGGTATGAAAATTAAATGTGATGTAAGAGATATTTTACTCCATCTGATCTCCTTCATATTTGTACCACCTATGTCCGACCGAAAATGGAATATAACTCTCATGTATTGTCCTGAGCTTCAAAGTCCATTTTGAAGTTACTCGACCGTGTACAGCAGAGGGCAAAGCAGCACATCGGTGACAGTAGGGTAGCCAACTCTATTATCTCACTGAAGCATCGACGTAATGTGAGATGTGTTTCACTGTTTTATCGTTACTACAATGGAACGTGGTCTAATGAAATCAGGAAACTATTTCCCGGAACCCGCTCATTTTTGCGAACAGAGAAAATTAGTTTTTTAGCCGAACAGTTTGTATGTAGAATAAACTTCCTACAGTGGTGTTTCCTGTTACCTTCAATGTGGGAAGGTTCAAGTCAAACGTCCACAAACACGGCTCCCTTTATCCTCCTTCCCATAACCAAATTTCCTAGTACCGGCACAATGCATTGCATATGTAGGTTCAATTAAAAAAAGTTAGATGAACCAAAGGGTCCGCCTGATAACTTTTTTTTTTTAATGCTATAAAAAAAAACTTGAATAACTATAACTGCTGGCCATGCAGTAGCCTACACGATCGGTCCAATTTTTAAGCACATTATCGATTGTGTGCAGCTGTATTTCACCAATGGCTTCACTAATATTGCCCTTTAAAGCGTCAATTGTCTCTGGCTTGTCGGCGTAACACTTATCTTTGACGGAACCCACAAATAATAGTCCAACGGTGTCAAATCGGAGATCCGAGGTGGCCAAACGACATCAGCTCTGCGGCTGATAATGCGATGTTCAAAAACAGGGCGCAAAACATCGAGTGTTGCTTCGGCTATGTGGCACGTAGCGCCGTCCTATTGAAACCAAATGTTGCCAATATCCTCCTCTTCAATTTTTGAGAACAAAAATTCGTTCAACATGGCCCGATAACGATCGCCATTGACTGTAACGGCCACTCCTTGCTCATTTTCGAAAAATGGCCCAATTATGCCTCTGGACCAAAATCCGCATCAAACAGTGACTCGTTTTGGGTGCGTCGGCTTTTCAATGTATGCGTGCGGGTTTTCTGTGCCCCAAATGCCCACCAAGATCAAAATGAGGTTCATCTGAAAAGTTGATTTTTTTGGCAAAATCGGCATCTTCTGTAAGTCGATCGCAGGCCCACTTAGCAAAGCGTTGTTCAAGCGTATACACAACTATATTCGTTCAGCGGAAGGATAAAACTAATTATCTATCAAATCAGACATGAGATAAGTGTTACCATGCACGAAATAAGCACTAGTTGAAAAAAACGTTAGATGGCGGACCCTTTACCTCAAGTTTAGCTAAGCTCAAAGATAATATTTAATTTTGTACTTCTATTTGAATCTCTGGTTTTGTATCTACAATACTTATCTCTTTTATGCAAACTTGTTATATGCTTTTAAAGCTTTTAAACAATTCAAAAATTGTGTTTGCTATTTAAAATTCCCGAAAAATTGTTGCGTAGAAGAGTTACGTGATAAATGCGGTATATCAATCATTTTATTCTTTGAATCTATCAGCAGATTCTGAATTAATCTGTACCAGACGTACCAAGAACAATTTGCAATACAGTGCCCTTGAAATTTAAACTTCGTGTGTGTCTGTGATGAACATTGCGGGTTGACAAAAGCGTGTCCATGTATTTCATATTGGAGACTAAAATCCACTTTATAAGTGTTTGCGGAAATATGTAAGTATATGCACAAAAACAAAAAATGCGAAAAATAAGGACAAGTTCCTATCCAAAAATTTTATCTTTAACTTGTAATACATTCGTTTTTAAGGCCCTCCCCCGAAGTAAATGCCCCTTTTTTAGATTTTTCTCATTTCTTGTTGACCAAGACCTATCTGCTTACCAAATTTCAGCTCTCTAGTTATAGAGGAAGTTACCATGTTTTGGATGGGCTTAAATACAAATAAGATGGTAGCCTAGTCCCCTCCACCGGAAGTAAATGGCCCGTTTTTAGATTTTTTTGTTGACCAAGACCTATATGCTTACCAAATTCCAGTTCTCTTGCTATAGTGGAAGTGCCTAATATTGATGGGTGAGTCAGTAAGTGAGTATAATATGCATTTAAACACCTTAATATCTCTGAAACTTCTAATGATAGTGCTTTGAAGTACAATATAAAAAATATATACAATTTTTAGTTTAGTTGTAGTATGTTAACACCGGCATGATCTCGTAAAATCATGCTGAATTGAACAGATCATGTTAATTTATATGAGATTTACCATACATTTTCAATATGGCCAAATCACTTCAATGCGATTGATTTATTTCAAATAATGTCCAAAATGTATTTTTTCGAACTCTTTTATCTATGCACCCCTGCGTAGCTTTTAAAATTACAAACTGCATCACTATATCGGCCATCAATACTGATCATTTGAAATGTCAAACCACACACATATACTTACATTATGTATAGATATAAAATTTTGTTGCAAATAATCCGCACACCTTATAAAGTAAGATCATCATTTTGACTAAAACAATTCGAACACCAATTCATTTACGAGGTGGTAGAAACACTTCGAAGTAATTTACTTAAATGCAGTCAATGGAAACATTATAGTACGAGATCCGGCTGCAGAATTAGTGAACTCATCGAGTATTTGCTAAAAACCAAATTTATACGCATTAGCACAATATACACTTTATCTTTCAGCAATTGTAAAACTGGTTGGAAAATTTTAGCAGTTGTACCAAGTTAGTGATGTGAAAAATTGAACTCGTTTACGTCAACTAAATATTTGGCTGTTGTAGCCCATAGTTTTCGGAAAATCTCACATTTGTCCATTTCTCGTCGATCTTTGGAATCAGGCGTTCCACAAACAATACCTGCCGTATTTTGAATAAAGTTATTCACGATGTTTAACGATAAGCTTGCGTTACGCGCCAGACTAGTAATGATACCATCGCTCTTTTACGTGAAAAGTTTCCTGACTGCATGATTTATCGAAGATGCGGTCACAATTGCCCACTGAGATCATGTGACTTAAATTTTATATTTTTTATTTGAGTTACTTAAAAGATAGGGATATACCAATGGCCCACAATCGATTCAACCCTCAAAGATGGAACAGTAAAGTTATCGAGCACATTCAACAGCAAATGTGAGAATTGGTGATGAAAACTAGATTAACCGAATCAATAAATGAATCTTCTTGCAGCTCATTCTTAAAATGTTACTCCCCCACCCAGAACGCAACTGTTGACTCAAAATTTGTCCATGTCTAACTTAAACGATTTCGCCATTGCATTTTAATCAATGTAATTTTGCCTTCAGTGTACTTACGTTTATACATTTAATGTTTCAATACGATTTTATGAGTTCAATAGAAAATAAGAATTTAGCATTTCTGAGTCTAAATTTAGAATAAAAAAAGGGTAAAAAAGCCACGAAAGTAAAACATAAATTTCGAGGATAAAAGACAAGAAATAAGGCTAAAGCATCACTGGTGATAACTATCCCATCAGTGAAGATATATGAAGACGAGTTCAATTGCGGCCTTGAATCTGTTTTAACACTACATATGTACATACATACATCCATCAAATTAGATACACTGAAATTTGTCTCGTATATTAATAATTTTTACTCAAAAAATTTAAATCTTGATCTAAAAAAATAAAAATTAACTTAATTTAAACATTTTGCAAATGATTAAAAACAGAAACCAAAACTCAGAACAATAATTTAACAAAAACACACAAGACATGGTACAATAATACCATGTAATGCTAATAGCACGGCTGACTTAGAAAATTTGAGAATAGGTGCGTCACACAACAACAGGATTTGACATAAACATTATATGTTTCTACCAACAATATGCGTGTTAGTAAATTTGTGAGAGATTATGAATGTGTGCGAGACACAGACAATAGATTTTGACATAAACCTTGTACATTTCTATTAACAAAATGCGTGTGTTTTTCGTGTTTTAATTTGTTGTAGAATCGCTTCCAGCTGTGATAATTGTACCATGACATAAGATAAATAAAATATTTAACAGTTAAAACTAAGAGTTCTCTGAGAGAACAGTGCTGGCACAACAAAATCACAACGGGTCGTTTTTTCAAACAATGACCAGATCAAGGCTTTTGTGGCTCTTTTTTTAAAAAGTGTTGTGTGATCCTTTTAATGTAACAAAATTTTAAAATAATTTTATTTTACTGCTGCATTGCGTTAGTTGTTGTTAGACTGTTCAGTGACGAAGGTATACAGGTCACTGAGCGGTTATTATAGCAATAATGGGCTTAGGGCGAATTTCTTCTCTACTTGCGCTTACGTTTGTGTCCGGAGGTTTTCGCCAAATATGAGACTCAGGTATCTGAAAATGCTGATCCACAAAATTTTCATTTGCCTGGGTATCACTTCCCATAATTTTTTAAGCTTCACAGGGGTCTTGCAATATACATACGCAATAAAGCTGTGCACCAGTGTCAGCAATCTTTAGGCACGACTGATTTGAAATTTAGCTGCCTCTGGGTTAAATTCAAAATCAGGTCACATCTATTGCATTTCGGGTTTCTATATAGAAGCGCAAACGCAGCAAGGGATAAAACTTTTTCCGGCTTCGATGATATTTCCGACTGCATATCGAAGATCTTAGAGAGTTGACCGAACAGTGAAATTGTTGTTGCTGGTGATTTTAATGTTCACAACTCATCTTGGCTCCACCAATTGAGCCACACAACCCAAGAAGGCCAATATGTTGAGTTGTATTGCAGCGCACAAGTACCTGGCGGAACTAGTGAATGAGCCAACACATATTTGGTGCATTGAAGGGCACCAACACAAAACTCTCGAACTGTTTCTAACTTCACACCCTCAAAGGTATGAAGTGAGCTTAAATGCACCTCTCGGTAACTCGGATCATTGCACCATTTCCACCTCCTTTTTGAACTTCACAACGTTTCTCAAACAGCTACGAAACGACTTAAATACATATACGTAAAGGATCGTTGGGCTGAGCTCAACGCATTCTTTAGACATTTTACTTGGAAGCTTCGTTTCTTAGACAATTATGTCAATGCCATGACAAAAATGGTTGAGAGTGTAATTTTGCAAAGAGCGAAAGCTTTCATTCCATTTAAGCAAATATCGATTAAACCCAGATCGAATTCGTGGTTTAATCTGACGTGCAAAAATGCAGTCAAATCCAGAGAGGAAGCATTCAGTATACGTTATAACAAAACTGCCGATATTGATTTGCTACGAAAAAGGAAGGGATCTTTATGTTCCAAGGTATTAAGGCGCGAAAAAGCTTTGTACAAGCAGCTTTTTTGTGCTAAAGTTCTTAATGCCCCTCGGGGTAGCAAGAGCTTTTGGTAATTTTTTAAAAGATTAAAGGATAATGCTAGTTCTTCAATTCCAGCTCTTTTAACGGATGATCACTAACCCGGTTGATAAAGATAACCTTCTAGCTGAAATATTTGCAAGTAATTCTGTACATTGTACCATGCTGGTGAATTTCCAATGTGTTGGCAGGTTGCTAATGTAAAGTCAATTCCCAAAAAAGGGGAGGCTAACAACACTGAAAATTACCGCCCAAGAGCCATTTGTTCTGCAATTTCTAAAGCTATGGAAAGTTGGTAAATTTCCATCTTGTGAGGTAAGATGGTGTCATTCTATTCACCATTTTGGCGAAAGTAAGGTATTGGCTCTAGATATTTCCAATGCGTTTGATAGAGTTTTGCATGGTGCACTTCTGTCAGAAATTATTGCTTTTGGTGTCGGTGATGTCTTCTCTCGATTTATATCGAGCTTTTTCAGGGATCTCACTTTACGAGTTGTTATAGATGGAATCTTATCAAATGAGTTCAAAGCTAATTCAGGAGTACCGCAAGGCTCCGTTCTTTCTCCCACCCTTTAATCTTATATACTCTTTTGCAGATGACAACAACATGTGAAAATTGTATTCATTCAGTAACAGACCAAGCCTGTCGGAAATCGCTGCCATGATGCAAAATATGAATGATTCGCCTAATAATGAACTTTTAACAACTTCCGAATGGGCCAAATTTAATGTTCGTAAGACCCAGTGCTGTATGCTTAGGCACAGATGTACGACCAATCATGCCGCTCCATCTGTAATAATTGGTGATGTGGGTATTGAGGAACCAGAGACTCTTGATGTTCTTGGTATGAAAATTAAATGTGATGTAAGAGATATTTTACTCCATCTGATCTCCTTCATATTTGTACCACCTATGTCCGACCAAAAATGGAATACAACTCTCATGTATTGTCCTGAGCTTCAAAGTCCATTTTGAAGTTACTCGACCGTGTACAGCAGAGGGCAGAGCAGCACATCGGTGACAGTAGGGTAGCCAACTCTATTATCTCACTGAAGCATCGACGTAATGTGAGATGTGTTTCACTGTTTTATCGTTACTACAATGGAACGTGGTCTAATGAAATCAGGAAACTATTTCCCGGAACCCGCTCATTTTTGCGAACAGAGAAAATTAGTTTTTTAGCCGAACAGTTTGTATGTAGAATAAACTTCCTACAGTGGTGTTTCCTGTTACCTTCAATGTGGGAAGGTTCAAGTCGAACGTCCACAAACACGGCTCCCTTTATCCTCCTTCCCATAACCAAATTTCCTAGTACCGGCACAATGCATTGCATATGTAGGTTCAATTAAAAAAAGTTAGATGAACCAAAGGGTCCGCCTGATAACTTTTTTTTTTTTTTTAAATGCTATAAAAAAAAAACTTGAATAACTGCTGGCCATGCAGTAGCCTACATGATCGGTCCAATTTTTAAGCACATTTTCGATTGTGTGCAGCTGTATTTCACCAATGGCTTCACTAATATTGCCCTTTAAAGCGTCAATTGTCTCTGGCTTGTCGGCGTAACACTTATCTTTGACGGCACCCCACAAATAATAGTCCAACGGTGTCAAATCGGAGATCCGAGGTGGCCAAACGACATTAGCTCTGCGGCTGATAATGCGATGTTCAAAAACAGGGCGCAAAACATCGCGTGTTGCTTCGGTTATGTGGCACGTAGCGCCGTCCTATTGAAACCAAATGTTGCCAATATCCTCCTCTTCAATTTTTGAGAACAAAAATTCGTTCAACATGGCCCGATAACGATCGCCATTGACTGTAACGGCCACTCCTTGCTCATTTTCGAAAAATGGCCCAATTATGCCTCTGGGCCAAAATCCGCACCAAACAGTGACTCGTTTTGGGTGCGTCGGCTTTTCAATGTATGCGTGCGGGTTTTCTGTGCCCCAAATGCCCACCAAGATCAAAATGAGCTTCATCTGAAAAGTTGATTTTTTTGGCAAAATCGGCATCTTCTGTAAGTCGATCGCAGGCCCACTTAGCAAAGCGTTGTTCAAGCGTATACACAACTATATTCGTTCAGCGGAAGGATAAAACTAATTATCTATCAAATCAGACATGAGATAAGTGTTACCATTCACGAAATAAGCACTAGTTGAAAAAACGTTAGATGGCGGACCCTTTACCTCAAGTTTAGCTAAGCTCAAAGATAATATTTAATTTTGTACTTCTATTTGAATCTCTGGTTTCGTATCTACAATACTTATCTCTTTTATGCAAACTTGTTATATGCTTTTAAAGCTTTTAAACAATTCAAAAATTGTGTTTGCTATTTAAAATTCCCGAAAAATTGTTGCGTAGAAGAGTTACGTGATAAATGCGGTATATCAATCGATTTATTCTTTGAATCTATCAGCAGATTCTGAATTAATCTGTACCAGACGTACCAAGAACAATTTGCAATACAGTGCCCTTGAAATTTAAACTTCGTGTGTGTCTGTGATGAACATTGCGGGTTGACAAAAGCGTGTCCATGTATTTCATATTGGAGACTAAAATCCACTTTATAAGTGTTTGCGGAAATATGTAAGTATATGCACAAAAACAAAAAATGCGAAAAATAAGGACAAGTTCCTATCCAAAAATTGTATCTTTAACTTGTAATACATTCGTTTTTAAGGCCCTCCCCCGAAGTAAGTGCCCCTTTTTAGATTTTTTTGTTGACCAAGACCTATATGCTTACCAAATTCCAGTTCTCTTGCTATAGTGGAAGTGCCTAATATCGATGGGTGAGTCAGTAAGTGAGTATAATATGCATTTAAACACCTTAATATCTCTGAAACTTCTAATGATAGTGCTTTGAAGTTTTACCCACTAATATGTCAAGAAATCGTTAGATTTTTTGATCATCTAAGATATCCGAATTCATTTCAAGCCATGACATCTCCATCTAGTATAGGAAAGTAATCAAATTGGGAGTAGTCAATTATGCTTGTCGAAGCGATCGGCAGGTTCCAAAAAAAAACAGTAAAGGAAACATATGCAATAATTTTAAATTTAGCGTAACGCTTGCACACTACGTGTATTATTCTACCATGATCTATGTATCTCATTGTATTTTCTTGTTGGTTTTGTGGAAAAAACATACACAATTAAAATGGAACAGGACCCTGTCAGCAACTGAGTTAACTTTAAATTAACTTTAAGCTAACTATTTCGTAACTAGTGGTGACTGACACTTGGATTACTTATAAAACTTCCTAAACGTTAGCTTTCAGTTAACTTTTTATAGCTAGCTGTAACCAAACTACTTTTCCGTTGGCTACAAGTAGGTTTTGTTTTAATTAACCACAAGTTAGTTGGACTTAAGACAGCCAAAAGTTAATTGTTTACGCTTTAGCTGAAAACTAACTTCTTGTACCTACCTGCAATCTAACAATTATTCAGTTAGCAATCATATTTGTTTTTCAAAATAAAATAATTTATTAAAAGGTTGAAAAAGGTTTAGTGTAATTTTTTAATTTTTAAAAAATAATATTTTCAAAAAGTTTTGTTTATTGAGGGTTTTAGCTAGCCTGCATATATAGTACATGCATTTTATTGGTGCTAATGTCAAATCACCAGTAGACATCAAAAGATATTCTTGAAAAGATTCAAACCTCTTACTTTATACAAGAACTTTTAAATATCAAATGAGAATTTCAAAAATTACAAAAGTATAAGAATAAGCCTTTGAAATATATTAAAAAAAGTTGCCTATTTTCGTAGTCAGCTACTCATTATCATTATCGACAATTTTATTTATAATACATACATACATATAAAGCAGAGGTGACCACAACTAATACCGTTATCTTTTCTAAAAAATGTAACATTTCTTTTACTTTTTATCAAAAATATTGCTTTTCAACGTTTTCCTAAGACAAAAATTTTGCATCGTTAGAGATGATAATTTGTAATAAGCTTACTATTTCAAAAATTCATTATATTGCAAATTTTCAATAAAAATGACAAAAAATGTTGCACTTTTTTAGAAAAGAAAACGCCATAAAATTGTTGTTGTATTGATGCTTATTAGTATTAGTGAGTTGACAAAGCTACCCACCAAACACAAAGACAAGCGATTGAAATATACTGCTACGTTATGTTTCCTTAGGTAATTTTTTACGCATATGAAATAAAATTATTTGTTTTTAACTAGTTTAAATTGCAAAAATTCATTGCTCACAGGAAAAAGTAAAAATAAGATTCAATTAAGAAAAATTAAGATTCAATTAAGAAGTTGAATTGTTTTCAACCAATCTTTAAAATTGTCGTATTACCTCAACAGGATTAATTGAACATATTTTTCTATTTTTTCAATTAAATCAATATTATATTCATTCAAAACTTAATTTAAATGTTTAAAAATAGCAATTAATTTTCTTAAAACAATGTCATATAATTATATTGAAATGATACACGTGTGTTTGATTAATAATTATGGTTGATAATTATGCATGATTTTTTATGGTATGATTTTTAGATGTAGAAAAAAAGGAAAACTTTTATTTTATATACATATAAGGTTTTTTATATGTACTTATTTTTCCAATTTTTTAACTTTTCCATTGATTTAAAAATTATAATAATCAAAATTGTGGGTGCTTATAACAGCTTAATAGGTTTAAAACATTTTTTTCTTATGAAAATGGAATACAACTCTCATGTATGGGCCGGTGCTTCAAAGTCTATTTTGAAGATACTCGACCGGGTACAGGAGAGGGCGAAGAAGCTCATCGGTGACAGTAGGGTAGCCAACTCTATTGACTCACTGGAGCATCGACGCAATGTGGGATGTATTTTACTGTTTTATCGTTACTACAATGGAATGTGCTCTAAAGAAATCAGGGAACTTGTTCCCGAAACCCGCTCATTTGTACGAACAACACGTTCATCGTTAAGAGCGCATCCATTTGTGGTTGATATGCCAGTGGATCGCGCTACGCATTACAGAGAAAATTCGTTCTTTAGCCGAACAGTTCGCATGTGGAATAAACTTCCTGCAGAGGTCTTTCCTGTTACTTTCAGTGTGGGAAAGTTTAAATCGAACGTCCACAAACACTACTCCCTTTATCCTCCTTCCCATAACCAATTTTCCTAGTTCCGGCACAATGCATTGCATATGTAGGGGTCATCCCCTGAGTGCTGGTCCAAGTTAAAAAAAAAAAAAAGCTACTTTCAAGATTTTTTAATTAGACTATTACCTAGTGTTGCTGCTATAATTAAAACGAAGGCTGCATTAAAACTGTTTCCGTTAATTGTATACTATTGGCTTCATAGAATTTCCTATGACAAATATGCATGAAATGCACATTATTAATATTATTAAGAAGTGTTATTATTATTGCCTACTATTATTTATTTGTATTAAATTGTTAAGCATTTTCCCAATTAGAGAAAAAAATTTAATTGTCCATAAAGTGTTCAAATTTAATAATATATTTTTTACCTAATAGAAAACAAGAAACATTAAATCAGAAGAAAATGAGCTACAGAAATTCAAATATTTTCTTTAACGTTTTATCTTCCAACTGAACAATAACTAACTATTCATTTTGTTTCGTGTTATAGAAAAACACTTTTGGTCTTATTCACAAACGATTAATAAAGTTATTGTAGGTATAATGTTGGATTTTTAAGTATATGGGAAATTCGGTTTTAATGTACACATTGACTTAAGCGTTTGTAAATAAGGCCATTTAATTGTAAATACATACATACATATGTATGCATGTATGTAAAAAAATCATTTCAAAGTAAACACATACATACATATTTTAGAAAAAAAGATAAGTAAAATCAAATAAATAAAATTAAACGCAATACAATATCGTATCTCATGCCACCGCCACGTGATTTCGTAGTTGAACCAAAAAAACATTCACTTATTATTTTGCTTTTCTTAAAGCAAAACATAGATCGTGAAGAAATTAAGAGTATCGTTTGTAATTTTTCTTGTAAATAAAATATATAATATAAAATTATAAACCAGTATGAAAATTGTGTATTGTATTTTTTTTTATGATAGTAAGAATCAAAACCAGGTATGTCATTGAAAAAAAAAAATGTTTGCTAATATTTTGTAAAAAAAGCTGCCAAAATCCTTTGAATCCTACCAATTTCACTTAGCTATTTAAAAAACATAAATAATTTCATCTACTTACAATTAATTTTTTTATTTTGTGCGTATTAAACTTTTATAAAAATCTTTTTATGAACAGAAATACATAGTTAACGTGTTTCATTATTTTATGTACATATGTATGTATGTATGAAAGCTCTTTGCAAGGCATTGTGATGTTAAGTTTTATGGTATTAAATATTATTTTTATAAAGAAAGTGTGAATCTTCACCTGAGAGTACCAAATTTTACCTCAACCAATTCGATTTGAAAAGAATAATATTGTCTACAAAAATAGAACTATTGCTACTTTTTATGCTACGATTTTAAAGTTTATTTTGGGTATATCAGCACTACACTCACGCCCATGCACGCTCACGATAGAAAAAAGTTCACTCTCACGCACGACCTTATATTTATGGCTCACGTTCACGTGAGTGAAAAAAACAGTTAGTGAAAATCACGAAAACTCACGCTCACGAAATACTCACGAGAATAACACAACCTGCAAGTATTTGTACATTAAAATTTCTGAATGCAAATAGAAAAATCTAATATAGGTACAATTAGAAAATTCTGCAATAAAAGAGGAAAATTATGTTTAACTGAGAAATACACTTTTCTGAAATAATTTTTTAGTTTAGAAATACAATTATTCAATTTTGATATATGGGTAAGTACCGGAAACAGTCCACCAAACAAAATTTTTTGATAGTGATCCCACTTATTTGTTTTCTTTTTTTTCTAAGGAATATTATACTATATGTGTATATAATTGTTAAATAAAATAAATGTATTTCGATGATCATTAATGCACAAATTATTATCAAATCGTACCATACCTCAGATAATCAAATTTCATACCAGAAATTAACAATTTTGGCTGCCTTGCTAAACGTCTGTATGCAACGTCAAAGCAGTGTTAAAATCAAGCAATTCTATACTTTGTCAAAGTTTGCGCGGTTGCGTTTGGGAATACGTGACATTGTCGCAATGCAAAGCAACATGCCTTTAGGAAGGCAGCCTTTTATTCATATCATTACTTTAGTGTTATTGAAGATGGTCCGATCGAAAGCCATATTTCTATACATTCAATTCACTTCAATTTTAATGAAACAAATTTTGTGTTTACTATTTTGGAAACATTGAAATTAGGTATGAAAATTCGGAATAGAAATATAATAGAAAAAATGTAACGTGAGTCACGTAGGGTGCGTCACAAAATACAAAAAAAAATTTTTGGCTGCAAATAAGTTATTTTAGAATTCTCTGACATTCATCTTTTTTCAGGAACTATATTTTGTGTACTTCATTATGCAAAATTCGCAAAAAATTACGAAAACACACTTTAACTTTCAAAGTTACTTCCGTTTTTGGTAGTGTGCGTCACAAAACTTTGTGATCAATTATTTCGCAAAAAAATTACAACTTATATCCCACTAAACACCATGCAAGTCGAAAGTACCTCTTTTGAAAGACAAAAATTTTTTTATATATTAATGTGAAAACGCGTACGAATGTAGGATTCATCACTTAAAATTAAGATTACAATAAAGTTGCCTCATGTAAATAAGGAATAAATTAAATATGAAATTATGGAAAAATAATTACAGAATCGTAGACATGTTTTCACGTATAATGTAAAGATTCAGATTACTTTAACATGTATATTTAAGGAGCCTTTATACGCATCTTTACAATACAAAAAGAAACACCTTGAAGTTGTACAGTCAAATAAGGGTGCAGTTGGGTGAAGTAGTTAGTGTTAACATTGAATGAGAACCCTATCAAGAAATTAAAGAAACACCTGTCATGTTGACAGTTTACATATATATACACTGGTATGTGTATAAATTTCTAACCTAAAAATATATATTGAACAGAATCTTTCTTTATCATAAAATAAAAACTAAAACCCTTAAAAACCTAAAAACGTGTTTGTTTGTTTTCTGGACATTCCAATACAAGAGTGGCTGCAAATTTAAATAAATAACAGGTTATGGGCCCAGACTAACAAACAAACGTAAAATAAGCTGAAATTAAAAAATAAAAAGATGGAAAAACAACAGGACTATACGGAAATACAAAGGCTTAATAGTGAAGAAACCTTTGCCATGTGGAAATTTCAAGTCAACATTCTACTAAAAAGTGAAGGTCTATACGAAACTGTATACAACAAGGCGGCTGATGCGAAGACTGACCAAAAAAAGGATGCACAGGTACAAAAGATAATCATGTGCACAATAAACAAGAAATTACTGCCTTTATTAATGAGCTGTGAAAATGCAAAACAAATGTTTGACAAACTATGTGAAATTTTTGAGAAATCTGCTGAGCAACAAAAATGTGACTTAATGCAAGAGTTGTTCCAATATACTTTCAATAAGTCCAAAGACATGACATACCACATAAGTACAATAGAAAATCTTGCATACAGATTGAAAAACATCGGAGAAAAAGTGAATGACAACATGCTAATATCTAAAATACTATCTACCTTACCCGATACTTATAATACATTTACAACTGCGTGGGACTCTACACCAAAGTCAGAGAAGACCCTTAGTAATCTCACTGCTCGACTATTAACAGAAGAGAAAAGACTGAATAATTGCTCACATGATACAAAAGAAGCGTATTTCAACAAACTTCATACGTACAGGAATAAAAATTACTTCGAAAATAAAACATCAAGAGAAAAGTTCTGTATAATCTGTAAGAAAAATAACCATAATGAAAAAGACTGCTACCTTAAAAAACAATGCAAAATTTGTAAGAAATATAATCATACAGAGAAAGATTGTTACTTCAGAAAAGAGCATGAACAGAAAGATAGAAGGAAATCAGCTTTATTAACAACTAACAACACGAATATAAGAAAAGCAACAGAATTTGTAATAGACTCGGGGTGTACTGCCCATATGATAAATAATGAGAAAATACTAAAAGAAGTGAAGAAGGATTGTACACAAATATGCACTGCTAAAGAAAACGACGTATTGCGGGCCGAGAAGAAAGGAAAAATTGAGTCAGAAGATTTTATCATAAAGAATGTAATATATGTACCCAACTTAAACAAAAACTTGTTGTCCGTGAACGCTCTAACAGAAAATAATGCCCAAGTAACCTTTACCAAACAGAATGTCATAGTAGAAAAATATAATAAACAAATATTGAAAGGTAACAAAAATGAAAACGGATTATATACAATAAACCTAACTTTAAACGAAAAAGAAGAAGAAAAATCCTACATGACATTAAAAACAAATGCTGGCGAATGGCACCGCAAGTTAGGACATCCTGGAAAAGACAAAATGAAGAAAATGTTGCATATGGTTGAAGGAATGAAAATCAGTAAGGTTGAAATCAATAATATGCCCGATTGTGAAGTATGCATAGAATCAAAACAAACAAGACTTCCCTTTAGCTCAAACAGACTGAGAGCTAATAAACCATTAGAAATAATACATACGGATATTTGTGGTCCAATTTCACCGGCTTCATGGGATAACAAAAGGTACATATTAACTATTATAGATGATTATACTAATTATACAAAAGTATACTTACTAACCAATAAAAGTGAAACTTTTGAACATCTAAAAATTTATATAAAAGAAGTTGAAAGGCAATTAAATCTGAAAGTAAAAAAAATAAGATGCGACTGCGGTGGCGAATACACTAGCAACGAGATGAAAGGCTATTGCAGACAGAATGGGATTTTATTGGACTATACAATACCACATAGTCCCCAATTAAATGGAAAAGCTGAGAGATACAATCGTACACTATTTGAAAAAATACGGGCTATGATGTACGAAAATAATGTTGATGAAGAACTTTGGGGTGAAGCTGCAAAAACCGCTACTTACATATTAAATCGTATACCTGTACAAGGACAAAATATAACACCAACCGAAAAATGGACGGGCAGAAAACCAAACCTAAAATATCTTCAAGTTTTTGGAAGTGAAGTATACAGTAAAAACTTAGATTACCCACATAAACTAGACAAGCGTTGCAAGAAATACATTATGATCGGATATACAAATACAGGATACAAGTTATGGGATAGAGAACAGCGAAAAGTATTAGAAAGAAGAGATGTAGTATTCTTAAATAAAAGGTCCAATGATGAAACTGAAAATGATGACAACACTGTAAAAATTATAACTAGAACCAAAATTACACCAGTACAGGAGGAGAGAGATGAATCGGATAAAGGACCAGAAAGTGAATATAATATAGGAAGTGAAGAAAATGAACAAAATGAGGAAGAAATGAATAAACTTATAGAAGACATACAACCTATAGAAAACACAACACAGCGTTCGGAAGAAAATACAACAAAAACAGAAAGAAAAAAGATGAAACCTACTTACCTAAAAGATTATGTTACAAACATAGCTCACTGCCTAATTACCCAAGAAGACGTACCCGACACCTACGAGGAGGCAATTAAAAGTTTAGAATGGAAAGAATCAATAAACAAGGAACTGACAGCATTAAAAAATTTAGAAACCTGGAAAGAAGAAAACCCACCAAAAGAAAAAAGGCCCATAGACACAAAATGGATTTTTAAAATTAAAGATGATGGTACAAAAAAGGCCAGACTAGTAGCAAGAGGTTTCCAATTGAAAAGAGACGAACGTAAAGACATATTCTACTCACCTGTTGCAAGAACTTCAACAATAAGAATGTTTTTCTCGAAACCTATAAACGAAAATCTATCGATCAAACAATTAGACGTTCCAACCGCATTTCTGAATGGTAAACTCAAAACAGAAGTATATATAAATCCTCAAGGACTAGCATGTACGAAGAAAGCTCTCAGACTACAGCGCGCTTTATATGGGTTAGATAAATCGCCAAAATGCTGGAATGAAACAATTGATGAATTTGTAAAAAGGAAGGATTTCAGACGATCAGAATATGATTATTGTCTGTATTACAAAATTGACTGCTGGATGCTGATTTACGTTGATGATATTCTTCTAATAGGCAACTCAGAAGAAATAATAAGAGAAATTAAAAAGGAATTTAATGCAAAAGATTTAGGAGAAGCAAAGAAATTCTTAGGTATGGACATAGTGAGAGAGAACGATAAAGTAATATTGAAGCAGACAAACCTGATTGAAAAGATTCTAAAAAAATTTGAAATGGCTGAATGCAATGGAGTTAAAACGCCTATGGAGACCAACTTTAATATAACACAAGAAAACAAAGAAGGATGCCAAGAAGAAAAAGAAAGATACAGGGAGTTAATAGGATGTTTACTTTATTTAACAATAACTTCAAGACCTGATTTGACATATGCAGTTTCTTACTTAAGTCGCTATCTAGATAAATCTAACAATGAAACATGGAAAGCTGCCAAGAGAATATTAAGATACATAAAAGAAACTAAAGACAGAGGCCTGATATTTAGAAAAGGAACAAATAATGATTTGAAGGGATACTCAGATGCAGACTGGGCCAACGATAAACAAGATAGGAAAAGCATAAGCGGAGGTATAGTGCTACATGGTCAAAACCCTATAGCATGGTTCTCAAAGAAACAAAACTGTGTCGCGTTGTCGACAGCTGAAGCTGAGTACGTTGCTGCAGCTATAACAGCGCAAGAATTAGTAAATCTAAAAGGAATTAGTGAACATCTGAACTGCAAAGGTAATGCAAATCTTCTAGTTGACAATCAAGGAGCTATTTGTATGATCAAAAGCTATGAGAACTCGAAAAGAGCAAAACACATAGATATAAAATTTCATTTTATTAAAGATTTGGTTAACAGTAACAAAATTAATATAGAATATGTATGTATGTTCAAATCAAAATTTAGCTGACATTTTTACAAAACCTTTGTGTTATCAAAAATTTGAAAACATAGTAAACAATTTCATGTCATAACTTTTTACAATCAATTATAAATTATAAAAAAAAACAAACCTTGAAACTTGATAAACTTGAATTCATTTCAAAATAATGAATTATTAAATTTAAATAATAACAAAAATTATAAGTAATAGAAGTAAGACTATTAGTAACAGAGAATGTTGTTAAGATAGTGTTCTTATTGAATAATGAATGCCAACTTTAATTTTATTAAAATTAAACTTGAGGAGGAGTGTTAACATTGAATGAGAACCCTATCAAGAAATTAAAGAAACACCTGTCATGTTGACAGTTTACATATATATACACTGGTATGTGTATAAATTTCTAACCTAAAAATATATATTGAACAGAATCTTTCTTTATCATAAAATAAAAACTAAAACCCTTAAAAACCTAAAAACGTGTTTGTTTGTTTTCTGGACATTCCAATACAAGAGTGGCTGCAAATTTAAATAAATAACAGTTAGCGCATTGACTACAAAGTAAATAATGTCTAAGAACGTGGGTCATAACATCCAGCATTTTTTCAGATGTGCATTAGTATGCCATTGTATTTGTTGTTGTCGGACTGTTTAAGTGATGAAGGCATAGCACAGCAATTGATGTGGAGTATGCTAGCGGACATCACAGCGCCCTCCTTCGTCGGTATTGTAACAAATCGCCGGCGAAGTAAAATAATTAATAAAATGGTAACAGCTTAAAAATACATTTAATGTGCCTACTTGACATCAGAGGCGCTGCAACACTGATCTAAAAACTAACACAACGCGTCCTCTCTCACTATCCCTTTCCCAAAAAAGCTAACACTCCTACGGGTTGGTAGGCATACTGTATGTACATATGTATGTATCATGCGATTTCAAACTTTGTAGTTAAAATTAAATTTGTCAATTGAATACAACTGAAAATTCTTAAAGAATATATAAGTTTGCTTTTATTTTAAAGTTTTGAAGTGAAATTTAAAATTATGTACATATATATTTAAAATATTTTGATTAAAATCATTAATTTTCTTGCTTATAAGCAATATGTGTAAAATATTAAGATTAAGTATGATCTTGTACTTTAGCGTTAATAGAGAAATAGATTTACGCAGAAATAAAATTTTGTCAACATTTTGGCGTTGAAAAAACTTCTTCGATTGTAGCTGAGCTAGATGATACAGATCTTTAGCTCTTTTCCAAAAACTTAAAATTTCTAGGTCTTGTTCGTCTGTGTGAACGCGAATTAAAAAACGAAAAAGAATTGCAAATGTTTTTCTACCAAATGTTCGCCAGTCGAAACACGGACTTTTACTTTGACTCGTTCATTCACATCAGTACATTAATACATACCGGCATAACGTGGCATTGCCACTTGTTTTATGTCTTTATAACAAAATTGAAAACTACGCACTTATTAAAAATATGAAAAAAATTCCAAAATCAAAAAAATCACGAAACATACACGGAAAAAATTTACCGGATATCAGGTGTTTTGTCAGTTTAAATTTTTTACATTATAAATGAAGGCTGACGATAACAGAATGAAATTTCCTTAGCTTTTACACACCTTATATGCATTTTGCTGGGAAATTTGACAAGCACACTAGTGCTGTCAAAGTATTGAGTAGTGGTACCGTGTATCGGGTATATCCTTTTTTTGGTTACTCAATACTCAAAAGTAGTTACTCGATACTTTTAGAGTTTTAGATTTAAGCAAGTTGACTGGCTAAAATACTTCATAAAAATACATCACTGTATAAAAAACCACTAGGTGTAAGATCCTTTAATAAAATCAAAACTCAATAATTTTTTTTGAGAACAATTTAATAATTTCTTAAGTTGTTGTTAACGTTAAATTAAAAGTTAGCTTTACATTTATTTTTTATTTAATAACAAAACCAATAATAGTTGAAGATCTATTTTTAATTTTTGAAGAAACTACTTCAATTTGCAGATAAAAACTATGCTAAAAAACTATGATAAAAAAATCCGTTAAAAGTATCGAGTAGTACTGAGTACCCAAATGAAAAGTATTGAATATTGTTGAGTAATGAAAAGTAGTAGAATTTGCCAGCACTAAAGCACACTGTAATATAAGGAGGTTCTAAAAGTACCTTTAGCAAAGTTTATTAATTATCGTGTGTTTCTGGATGTATGGATTTTGTTTGGCAGTTGCGAAACGCAAATGATTTGTTGCACCTTGTTTAATAGGTAATGATTCCAATGTTAACTACGCTTAGGGTAGCCAGATATGTAATTTGCAAAGAAGTTTGAGACTTTTTTAAGCTAGTTGTTGCTGGTATTGGACTATTTATAGCAATTTATTAATTTTTGTTACTTTAGATTAATTAACTCAAATACATTATTATTCAAATTGCTAAATTTATAAATTTTGTGAAATAAGTCGACAACAATTTTCAAATTTTCGGCATACAATGCTCCTATTGTCGGTGTGTTATATTTCAATGAAGAAAATAATAATACATTGAGAAGAAATTCTACAATTTTTAAGGTAAAACCGTAAAAATGGCTTAAAAACTATGTACATGTTTTATACCTATTTGTACATTGCTGAACTCTTTTACCTATGTAAGTTCAATAAAAATAATTACAGTTTTTAGGAACTCAAACATATTGGTCAGTGCATACCGTCGAATTATAGATTTCGGAAATCAGTGCATTTAAGATGACTCCTCTAGAATCTCTACAGGATTTCGCAATAGAAATTGAGCGACTTGTGCAACTAACGTATGCGGGCGAAAACCATCCATCTTTGGATAACTTCAAAGAGGACCCGTTTGTCAACGGTTTGTGATCCGGACGTCAAACTTGCAATATGTGTGGCACAGGAGACTGCTAGAGCAATTTTTAAGCATTGAATATACAAGGTGCTAAAGAGGTGGTTGCGGAAAACGATAATATCCTAATTACAAGCATTATGGAGGCAATGAAGCAAGTTTGATCCTATTAACAAAACAAGAAGAGAGCTAAATGATATAACTGTGCTAAAGGCAGTCACTTCCAGCGAACTAGAAAAGGAATCAGATATGTGTCACCAACAAGGAATAATAAGCGGGTGAACCTTCAAACATAATAGGAGTCACTGATGAACTAAAACGAGCTAGCACTATGGCCCAAGAGTATGCACCCACAATCGAGGGCCACACAATCTCCATATCAGTGATTCAGTAGAAAAACAGCAACCTTACAGCAAGTGTGTACATCAACGGTGAAAAACACATTTTACCATAGATACAGTAGCGCCGCATTCAATCATGAGATCCGATGTAGTGAAGGGCATATGTGGGCCATTGAGAAATATGCGACTGCGCATAGCTAGAGGGGAGCCTGCCACTGCCTATGGTAAAATTGAAGTGAAGGTTATCGTCAAACATGTATTTATTATTGCCGATATTGCTGAAGAGGTTATTATTGGTGCCGATTTTATGATAATCCATGGCATCAATCTGCATATGGCGCAACAAGTTAGGGTTTGGCGTATCATGGATATACCTCTGGATATTGGCTATAAAAACCAGATTCATGTAAAAAAACTTGTTGCTGCTGAATATCAGAAGTTACCACCACATCCTGAATCAGGTTAAAAACCACAAAACTATGATGCAATAAGAGTAAAAGTTAATACTTGTAGTCATAAATGCAATTAATAAAAAAACGTCTGAAAAACTAAGGTGGCTGGAGATTTCTACCAAAAGAATCAACTCGTGTTTCATTATGCTTTTTTTATAAGAACTTGGGTGGACATTTTTGGTACCTGTGATTGGGTGAAAGATTGGCAGCTTCTTATAAATTTGGGAAAATAATGCTTCACAAGTGACGCAGTAAAAAATTGAAAACTCATAATCTATGAACAAGTGTTCTATAACCTATTTAACGCCTACTTATCTTATTTCATAAACAATTTTTTAAAATGTACATTTTGAATGATAAACACCTTAAGGAATGGTGATGACAGGTAAATAGGCACTGTAGGAGCCAAATTTAAGAATTTTTCAACTGTTATATCGGTGTAGGAGGCCCCTAAAGGGGTGATAACGGGAAAGTATACTTTGGATAAAATGTTAGGCACAACAAGCTAAAGAGGTCTGGCAGACATTTAACACCCTTTGGGGATTTCCAATCGGCTATCGGATTTCTAGGGGAACCACGTCTTGCTGTGTACTCCTAGCACAATAGGGGGTGGCTAGTTTTTATACAATTATATTGTAGAAACTATAACATCTCGTTATAAATCGACATTTTTACCGGGAAGAACCCAGAAATGCACCTAAAAAGTATATCAAACATAAACTTAGGCTAGAAATTTGAAATTATCGCTTCAAATGTCAAAAACAATATTCTATCAACAGAAAATACTTCACAATGTCGTCCAAAAATCAGTGGTTACGAAAAGTTTAAATTTAGAGAGCTTAGTAATTTGGAATCGCGTAAAATTTGTGCACTTTTAACTATAACCAAGTTCCGAATAATAAAGGGGTTTTTAACAAGAACTTTATTTTTCCTTTGTAGCAATACCAACAACAACAATATAGTTTTACCATTTCGATTTTTGACAATTTTGCTCGAAAATCGCATTAAAGTAATTAAAATCCACTATGAAAATAGTGGTTCTGCTAAAATTACATTTCGTAAAATTCATGATATTTTCGGACAACATAATCGACCGCTATTAAGAATTTGGTCGTTAAATTTAAGTCGAGAGGCTCGATACAAAATGTGGTAGCACCAACGGGTGTTCATCTGTAAACATCGCAGTCATGACCCACAGTATTGAAGAAGATCCAAATTTGTCGATTTCTCGACGTGCTCAACAATCGGGGTTATCCAAAACCACTACATGGTCAACTGGTTCACGAATTGAAGCCGACAGAGCATTCACATCGTCGTAGATTCGCTCAATTCATTCAGGAACAACCCGCTGGTATTTTTTTTAAAGCATTTTTCAGGCGAAGCATGCTCAACGCATGGTGCGCTATGTGGTCTGGAGGTGAGATTGTGCCGTTTTTTTCGAAGATTAGGCTGCAAATGCGGTAATGGTTAATGAATCACACTATCGTGAGATGTTAACAACTCAGTTTTGGCGTATTATTATTGACGTGGATATCACTGACATGTTGTTTCAACAGGACGGTGCCACATGTCACACAGCCAATGAAACGATCAATTTCTTGCAAACCAAATTTCACGATCGCATAGTTTCACAAAAATCAGCTGTTAAGATCGTGTGATTTAACACCACTGAATCATTTTTTATGAGTCACCAGTTTCCAAAAAGTGATTAAAAACTTTGATGAAAGAATCGACATCTGTCAGCGTGGTCGTGGTGGACATTTGCCAGATATCATTTTTCATTCATAATTGCCATAATACAATAAAAATTTGATCATCTTCATCTAAATTTTTTGTTTTATTTTGTTTTTGAAAACAAAGTTCTTGTTGAAAAATCCTGTACAAACGCGTAGATGAACCCGCTGGTAAACCTGGAATGGTTGCCTATTGGTCTGTAGTCATTCAACAACAATTAGAACAAGTTTGTATGTAACTACACCCTTTTTCCAATCAATCGATTACACAATAAATTTCAGAAAATATAAAAAATATATCATCGCATACTTAATGTTTCACTTTGATCAATTTCTTCACTCTCCTTTCGAGATGAGAGAGTTTGATTTAGTCCTAAAAGTAGCAAAATCAAATAAAGCCCCTGGTCAGGATAGAATAAGTTATGAATTTTACAAAAATGCCCCTTCTTGTTTTCTAAACATTAACGTTGTTTAATGTTATCTTCCTGCAAGAAGATATCCCAGACTCTTTCCGCAGCTCAATTATACAAGATTTTTACGGGCATATACTTAATCGTATTAACAGCTGCCATAATATCATCAATGAATATCAACCGGGATTTCGCAAGGATTATTCCACTGTACACAATTTGTTCAATTAAACCAGCATTGTAAATTTAAATTTTGGTCAGAAAAAGAACTTATGCACTCTTTATCGACATTTCCTCAGCTTTTGATTTCATTCCAGGAATCGCATTGTTTTATAAGTTATGTTATGCAGGTTTGTCTCTTTTTACAAAAATTGTACAATAACACTACTAGTCAGGCTTGGGATGGTAACACATTATCTGATCCATTCACAGTCACCCAAGGTGTAAAGCAAGGATGTTTTTTGAACCCAGTTTTGTTTTTCCTCTACTTGAACGACCTTCACGGCTACCTACCTGGTGGAATCTCTGTTGCTGGGACTATTGTACAAATTTTATTATACGCGGACGACATCGTTATCGTCTCTGACTCTTCAGAGGAGTTGCAGAATATGATAGATGCATTGTATGCTTATTGCAATCAGTGGCTTTTGAAAATAAATCTCGATAAGTCAAAAATTATGATTTTCAGAACAAGGTTAGCCAGGGTCTTTATTTGAACTTTAGTGACAGTCTGATCGATGTAGTAAATGAATACAAGTACCTTGGTATCAAATTAACTTACAATTTGTATTTTAAAAAACATCTCGAATCTAACCTTGCCTTATACAAAACCGCTATAAATGTCACTTGGTTAAGCTGCATTCACCACCTAAAAATTAATTTTTCAAACAAACTTAAAATTTTCCACACCACAGCAAAATCGATGATGTTTTATGGTGCCAAGGTATGGGGCTATCTTAACTTTGACGAAGTTGAAAAATTGTTGCGCTACTTTTTGAAAAAAATTTTATATCTCCCCAAAAATACCCTTAATTATATGATGCATATTGAAACTGGTCTTCCGTCACTTTTTTCGGAGACACTGAATTTACATTACCACGAATGCTTGCCGAGGAGACCTTTAGGCAGGGTAACTTTTGGCTTCCTCATTGGAGATTATTATGTATTGAATTTGGTATAACTGTCGATATTGAGATTTGGAGAACAAATATTAATTTCTTCCACACTCGTATTCTTGAATCTCTAAGAATCACTGAATACGAGAAATTTGTTGTAAGTGGCAAATACTCTAGATTTCATGATATGTACCCCCACACTTCAATATGATATTCGCCCATACTTTTGCGGTAGTAATTCAGCACACGTCGTGACGTTAGCTTGATATTAAAAGCTAGAACGCTTTTAGTGGAAACAATGTTAATATTTGCACACTCTGTAACTATAACGAATAGGAAAACACTAAGCATTTTATAGGCAGATGCTCTATATTTATCGTTTAAATTTTCTTGGTAAAAAATTACATCGTCTTTACAAATATTTATTATTTTGTTTAAAATTTAAGGATATCATCATCGTAATTCTTTAAATAAGTAGTTTATAATTTATATATTATATTTTGCCAATTAGACACACAACATTTCAAGTTATGTCTGACCATGATTTAATTTAAAAATCTTTTATATTATTTTTGTAATATGTTATATTAATTTTCAATAAATCATATACATATTTCATTCATTCATTCATACTTAATGTTGTACATCTAAAACATTTATTAGTTTAGTATATTTTTTATTCGACCTTATATTTTTTTCCAAAAGTTAACTTAATGTTTTATTCAGGCTCTAGGTCAAAAACTTCAAATAAAACAAAACTCTTCTTTTGTTTTTATTACAGACATTTTATTTTTTGTTCAATATTTCGAACACCTTCAGTGTTCTTCAGGAACTAAAAAACAAATTTTGATAAATAAAAGTCCACTTTTTTGAGAGTATTTTGTTTGCTAAAAGAAAAAGCTTATTAATAAAAGAGCTTTTGATTATTATGCGCGCAATTTTCGGTGTCTGTTTTGTAGTTCATACGTACGTCTGCGGGAGTATTTATTATATGCAGCATTTCGACTGTGTATCTTTTTTTATAATAAACATTGTCTATTTTTAAATGCATTCATATGTCGTGTATGTACATATGTGTGTACATTTATATCGCTATTGGTCAGTTTGAGTGAGCTCGTTAGAATATTTTATTATATTGCGCATGTGTGCGTTTGTTTGCATTGGATCATTTTCTGTCTGTCCTTCTCTACCGTCTAGCTTGTTATCTATACCTATTTCACACCCCAGTGCGTATATTTATGTGTATAAGGATACACAATTTCATTACACATACATATTTCTTATTTTTTTCAAAGAAAAAGGATCAGAAATTTAAAAAGAGGTTACAAAACCAACATGCATTTGCATTACATAAATGTATGAGATACATGGAAAATTCTTAAGCAAAGTTAAACACCTGTGCCGGTCTATCTCTTTTTTATTACACTTGTCCTTTCTGTTTTTCTTTTCTGTCTACCTTTTTTTATTGCAGTTCATCTTTTTTTATTGAAAAATTTTGAGTTGGCATTTTCATGAGTGTCTGCTCCTCTACCAACTTTCTTGTTGATCGCTTTCATTTATCGAAAAAAATAAATGTTTGCGATGCCGAGAAAATTCTTATAACGTAAATAGTTGTGATTGATGTTTTGGTTTTTTGCAGATTTGATTGTTGAAAGAAAATGAATCTAATAGAAAAACGAATTCAACATGTAACTGTTTATCAGCATACAGATGTGAAAATTGTATGACCGAATGTTGTAAATTTAAAGAAATTTGTTTACTATGAAAAATAAATATTTTCTTCATGGTTTTATAATATTGCTTTTTCTTAAGACATGCGCGAGCATAATTTAGTATAAATGCGAGTGTTTTTCAGAAATTTTTTTTAAACAAAGCTTAGAACAATCAATAACATTCTTTCTATTTTCAGCCTAATATAATAAAAATACATACTAAAATAAATATTTTAAATAAAACTAATTGATATACAGAAATATATATGATGTGTTTTTATTTATTATGAAGATTTTTTATCTTACTTTTTCAGTATACTGATATTTTCAATATTACATCTATGAATTCAATTATGAAAATATATGAAAGGATAAGACTCACTACTATACATTCTTAATTCCTCAATCATTCTCAGGAATAATTTCTTGTGTTCCTTATCGATATGACAACTGTATCCATCAAATAGATCCTTTAATTCAGCTGATGTGACCTTTTTTTAATACAGTTGATCTAGTTCGCAACAGAATACATAAATAACTAAACAAAAGTTTTAAATGTTTTCAATATTCTCTTTGTTTACATATAAATTAATAAAATTTCTATATAAAATTGCACTTTTTTTTAGCACACATTTCCTTACAACTATTTCTATGATATTTACAGATATTGATGTTAATATTACTTTTATATAACGTTGTTATATTTGGACAATTAAAGTCATCTAAATTATAGATATATATTTCCATTTCTCCAAGCAGTTGACTTAACCATTTTACTTTTTCAATTCCTTTAACATATATAATATGATAATATTCTTTTTTAAGATATGATATTATATATTCTCTAAATTCGTTGAGCGTTGAATTTCCATCATTCCAACATAATCCATGTAAATGATTGTACAACCATTTATTTGTAATCCTATCTTTATATGTTAATTCTGAATATTTAAAAGGCGGTAGAATGAGAAAAGTTTTAATCAACTCCTACAACGCAGACTTCCTTTGCGAATAAATTATTATTAATACAGAAACCCTGTACATCTATGACTACATTTCTATTTTGATTCATTATCTTATTATAAGTGAAAATATTTACAAAAAGTATTGTTCTTTTATTACTTTTTTAATATCAATAAATAAATCAAAAGTTATTTATGTTCAATTGTTTGCTTTCAAAAATAATCTTATAATAAAATCCAACTGAAATTTTTCTTATGTAATGAGAGATCCATAATGGTATCATCAGTGATATAGTTGTATATTTTAGGTAAAAAACAAAATAGCTCTCCAGTTCCAACATAATTTGTAACATACAATACAATGTCGCCAAAAATCGCCAAAAATTAAAAAAAGTCGCCAAAATATATTTTTGTTAAAAACAAAAAAAATATAATTTATGAATACATAAAGAGGTACTTTGTTTACTATATACTATTATATATACACTTAAAAACTCCTCAAAAAAATATTTTCTGACTAATATTAAAAGGTTGAGGTCTAAGTAACAGTAAATGTGGTTATAATATAACATTCACATATCCAAAATACTGTATACTTCATTTTCATCACATTCAATATCATCGTCTTGCTTTGAATACATAGTATGGGAATTGAATTTCTTCAACATTTCTTCAGAAGGTGTGAAAGATGTGCAACACATCTTATTAACATTCATATAATTTATAACTCTTAGTAAAGCGTCAAGTATCTCATATTGCATTCTATTTCTCAAACGAGTTTTAGTAGAATTCATTATTGAAAATACTCTTTCAACGCAGGCATTACTAGTTGGAATAACCAACATATAAAGTACAGCCAATGCAATTTCTTTAAAATGGTACGTACCAGCCGTGTCCCTATAATTATAAACTTTTGGCCAAAACTCGTGTAGATTAGATGGAATATCATCATTAAAATAGTCTTTCCAATTCACGAAAGGTAATTTTCCCCATTGTGTTTCATATACGTCTAATGGTACTTTAGGGTTCATAAAAACCTTCATAGACTCTTTAACAACAGCGAATTTTGTTTGTGCTAGTGAATTACCACATTTTAAAATAGCCAACAAAATCGCCAACCATTTCATAAATCGCCAAAAAATCGCCATGTCGCCAAATCAAAAATTAAGACGCCAAACAAGTTAGAAAATCGCCACGTTTGGCGAGAAATCTAACGAGAAATCACGTTTGGCCATATCTGACAACCCTGATACTAAACTGAAATGAAATGATGAAATTTATACGAGCCTGTAACAAGCTCGTATGTTGAAACACAAATTCTTACGAGTATGACGAGCATATACAAAAACAATATGCTGTATTAACTACACCGCAACTCGTTTTTAGGCGAGTATTTCAAATCAAAATGTCAAAATGACCACTCATTGCACAGTGGGCAGCTGGTGCTGTTTTATGTTCAGTTGTTCCGTTTTGATTTTTGTAGTTTGCAGCCAATCTTGTTCTAAGTTTTGTTTTTCTTGTACCTACGTATACTTTCTCACATTTTTTTACTCCGTCGCTACCACACGGTATTTTGTACTTGTCAAATTTTTCTATTATCGTTTTTGTATTTGTAAATAGTGAGTTCAAGGTGTTCGTAGTTTTTAGTGCAATACTCACGTTTTCTTTGTCATAAACATTAGAAAGTGCGATTCTCTCAGAAAAACCGGGAACATGTATTAATGACTTAAATAATTTTTCCGATTTTGTCGCCTTTGTCTTACTGATATTTTTAGATGTGTTTTTGACAATATTCATTGTCATAATGTACGGGAAACTATTTCTCATAAGTATTTCCTTTATTCTTTTATAATTTTCTTTGTGAATTTTTCATCACTTATGTATGTATGTACATATATGTACATATGTATGTAAAATTCTTCTTACAAAGTTGTGTGCTGTGTGGTTGTTGGTTTTTGATACCAGTCAAAGGTCAATGTATGTTGCTAACGTATAATCAGCATATCTAAAAACGGTAGTTTTCCATCCTTCTCTATTTCCTTGATAAGCTGGATTCGTCGATGGAAGCTTCTTCTTTCATTTAGTAAACAAAACACTCTTAAAAATGGACTTTTATTTATCAAAATTGTTTTTTAGTTCCTGAAGAAGAACACCGAAGGTGGTCGAAATATTGAACAAAAAAATAAAATATCTCTGATAAAAACAAAAGAATAGTTTTTTTTATTTGAGGTTTTTGACTTATAGCCTGAATAAAACACAAAGCATCTAAAACATTTCCAAGAGACTGTTCAAAAAACAATATCGCGAGCAGTATTTATTTGCTTTATAATAGTATCATATATGCCTTTGTGTACAGTTTGTAATTTTTTTACCTTTAAGTTTTGGACCTTTCTTTAGTAACACTGCATTACAACAAAAAGTTTTGAAATGAGATACCGACGGTTGTTTTCCACATCAACATTCATAAGGAATAACGTCTGCAAAAACTTTCGTTGGCTCTCGATTTCTTAAATAAGTAGCCGTATTTATCGCTTCGCCCCATAAGCTTTGTGGTACCTGCCCATTTCAACAAGGGGTCTGTTTGCACGTTCAGGGACAGCTTCTTTTGCGATGAGTAACTAACAGTCATTGGATAAGGAATGTGTCTTTCCAAAAATTATTCTTGAAATTTAGAATTAAAAAATTCTTTAACATTGTCACTACGAATATTTTTCATATGGCGGCCTGACTGCTTCCCCGCGTTCCTAGCAAAATGTTTGAATGAACCAAAAACATCACTTATGTTCTAGCCATTATTTGTTTGTACGCTAGAATAATTTTTGTACAGGCTTGCAGTAAGTTTGTTTTCTGCCCAAGTAAAATAATATTTATAGATTTAGTCATTTTTATATCAAGTCCTTTGACAATAGTTTTACCAGATAATTTGTTTATTATATGCCCAAATATGCTTTATTTACAGCGAATTGAACAAGATAAGGGTGTTTCCAAAGTAACGGTCGATTTTCGGAGATTTTTGGAGGTTTTGCTTAATTTAGGACCTACGTAAGTTCATAAATCGGCAGCAACCGAAAGAATTCATGAAAATGTAATTTCATTACTTTTTTGGTCATTAAAAAAGTAACGGTCGCTACTTTATAAATGTGCTATTTTCAAATTACGAAACCAAACACTATGTATTGTAAAATTTTGCACCGTATGTGTCAAGTAAAAAATCTGATTAAATCCTTTGAAATGTTTTGCTTAAGGAATGGGTTTATTTTCAAAACAAAGAAAATTAGTTACCAAAGAAAATGCAGTTGTGGGACACACCCTACATTGCTTAGAGTGAGTGAGTGCACACTATTTTGTTTTTTTTGTTATATTACCAACACCTTGAACATAAATTAATTATTTCGTCCGGAGCCCGGAAATACTCTTTATTATTTATCATATGTGACCAGCAATGCCTGAATGAAGATTTTACCTTTTTACCCATCACCAAAAAAATGTAGAAAAGGAATATATAATTTTGTCATCCCATGTGTAATTTCTACATTATTCATTTAAGACCCCATAAAGTATATTTATTCTGGATCCTTATAGATAGAGAAGTCGAATGAGCGATGTCCGTCTTTACGTCTGCTATATTTGGTGTAATAACCAAAAAGGCCTCACGCAACATATATACCTAAATTTTGGACCATTCTCTTGGAATTCGTCGTAGAACTATCCTATTAGAATATTAGAAAACTCGCTCAAATAATTCATGAGATATAGCTAAAACAATTCTGTTACGTTTTGTATTGCCCCAGCTGTACTACGGTCGATTTTATGAGGCAGATCTTTTATGTACAGCTCTAGGAAGGTTTCTACTAAAAATAATGAAAATCAGTCCATTAATAGCTAAAATATGGGCAAAAACGGAATTCGAACAAATTTTTACTTTTAAAAATTTCATGTAAACATTGTTTGTAAAATTTGTGTTGAGTTTCAAACCTACAACTCATTTCATACTATTTCGGGCGTTTAAGTACATAATATTTCTTATTATTTTCAAATACTTTTAGTCATAAACGATTAATAAAGTTAATGTATGCATTAAAACTGGGTTTCCCATATAAAAATCTTACAATAAACCTACTATAACTTTATTAATCGTTTGTGAATAAGGCCATTAAACTTGAAAAGTCTTGATAGAAATTGGTGTGGTTGTTGTAATAAGGAATTTTACTCTTTTTATGCCATACAGTCGCATATTTTTAAACACATTTAAAAGTACGTTAATATATTATAATTATAGTGCCATGCGTTCACGTATTCACACATTGTATGTTTTTATAAACATGACAACTAAACATATCGAAACGGAAATATTTTTTTTCTTGAAACTTATTTCGGTGTTATTACTCGTAACAAAATAAGCGTGCATATTAATATGGATGGTTTTGAGCTACGAATAGTATTCATTTATTTGTTTATTCTGTTCAGTTTTCCCAAGTGATGATTAATTATCCAAATTTAGAGCAATTTTTTTATGTTCAGATGCGGAGCGTACTTGCAATATTTCAGAATACGGTATTTTTATTATAATTGGAGAAACGACTACAAGAAGGCGATATTTGATATACATAATACATCCTAATAAATAAAATCATTTAAAGGGTAATATTGCCTTCTCGTAAGCGTTATTTTAAAAATCGGTTGTGTATATTCTACGCTTAAAAATATTTAATCACGCCAGCGTTAAGATTGTTAGCCTACATACAATTACAGTGGGTCCATTGCGGCAATCGTCAAATTTGATTGCGTTCATGAAATTTGCTACATGTGGACCTCGATTGCCATAAGTGGCAATCCATTGCAAAATGATTGCTCAAGTGATTGCTTGAGCAATTATTGCCTATCCATATTTTGTCATTTCTCTTTTCTATAGCCAGTGCATTTGCAAAATTGAATTTAAAAAATCTAAAAACTGCATATTTATAAAAAAAGCGTAACAGAGTGGAAAACCGAAGAAATCTTTAAAGTTAAATACTTTTACCAACAATTCACATGTTTATGTATGTTAGCGGAGAATTTGCCGCTGGCCCTTGGGCGTGATGTAAATTGTGGCTGCCGGTTAAACGTTAGATCAGCGTATAGATTTTTGGGTGGTTGCGGCTCGCGGGATTGTGTGTTAATCGCAATGCTTTTCTTACAATTTAAGTTGCTATTTACGTGTTGTGTTGTTATGTGTGCATAATTTTGTGGCACATCGTTAATAAACGTGGAATAATTTGTATTTTGTTTTTGTGAGTTATTTTTAGGGTTTAGTTGCTTTGTTAAATTTTTACTTGTACTTACATGTGTGTATGGAAATGTTCCTGAAGTAGCTACTAGAGTATTTTGTGGACATGTGTAGTACGTTATATCGTTGGGAAACGTTTGACCATTTTGACGAGGTGCAGTAGAGGTGACGGGTGCCTTGGCAATAGCATGTTGTTCAGCTGCATCTGGTTGATTATTCAGCCACTCACGTACAGAAGTAATTTCTGAATTTGTATCGCTTTCCCCTTCATTTGCCTGTTCGAGAATTTGATATTTTTTACGGATGAATTCTCTTTCTAGTTTGGTGTCCTCGTGTAATCGTTGTAATTCCAGTATGTGTTTTCTTGAATGTGATGCGTTTGAAACGTTGCTGCGTTTTCGTTGTTGTGTAAACTTGTTACAGTTATGGCAAAGCCATGTTTCTTGGGGTTGATTATCGTTGACACTAGCGCATAGTAAATGAAAGGTTGACTTACATGAGCTGCAGGATATGATTATATTATTGTCAGACTTATGGCAGATTTCACATGCGTTTGATTCTGTGGTTAGCTTTTCTGTTTGATCTGGAGTGCTTGTGGTGTTAAGTGGTTGACCCTGTAAAGAAGATGAAGAATCCATAATAGGTATTGGGACTTACGGTATATCAGCCAGGTGGGTTTCTTCAGTAGTCCAAACGATTTATGGGCACCAAATCACACGAAAAAGAAAAAGAATTTTAAATATGTTAGCGGAGAATTTGCCGCTGCCCCCTGGTATTAAGTTTGTAGATTATAAACGAAGAGTTTTTAGTTCAAGCAAATTTCAAAATTAACTTTATTTTTTATTTAATTTTTAAATTACAATATTTTAACTCTTGTTAAAATTCTTTTTGTATTTTTACCAAGAGCTGTCTTTTCTATCTGGTTTGTTCTAAAAACCAAGAATTAAAAATATGGCGTTTTAACTTTGTAAAACGCGGGATAATTTGTTTGACAATCACAAAACTATTCATAAAAAATTCACTCAAAAAATATGTATGAATGTATGCGAAGTTTGACATTTATTACATATATAGCATAAGGCGTGTAGTTAACAATAATAAATTCAATTGTGGCGGTAACAATGTATATAAAATAATAACATATTCATATAACAACTCACTTTGCAAATTTTGAATTTGTGACGAAGCAATTTTACGTCGCAGAGTTGAACCTTCTGAGTTTTTTCGTTGCAAAAATCATAAGTTTTAAAGTAACATAGATATTTAAAAATATTAGAAAGCATTTGAAAGAAGACTCCTCTGGCTTCAATATTCAACCTGATTTGCTCGGTCATAGGTTAGCCGCGGCTCTGTGCACAATGTTGGCATTTGACTGTATTTATTACAAACCTCATAACTGTAAAAGTAATAAAGATATTTTTAAAATCTATAAAGCATTTCAAAGGTAACCGCTTTCGCTTAAAAATAAGTGACCTGCATGACCATAGCCCCACAGAGGCACTATGCACAGTGGTTTTTTCGTTGCAAAAATCATAATTTTTGAAGTTACCAAGATATTTCTAATGGTTAAAAATCGCTTGAAGTTTAAATCCTTCAGCTTCAAAATACGTGCTCCCGCTATATGATAGGCACTGGGCACGGTGACACCTTTTGACCTTTTTTGTCGCAAAAATCATGTTTTTTGAAATAATGATATTTTTAAATTTTAAGAAGCATTTAAAACAGAACTTCTTGTGCTTCAAATGATGTTCTCATAAGGAAGTCTATAAAATGTTAGACTAATATTATATTTTTTATTTACACTACAGATACACATTTGTGAAATATTTTTAATATTAATGCTATATAATAAATAATGATATTAAATTATTTAGTATATTTGCTTCAAACTTGTATATATTTTTGTTCGTTAGTTTTCTATAAAATAGTCATTATTATTGGGAGCGATATCTAATAGACTTAACATATCGGAGCTATAATTATGTTTTTTCAAATCCTTTCAAGATCTTACACGTCTCCGTGATGAAATTAGTGGATCTGAAGAGGCCGCCAACATATAGAAAAAGTCCTCATTCTGTCTAATCAGTGAAATTTCGCAAGTATTTGTGTATCTAAAGCGTTTGTAGTCTTTGTTTTTCCATTCCTGGGCTTCTTCTGATAATTTTCCGATTGATAAGCATTGATATTCAATTAAATTTTTACCATGAGCCAAAATATTATGGATCCTAAGTAAGTAAGTTTCTTCTCAGGGTACATTAGAGCCAAAAGTTGGTCAGTTTTTGATGCATAATCATGAAACTTTGAGCCATTTACCATTTCTCTAGAGTTTATAACATTTAGGATAACTGCCAACCTTTTTATAATATGATTGTTGACCCCAGTAATTTGGGCTGTTACCTCATCATTTTAAAAAAATGCTCTTGGACATATTACCATCGTTATTATTTCCATACCCCTGCTTTAGGCAGTCTATTGTCAGTCCAAGCTTTTTAAGAAATTCATTTTGTATAATTTTTTTCGAGCAGATAGTTTTTTTTGTGTTGCGTTGTAGCCAAAACATTCTCTTTCTCGCAGAATTGTAAACGCTGCTCCATGAACCTAGTTTTGGCATGTAACGAAGAAATTCCATATTTTTGCTCATCAATTGAATCATCAACATTTTTAAAGTCGTTCTGGGACTTTTTGCAAATCGCACACTTCAAAGTTGACGAAGTATCTGTTATTACATTTAATACTTTGCCATCGAACATTGTAACACAAAATTCATAATTAATGAAAACAGTTTTTCCATTCTTCATTTCAAGAACAGAAGGCTTTAGTTCAGAAATTTGCTTTTTTATATCGTTTACTGTAGATTTGATTGTTTCTGAAGACTCCTTTGCATATTTAAAAAATATCGGAGGGCAAATATGAACTGATGATGGGCGAGGATTTTTACAATGCTCAGAGATTTCAGTTTTCAGTCGTAAAGGAACTATAGAAGCCATAAACATATTTGCATCTGTAATAGTTGTGTCATCTGTCGATATTGTTTGTTTGTAAGCACTTTGACCGGATGATCCATTACATCCCCACTTATTTATCAATGTAAGACTATATGGAAGTAATACTGCTTGCTTTTCAGGCAAACTTTTGATAATGCGTTTGGCTATATTATCCATTAAGTCTTGCAGGTTACCGATACTTCAATAACCTTTACATTAGATGGCACTGCTTCTTTTTTGGTAGATGTAATCTTTTTGTATCCAGGAAGAATATTCACATTATGATTCTTTAAAAAGTTTCGTAAAATATAATATTGTTCCAAGTCCATATATAACGCTAAGGCTTCTTCTCTATTATACTTTGTTGGTAAAACATTTTGAGGAGTTGGAATACTCTCTTTAATCCTCTGCAGTCGATCTGGCTTTGCAAGTGCCACAGTTTTTGTAATGTCATGCCTTGATTTATCTATTACATACTTAAGACATAATGCTTTAGATATATCTTTTGTGGCATTTTGAAGTTTACGTTTTTTGTGTACTCCGAACACTTGTTTATAGTTTTTGCAGGTCTTCCTCTTCTGCTGTCAGAAGATGTATGCAGTTCTTCGATGTTTTCAAAAGTTGTTACTCCATTTAGCCAGTCTGAGTTCTTTTCCATTTAGCGAGTCTGAGTTCTTTTCCATAAAGGTTTTTGTCGTACGGTTGGAGGCATGCCATTTTTATTAATTTCCAAGTAAACGAGTGAATCTTAATTTTAACATCCTTTTCGTGGTATCCTGGTAAATCATGTAATTTTTCCACAATATTCAATTTAAATATATTTTCATTATGTGAGTTTCAGAATAATTCGTACAATTCTGAATTTTGAAATGACATTTCGCACTTAAAAGTAAAATTGTATAAGTTCTGGTACTGATCACTACTTTTACAAAGTAAAAACCTAACTGACTGCATTACACAATTGCGGTGTAATTTATACCCAGAAATAAAAAAACGTTTAAACTACCTGATTTGTGAAACAGAAATCCAAGCCTCAATTAACTGGGTTATACAACTGCAGTTTCTATTTTACTCAGTATAAAAAAAGTTATAAAACCACCTGCATATAAAAGAGAATTCAAGAAAAATGCATGTGATTGTAACAGCTTTCTTCATATTTCAAGAAAACCTGTAATTTTTTGTGGATAAAATTAGTTAAATTATTTAAAGTATTACCTAAATATAGGGTCTCTGAAAAACGGCAACTGCCGAACAAGTAGGGCATCTGATGAATATTTTGTTACCTTTTTTAATAAAAAATAAACATACCTTTAAAACAATACCAAAAAAGTGATGATCCAACGGAAATTTTTCTGACACTTCAATTCTAAATTTTTTTTAAATATCACCTATTTTTGGTTTTCTAAAAAAATGTTGACTCTAAGGAGCTACACCAGCTATAATTTTAATGCAATGAAAAAAAAACGTTTTTGAATTGGGATCAGTAAGAACTTCTTTATACGATGTGTTCATTCATTGTACAAAATTTTTTCATAAAATTTTTAATTTTTGCCATGGGATTTGGGAAGAGGCGCTACAGTGCTACGTTGCAATAACGGAGCGATATTTATATGAAGTTAATTTTTATGTTTTACTTTAATTTTTATATTATTTTATAACATTTACGTGAACTTCTTTTTTAATCAAAATCAAAACTTTTGTTTAACAATTTTCTCACTAAAACAACCGGTTGACCGATTTTTCCTGAGTTTTAACAATCGTAACCATTTTTTTTTTAATTTTAAATATTCGAACCACAAAATACTAACAGACATGTAAAATTTAGCAGATGCAAATGCTCCAAATCATCTGAATCGCTGGACAGCGTAAAAAAACACATATATGAAATACAAAATGCTACAAATAAAAGGATGTAAACAAAATAAAAATAAACAACTTTTACACAAAAACGCTTGTATATACTAAAAAAATTGTGATTTTTTAATTTGTATTGAACTAAGAAGTCATTGATAATTGTGTAGTATGGTTATGTGGTGGTCTTTTATTTTATTTATTACTAAATAGTACAAACTTTTCAAACGCACACGAAAAACAAGTAAGAGAGATATATTTGGCTGTGCCGAATCTTATATACCCTTCACCATAGTATGGAGTGACGAAAGAAGTCACAATCACGAAAATTCACGCCCACGAAATACGAAAAAAAATTAAAAAAAACGATTTAAATGGAAAAAATTACATTAAAGCAAAAAAAAATTGCCACTCACCGTCTCACAGACGCACCATCATGTGATGGAAACAAAAAATTGACACGATCACGCATTATTGGTTCTATTGTCTATTCCATAGTATAGGCTGATTTCATAAACACAGCTTGCAAAGCAACACTGGAAGCATGAGTTCACAAGGCATTCTAGTGTTGCTTTGCAAACTGCGTTTATAAAGTCAGCCATGAATTATGAATTCCGTAACAAATTTGTAACAATTTCTTGCCTGGGGTGCATTATAAAAATATTAACATCCCCTTATTAGAACTTATATAATTGTTCACACATCCAAGTGTTTCAACGTCTTTATCAAAAAGCCAGTGGTCTTCAACTAAACAAAGAAATGATTTGAAACGTAAGAAAAGGTTTAATAATGAAGAAATTCTCTTAAAATAGATAAAAAATATCCCCAACTATTACATAAATCTGTTAGTCTAATGATTAAAATGTTCCAGTATTATTTTGATATTGAAAATAGTTTAAAGCTATCAACAATTCTTTAAAAAGATCGAACTTTTTCAAATAAAAAGTAAAAGTAATAAAAATAACTAAAATGTATCAAAAATTAAATTAAAAAAATTAATAAATGGTTGGTCAGGATTTTAAACCGTACCCTACCCGGTGGCACGGTTTCGAATCCTGAACACCATACAATGCTAATTTTTTTTAAAGATTTTTTGATACATTTTAGTTGTTTTTATTACTTTTACTTTTTATTTGAAAAAGTTTGTTCCACAATTTATTTAAAAAACCAGGGCACAATTTCATTTGTAAAAAAATTTTTAATTTTTGCGTTTCTTCCCATTTTATGAACGATAAAATGTTTATTTTTTAAAAATATCCAATATGTTATCAGATAGGCTTTTGTACAGTGATAAAATAATTATATAATGAATTCAGTAAGTTGTCGACGTTTTTATTTGATATAATAATAACACCAAATATAAAAATAACTTGACGGTGGAAGAAAAAATATTAAATTATGAAATATAAAAAAATTTTTTTATTCATTATATTAATTTAATGTTTTCTTTGAAACTCGTATGATGTACGTATGTATGTAAACTAGTGGTATTCTGATAGTTGTACTGTTGTTTACTTATCTGTATTGCGGTTGGACCAGACGATAAAGGTTTGGTTTACTATAACCACTATATTTCTAATATATTCTGCTGCTAAGAAAACAGATGGATTTAATTAAAAACATTTTTTATTTAAATCTTCTGCGTTTACTAAGTAAGACAGAGAACTAAATATGAAAAATTACGATAAAATCGCAAACAGAAAGCTTTTTGCTCTCAAATCCAACCCATAATTCGGCTTATTTTCGTAATATTTTACCATTAATCCGCGTCCAATTCCGTAGTGTGTGCCATCGACAATGCGATATTCCGCAAAACTATGATTTTTTAGGTATTTTTAATGAATGTAAGACCAGTTAATTTTATGAGAATATGAAGAAATCAATTTTTTATCTCCTAAGATCTTAACTTATCATTTTGTAAATGTTGAATTGGGGAAAATACGAAAATATGCAAAACAAAATTAAATACAAATGTGTATGCATATACTATTTTTAGAAATTTTCCCCAAACATTCCGATCTAAAATCCAAAGTTCATATGTATGATATGTACGATAGGAACTGATTGTTTGAAAAATATTTGATGAATTGCGAACTATTCTTAGAGTACATTTTAATTAAGCTCACATTAAATTTTTCAATTGGATAATGCAATCTAGAAGCTAATTATAAATTTGTGGAAAGTAGGTATTTGCAATACTTTTATTCAAAATACAAATGCATGTAAAATTTTTATTCCAAATACAAAATAGTTTTTAATAAAAGTTAAATTTTCACAATGGAAATGATATTTTTTTAAGTTTTTTACTTCTATAGTTTTGCTGTTTTTTAATCAATATTGAATCATACAATTCTCCTAATGTTTGCATATTTTTAAGAATTTTTGGCATTTTAGAGATTTTTACAAGATTTTTGGCTGTCTATTGCCAAAAATATGATTTTTTTTAAATAAATTTTGGGAATATTTTATAGAAAGGCAATTAATTGAAGTGCTTTTGAAGATTAACTCACTGATGTTACAGAATGAAAGAAACATTTCTTATCAAATTCTAGCCGGGAAGAGATTTTTCTGCTTTGTTATGTGTTACTAAGTATCCACACAACATTTTAATTGTCAAAAAATTTTTTATCACATTGTACAAATATAATTATAATACCGGGTTCTGATATACTGCAGGTACACTCTGCACCTGAATATAGAAAATAATTAAAATTACACAAGTATAAAACAGGATATAAGCATCAATTTTGCCTTTCTTCTGAAATCATAAATAGTCATAAAAAATTAAAAATTAATACATTTTTAAAACAAAACTAATATTCAATTTCATTGATTTTGTGTATCTACTCGTACATAGTGTCTTGACGATCCATTACATTTCTTTAATATAAATAATATAAAAAATAATTATGGTTATTTATATACGAAAAGAAAATGTAAGCGATAAAAAATACTGTAATATGCATGCATAATATTATACTAATAAACGTACAAAAAAAATTAAAGAAACAAGCAAAAACAAAACAACAAATCTTTGCTTTTCGATTTTTTAAATATGCCATGTATACACACAATGTGTACATGTGCTCCTGAACGCATTTCAGTATTGATGTATGTGTGACAAAAAAGGGTAATTTACACCAACCACACAAATTTCCATCAAGAATTTGGAATTTTACTATTTTATAATAAATAAGATATATTATGTACTTAAACGCGTAAACTACTATGAAAAATGCAACTGATCTGTAGTGTATAAGAAGCACTTGTGACTACCAACCAGTAGGTTGTAGGTTATTGGTATGAATCCCAAAGCAACTTTTTCAAAAAAATGTTAAAAGTAATATTATTTTAGTCGTTAATGGACCGACTTCAATTATTTTCAGTCTAAACCTTCGTAGAATTCCATACCAGAGATCTACTTCATAAAATTGACCGTAGGACAGTTGGGGCCATAAAAAACAACAGAAAAGGATATATAAAAAAGTCTTTTGGCTATATCTCATTAATTATTGGGCCGAGTTTTGTTGTTATTTCAAAGCGAACAATTTTTTGAAAAATTCCAAGAGAATGGTATAAAATTTATGTGTCTATGTTGTGTGAGGCCCTAATTCTACCTACACCAAAATATAGCAGACGGACATCGCTCATTTGACTTCTCCAAGGATCCAGAATATGTATACTTTATGGGGTCTTAAATGAATAATAAAGAAATTACATACGGAATGACAAATCAATATCTCCTTTCCAAATTTTTTGGTGAAGGGTATAATAAAATGAGAGAAAATAGCATGCAAATAATTTTTTTATATCTTTTCCGTCGCACTGTGGCTGAAAATCGTTTTTCATTGGCCAAAAGTCAAATTTTTTTTTGTCACCGATTTTTAAAATTTTTACGCCCTTTTGCAGCTAATATATCCAGATTAAGGTAGCCAAAAAATTAAAATTAAATTGATAATTGTGAGCGTGGCATGCTGTCAAACTCAACGGTTTTTTTTAATTTCAGAAAAAGGTGTTTTTCTGTTGTTTTTTTATCAAAAATAAATGATTACTACTCGCAAGCTAACATCGATAATGGCCTGCGGTCTTTTTTATAATGTTGGTAGGATTATAGTCTTTAGTTTTTGTAAGTGGTCAGAGCTCTAGCGTTTAATATTAAGGGCGTTACGGAATATTTATGAAACTACTATATTTTTCTCAAATTTAAACTTTAGTAGAATAGAACTTCTAGGGAACAAAAGGGAACAAGAAATGTATACCACCCGGAGAAAGGTGAAAGTGTCCTCTTTACCGCTATATATACTTTTGCACCCGTGACGAGCCGTGTGTAGAACACTTTTTTCATTTTAATGAAATTACTCCAAAGTACTCGTATACAATGGTGTATATAATTTTCACTTTTTTGCCTAAAAGTTTATGTTTTTACTTTAGACTACGTAAAACTAAAAAAATTAAATATAATACCTGCGAAAGGGTTTAATGGCTTTGTTTTGATCAGCAAAAAATAAGTCATAAAATTATCACAAATTATCACAAAATTCTACAGTAAACATATGATCTGTTTCTAAATTTACCTGTTATCAAATGTTAGGGTCAACCAAAGTCATAAGCAATTTTATAACAATAATCGGGACATTAAACCACTAAAAATAAAAAAACAACCCAACAACAACAACAAATATTGGCGAGATACTAATCAGTTTTACCTGATATTAAGGTCTGGACAACATGTGCAGTTTTGTGCAATTTAAGCACTACCTGCTATGAAATTAAAGATCAATGTGTGAATAACATGTATCTAAAAATGTATAAAACTACGGATTCGATAAGGGATTACTCAGTAATAAGTTAATCCTCTAGGTGTACGGATAAAACATAACAGACGCAAATAAAAATATTCAGAAAAATATGAAGAGCTTCAGTTATAAAGAACTGGCGGAAGAGTATTTTAGAAACAAAAACCAGGAAGATGTTCTTAGTTACGTTAAAATAAAATTAAACTTAAATTCGTGTAGCACCGAAATGGAAGAGGAATTATCTAATTTCGTCAAAGCACTAAAAAAACGCTACAAAGAAGTTCGCTACAGTAAACAAAACTTTTATATAAAAAGTGCAAACTGGTTAGAGGGCCAACTTACTGTCGCTGCAGAAACAGCAAAGCAAGATAAGGCTGGAAGACCACGCAAATCATTAATGGGCAACTGCAGCGATAGATCTAAGAGGCGGAAACTTAAAGATATTAACGATGCAATTGGTTGTACAAATATAAAAGAATCTTTCCTACATCAATTACGATCACAGAACCAATTAACAAAAGTGGATATCATTGAAAAAGTTGTTAAAGCTAGTCCAGTGAGAACAAAACGGATTCTTAACAGTATACCAACTCCGAGTGATGCAATACAGTACACAAATGAGGAGGCATTAGCATTATTTCTGGATTTGAAATTAACAAAACAGCAATATATTAAGCTCAGACAGCGTGCGATTGAAAAAGGCTCAAATATGTATCCAGCATATCATCACATAACCGCTGCTAAAATGGACTGTTTGCCATCAAAGGACACTATTACAATCACACCAATTTCGGCAGAGGTACAACTACAATCTCTACTTGATCACACAGCCGAACGCTTGCTACAATCAATAACAGGAAATGAGTTAAAGAAATGTGGAAACACAAAGTTAATTCTTTTTTGTAAATGGGGATGTGATGGTTCTTCGGGACAAAAACAATACAAACAAGCTGTATGTGAAAATATATCGGACTCAGATATGTTCATGGTATCATTTGTACCATTGCGATTGAAAAAGATTTTGGAAGATTCAGAGCCTTCAACTAGTACAACGCAAACAATGAATATTTGGAAAAATGAGACACCATCTTCTACGAAATACTGCAGGCCAATCAAATTTGAATTCAAAAAAGAAACTCATGATGCCATTCACAAAGAAGTTAGTGATATCAAGACCCAAATTGCAACACTACAGCCATTACAATTACAGTTGGATGGGCAGCAAATTGAAGTAAGCTACCAATTAGTGCTGACAATGATAGATGGAAAAGTAGGTCAGGCTTTGACTAGCACGAAGGCTGCATCCAGCTGCATTATATGCCAAGCAACATCAACCCAATTAAACCAAATAACGACAAAATCATTAGATAATACCGATGCATATGAATTTGGATTATCACCACTACATGCAAGAATACGACTTATGGAACATATACTAAAAATCAGTTATGATTTGAATTTCGGGTCTTCAGGATCAATAAGAAACAACAAAACCAACAAACAGTTAAGAAGTTCAAGAAAAGAAACATCTTCAAGATGAATATCGCAAATTGGATTGATTATAGATCAGCCAAAACAAGGGTCAGGCAATACAAATGATGGCAATACCGCAAGAAGATTCTTTTCAGATCCAGAAACAGCATCTGAAATAACAGGAGTGGATTTAAACCTTATTTTCAGATTTAAAATAATCCTAGAAGTACTTCCGTGCAATGAAGAAATTGACTCTAGAAAATTTGGAGATTATGCAAAGGAAACTGCAAAAATATATACAACCAACTACCCATGGAGAAATATGTCTGCAACAGTTCACAAAATCCTTTATCATGGAGAAGATGTCATTAAATATCATTTGGTGCCACTTGGAGATCTATCAGAGGAGGCTCAGGAAAAAAGGAACAAGGATTACAGATTTTATAGAGAGCACAATACTAGAAAAATTTCAAGAAATTCAACAAATGAAGATCTATTTAATATATTATTGGCAACGTCAGATCCGTTCATCTCCAGTATTCGAAATCAATGGAAAGTGGAACATCGGGATTTAGATGAAGAAGCCAAAAAACTACTAAAGAACAGAAATAGCACAGAACAAAATATGGAATATTTGCAATCAATATTTGAGTCAAATGAATAATAATTATAATTGCCTTTCATTGTTATTTAAGTACGAAAAACATAATATTAGTAAAAAATAATAATAAACAGAACCTACCATTGTTGCAAATGCTATTAAAATTTATTGCAGTTTTTATTTTTAAAATGTTTTTAAAATTATCAAATTTGACAGCAAAAAATAATAAATATTTCTGTAGTAATAGTAATATTTTTAGATAATATTATTAACGTGTTTTTTTAAGTGTAACTATTCTTTGAGTGTAAACAAATTTGCAAATTTGTCAGCAAAAAATTTTCAATTTTTCTGTAATAACAAAATCTCCAGTTGATTTTACTATTTTTTTCAGTGTAAAATTTTTTTTAAGTGTAACATTAAAAAAATTCCATTATTACAAAAAATATTTATAATTATTATTAATTTCCAAATATTCAATTTTTTAATAAATAAAAAAATAATAAACCCATATTTCACTCTAAAAGTAAAAAAAATTCAAAAGTTCAACTTTGACCTAGAATTCCTTAAAAAGTCCTCAATCAATTTTAATGTAATTTAAACTGAGTCAAGCTGAACTAAATATCTATCCAATAAAATAAACATTACTTCAATATTTTGATCGGTTCAAAAGTTACAGAATTTTGGCCAATGAAAAACGATTTTCAGCCACTGTGCGTCGCTTGTGTGTTAGAGTGAGTCGCAAATAGCGCATTTAGAGATGGGATGTTGAGTGACTTTTCACTCGCGCTCACGATAAAAAAAATTTCACTCATGCACGCTAACGCACGTTCTCATAGTTTTGGCTCACGTTCACAATCACGTAAACTCACGCTCACGAAAAAATCACAACCTATAAGTATTTATACATTAAAATTTCTGAATGCAAATGAAAAATCTAATATACAATTAGAAAATTCTGTAATAAAAGAGGAAAATTATGTTTAACTGAGAAATATACTTTTCTGAAACAATTTGTTAGAATTGACATAAAATTTTTCAATTTTAATATATGGGCAAATCCCAGAAACAGTCCACCAAACAAAATTTTTTGATAGTGATCCAACTTATTTTTTATTTTTTTATGGAATATTAGACTAGATATATAATTTTATAAATAAAATAAATGTATTACGACGATCATTAATGCACAAATTATTATCAAATGGAAAATGTGGAATAATTGATCACCCTAATACTAACCAAACGTACCGATACGGAAATATTTGTTTTTTCTTGAAACTTCCGTACAACAAATTGATGACCGAAACTAATTGATGACTAACTAACATACACAATTTTTATACTAAAGGTACGGTCACATCTGACAAACATTTGCCCACAAAAACGTTACCACTACTTTTGCTTAGGGTTAGTGTGATATAACTTGGTTTTTATATCACAAAATGAAGTCAGTTATGCGGCAAAATGTTATTTTTATATTATTTAAAATAAATTCGAACCCATATATACATAAATAAATATTGGAATTAAAGAAAATGCAAATTTAGTTTGTCTGTTGGTTACGTTTTTTTGGGCAAATGTTTGTTAGATGTGACCGTACCTTAACACATTTGCAATCATTTTGTATACAATTTTTGATACCAACGTTGCCATTGTTAAGTGTTATTGCCTACAAGAATAATATACATATATTATATAATTAAACGTAATGTTTTATTTTGTGCGTATTTAGATGCTAATTTAGTTGATTTGAGTTCAAGTTTTTTGTATATTTTTCTTTTTAAAAATTTTTTTTATACTTTAACCAATAATATTTAAGTTACAGAAAGTTTTAAAAATAACGTTTGCTTAAGTAGAACACATTTTGAAAGACAAATAGAGCCTTTGATTGCATATTAATTAAATATTATATAATTTTAATAATATTAATGATACCGATTCTGTAATATACAGTTCGTATTTACATATAGTAGAAACAGAAAGCCCAAATATGTTAGAGAGTCATTAAACCTTTTATTAACGAGTTAACAGAAATTATGAATGAATATTTAACTTTCTGTAATAAAGAGTTAACTATCGATCAGTCATATGTGATGCACAAGCAAGGTCACTAGTTGCTGCCACAAAAGTGTTCAAAAGGATGATCATATAAACAACCGGATGGTGTTCAAGTATGAATATAATATATTAAGAACTGATGAAAGTTTCAGAAAGCGTTGGATAAAAATCATCATAAAATAACTAGCCAAATGGCCATAGGGGATTTCCCAATTCAACAAATAAAATTCTGATAAAAAAATTGCTACCGTAGCTCAAATATTATTTCGTTATATTCTTAAGCTTACAAAAATATTACGAATGCAAAGTAAATATAATTTGAAAATACATGAAGATGTCCCTCCTATGGTTGATCCACCTCGAAGGATTCATTTCAAGTTACATGACATATTAAAAATTGAATTAAAGAGAATGTGTGATTTAAATGTTATTACACATGTTAGTGAACCGACAGAGTATCAAAACCAAATGGTACCCTTAGACTTTGTTTAGACCCAAGAAATTTAAGCAAGGCGGTACTACGTCCTCATTACTCCTTTCCAAATATATAAGACTGTAAGTCTCAATTCACAGGTTCTGGTTTTTATTCTTAGATGCTAACAGCAGATTCTGGATAATTTCTTTATATGAAAGAATTTCAGGATTATGAACTTTAAATACACCATTTGGTCGCTCTAGGTTTCTTAGATTATCTTTCGGAATAAATGCAGGTCCTGAAATTTTCCATGCCGAGATGGTTACATTATTCGGAGATATAACAGGTTTAGTAATTTATATCAATGATTTTTTAATACATTCCTCAACAGAAGAGGAATTTTTCAAGATTTTGGAGAAAGTGTTTCAAAGGGCTAGAGATGTCGAATTAAAATTTAATATATCCAAATGCAGAATGCTTCAAACTGAAATAAAATTTTTAGGACATGTTTTTGATAAAAATAGTACTTAACCAGATGACGAAAAGATAAGATCAATTATTGAAATGACAATACCAAATAACATGAAAGAACTACAAAGTTTAGTGTTGTGTTTTTCTTCCGACGGGGTTTGATGCAATTTGGAATGAATTTCCGTCATCCCACGTCAAATTTGGTTGATAAACAGACCGGTTTCGGCTATGTGCCATCTTCAGTGTTCTCTCAGTAACTAATCGTTTTTTGTGTTGTCCCTTGTCTTTCGTATAGTTTCCTTGTGTACCTAACCTCTTTTCCTCTCTTTCTCTCTTGTTCGTGTCTGCATCTCTCTCGTTCGTATATATTCGTGTGTGGCTCTCTCTCGTTCGTATATATTCCTGTGTGCTCTATATCTACCTGCTTCTTGTTCGTTTAATTTTTCTCTTGTTAGTCTCTTGTGTTTACCGTTACAGTTTATTATTTGAGTGATCATTTGCTAGGTGTTTTATCTTTGTGTAGGTAATAGTCTGTGATTGTACGTTTTTGGGTTTCTTTTTGGTTTTGTTCGTTTGTTGTGTTGTCTGGTTTTCTTGGGTTATTGTTTTCTTTTGTGTAAAAATGTTTTAGTGGTTCAAATATTATGTCTGACGCAGTGTTTATTTGTTCGTTTATAATTCTTCCGTCAACAAAAAAAAAAAACGTTTGACGGAAGAATTATAAACGAACAAATAAACACTGCGTCAGACATAATATTTGAACCACTAAAACATTTTTACACAAAAGAAAACAATAACCCAAGAAAACCAGACAACACAACAAACGAACAAAACCAAAAAGAAACCCAAAAACGTACAATCACAGACTATTACCTACACAAAGATAAAACACCTAGCAAATGATCACTCAAATAATAAACTGTAACGGTAAACACAAGAGACTAACAAGAGAAAAATTAAACGAACAAGAAGCAGGTAGATATAGAGCACACAGGAATATATACGAACGAGAGAGAGCCACACACGAATATATACGAACGAGAGAGATGCAGACACGAACAAGAGAGAAAGAGAGGAAAAGAGGTTAGGTACACAAGGAAACTATACGAAAGACAAGGGACAACACAAAAAACGATTAGTTACTGAGAGAACACTGAAGATGGCACATAGCCGAAACCGGTCTGTTTATCAACCAAATTTGACGTGGGATGACGGAAATTCATTCCAAATTAACTACAAAGTTTCTTGGGTGTGATAAAGGGAGTGAAGATAAATTTTTCTAATAAATACGTCCTACACTTATGTTAAAAACGTTCCACATACTGTTAAACGAATTAAAAACTGCTTAAATTCGTTTTATAAATAAAAAACACAAAATAATACTATTATTTTACAAAAAAATATTTAAAAAATTAAATATTTAGTTATAATGAAACATTAAATGAAAAATAAATTTGACAAAATGTATGCACAGTATAATATATGCAGTATATTCAAGCAAAAACAGGCAATTTTCGAATGGATTTTCTGGATATTTTGAAAAGACATGAATCGGGTCACCGGCAGAGTGGGAGTAGCTCAGGACTAGTAGATTCCACTAGTATATAGCCTATATCCAGATTCAGCCCTATATGGGATATATAGCTTTTTTTAAAATTTCGTATTTTTAACATTATTACAAGCAAAAACATGCTATTTTCGAGTGGATTTTCTGGAGATTTTGAAAAGACATGAATCGGGTCACCGGCAGAGTGGGAGTAGCTTAGGACTAGTAGATTCCACCAGTATATAGTCTATATCCAGATTCAGCCCTAGATGGGATATATAGCTTTTTTAAAATTTCGTATTTTTGACATTATTACAAGCAAAAACATGCTATTTTCGAGTGGATTTTCTGGATATTTTGAAAAGACATGAATCGGGTCACAGGCAGAGTGGGAGTAGCTTAGGACTAGTAGATTCCACCAGTATATAGTCTATATCCAGATTCAGCCCTAGATGGGATATATAGCTTTTTTAAAATTTCGTATTTTTGACATTATTACAAGCAAAAACATGCTATTTTCGAGTGGATTTTCTGGATATTTTGAAAAGACATGAATCGGGTCACCGGCAGAGTGGGAGTAGCTTAGGACTAGTAGATTTCACCAGTATATAGTCTATATCCAGATTCAGCCCTGTATGGGAGATATTGCTTTTTTAAAATTTCGTATTTTTAACATTATTACAAGCAAAAACAGGCAATTTTAGAGTGGGTTTTCTGGATATTTTGAAAAGACATGAATCGGATCTCCGGCAGAGTGGGAGTAGTTTAGGACTAGTAGATTCCACCAGTATAGTCTATATCCAGATGCAGCCCTATATGGGAGATATTGCTTTTTCGTATTTTTAACATTATTACAAGCAAAAACGGGCTATTTTCGAGTGGATTTTCTGGATATTTTGAAAGGACATGAATCGGGTCCGGCAGAGTGGGAGTAGCTCAGGACTAGTAGATTCCACTAGTATATAGCCTATATCCAGATTCAGCCCTATATGGGATATATAGCTTTTTTTTAAAATTTCGTATTTTTAACATTATTACAAGCAAAAACATGCTATTTTCGAGTGGATTTTCTGGATATTTTGAAAAGACATGAATCGGGTCACCGGCAGAGTGGGAGTAGCTTAGGACTAGTAGATTCCACCAGTATATAGTCTATATCCAAATTCAGCCCTAGATGGGATATATAGCTTTTTTTAAAATTTCGTATTTTTGACATTATTACAAGCAAAAACATGCTATTTTCGAGTGGATTTTCTGGATATTTTGAAAAGACATGAATCGGGTCACAGGCAGAGTGGGAGTAGCTTAGGGCTAGTAGATTTCACCAGTATATAGTCTATATCCAGATTCAGCCCTATATGGGAGATATTTCTTTTTTTAAAATTTCGTATTTTTAACATTATTACAAGCAAAAACAGGATATTTTCGAGTGGATTTTCTGGATATTTTGGAAAGACATGAATCGGGTCACCGGCAGAGTGGGAGTAGCTTAGGACTAGTAGATTTCTCCAGTATACAGTCTATATCCTGATTCAGCCCTATATGGGATATATAGCTATTTTAAAATTTCTTATTTTTGGACATTATTACAAGCAAAAACATGCTATTTTCAAGTGGATTTTCTGGATATTTTGAAAACACATTAATCGGGTCACCGGCAGAGTGGAGTAGCTTAGGACTAGTAGATTCCACCAGTATATAGTCTATATCCAGATTCAGCCCTATATGGGAGATATAGCTTTTTTTAAATTTCGTATTTTTAACATTATTACAAGCAAAAACAGGATATTTTCGAGTGGATTTCTGGATATTTTGGAAAGACATGAATCGGGGTCACCGGCAGAGTGGGAGTAGCTTAGGACTAGTAGATTTCTCCAGTATACAGTCTATATCCTGATTCAGCCCTATATGGGATATATAGCTATTTTAAAATTTCTTATTTTTGACATTATTACAAGCAAAAACATGCTATTTTCAAGTGGATTTTCTGGATATTTTGAAAACACATTAATCGGGTCACCGGCAGAGTGGGAGTAGCTTAGGGACTAGTAGATTCCACCAGTATATAGTCTATATCCAGATTCAGCCCTATATGGGAGATATAGCTTTTTTTAAATTTCGTATTTTTAACATTATTACAAGCAAAAACAAGGCAATTTTAGAGTGGGTTTTCTGGATATTTTGAAAAGACATGAATCGGATCTCCGGCAGAGTGGGAGTAGTTTAGGACTAGTAGATTTCACCAGTATATAGTCTATATCCAGATTCAGCCCTATATGGGAGATATTGCTTTTTTTAAAGTTCGTATTTTTAACATTATTACAAGCAAAAACAGGATATTTTCGAGTGGATTTTCTGGATATTTTGGAAAGACATGAATCGGGTCACCGGCAGAGTGGGAGTAGCTTAGGACTAGTAGATTTCTCCAGTATACAGTCTATATCCAGATTCAAGCCCTATATGGGATATATAGCTATTTTAAAATTTCTTATTTTTGACATTATTACAAGCAAAAACATGCTATTTTCAAGTGGATTTTCTGGATATTTTGAAAAGACATGAATCGGGTCACCGGCAGTGTGGGAGTAGCTTAGGACTAGTAGATCCAACCAGTATATAGTCTATATCCAGATTCAGCCCTAAATGGGAGATATAGCTATTTTAAAATTTCGTATTTTTAACATTATTACAAGCAAAAACAGGCTATTTTCGAGTGGATTTTCTGGATATTTTGAAAAGACATGAATCGGGTCACCGGCAGAGTGGGAGTAGCTTAGGACTAGTAGATTCCACCAGTATATAGTCTATATCGAGATTCAGCCTATAATGGGAGATATAGCTTTTTTAAAATTTCGTATTTTTAACATTATTACAAGCAAAAATAGGCTATTTTCGAGTCGATTTTCTGGATATTTTGAAAAGATATGAATCGGGTCACCGGCAGAGTGGAAGTAGCTTAGGACTAGTAGATTCCACCAGTATATAGTCTATATCCAGATTTAGCCCTTTTTTAAAATTTCTTATTTTTAAACATTATTACAAGCAAAAACAGGATATTTTCGAGTGGATTTTCTGGATATTTTGAAAAGGACAAGAATCGGGTCACCGGCAGAGTGGGAGTAGTTTAGGGACTAGTAGATTCCACCAGTATATAGTCTATATCCAGATTCAGCCCTATATGGGAGATATAGCTTTTTAAAATTTCGTAATTTTGACATTATTACAAGCAAAAACAGGCTATTTTCGAGTGAATCGGGTGACCGGCAGAATGCGAGTAGCTCAGGACTAGTAGATTCCCACCAGTATATAGTCTATATCCAGATTCAGCCCTATATGGGAGATATAGCTTTTTTAAAATTTCGTATTTTAACATTATTACAAGCCAAAAACAGGCTATTTTCGAGTGGATTTTCTGGATATTTTGACAAGACATGAATCGGGTCACCGGCAGAGTGGGAGTAGCTTAGGACTAGTAGATTCCACCAGTATATAGTTTATATCCAGATTCAGCCCTAGATGGGATATATAGCTTTTTTAAAATTTCGTATTTTTGACATTATTACAAGCAAAAACATGCTATTTTCGAGTGGATTTTCTGGATATTTTGAAAAGACATGAATCGGGTCACCGGCAGAGTGGGAGTAGCTCAGGACTAGTAGATTCCACTAGTATATAGCCTATATCCAGATTCAGCCCTATATGGGATATATAGCTTTTTTTAAAATTTCGTATTTTTGACATTATTACAAGCAAAAACATGCTATTTTCGAGTGGATTTTCTGGAGATTTGAAAAGACATGAATTGGGTCACCGGCAGAGTGGAAGTAGCTTAGCACTAGTAGATTCCACCAATATATAGTCTATATCCAGATTCAGGCCCTAGATGGGATATATAGCTTTTTTAAAATTTCGTGTTTTTTGACATTATTACAAGCAAAAACATGCTATTTTCGAGTGGATTTTCTGGATATTTTGAAAAGACATGAATCGGGTCACAGGCAGAGTGGGAGTAGCTTAGGACTAGTAGATTCCACTAGTATATAGCCTATATCCAGATTCAGCCCTATATGGGATATATAGCTTTTTTTAAAATTTCGTATTTTTGACATTATTACAAGCAAAAACATGCTATTTTCGAGTGGATTTTCTCGATATTTTTAAAAGACATGAATCGGGTCACCGGCAGAGTGGGAGTAGCTCAGGACTAGTAGATTCCACTAGTATATAGCCTATATCCAGATTCAGCCCTATATGGGAGATATAGCTTTTTTTTAAAATTTCGTATTTTTAACATTATTACAAGCAAAAACATGCTATTTTCGAGTGGATTTTCTGGAGATTTTGAAAAGACATGAATCGGGTCACCGGCAGAGTGGGAGTAGCTTAGGACTAGTAGATTCCACCAGTATATAGTCTATATCCAGATTCAGCCCTAGATGGGATATATAGCTTTTTTAAAATTTCGTATTTTTGACATTATTACAAGCAAAAACATGCTATTTTCGAGTGGATTTTCTGGATATTTTTAAAAGACATGAATCGGGTCACAGGCAGAGTGGGAGTAGCTTAGGACTAGTAGATTCCACCAGTATATAGTCTATATCCAGATGCAGCCCTATATGGGAGATATTGCTTTTTCGTATTTTTAACATTATTACAAGCAAAAACGGGCTATTTTCGAGTGGATTTTCTGGATATTTTGAAAGGACATGAATCGGGTCACAGGCAGAGTGGGAGTAGCTTAGGACTAGTAGATTCCACCAGTATATAGTCTATATCCAGATTCAGCCCTATATGGGAGATATAGCTTTTTTAAAATTTCGTATTTTTAACATTATTACAAGCAAAAACAGGCTATTTTCGAGTGGATTTTCTGGATATTTTGAAAAGACATGAATCGGGTCACCGGCAGAGTGGGAGTAGCTTAGGACTAGTAGATCCAACCAGTATATAGTCTATATCCAGATTCAGCCCTATATGGGAGATATAGCTATTTTAAAATTTCGTATTTTTAACATTATTACAAGCAAAAACAGGCTATTTTCGAGTGGATTTTCTGGATATTTTGAAAAGACATGAATCGGGTCACCGGCAGAGTGGGAGTAGCTCAGGACTAGTAGATTCCACTAGTATATAGCCTATATCCAGATTCAGCCCTATATGGGATATACAGCTTTTTTTAAAATTTCGTATTTTTAACATTATTACAAGCAAAAACATGCTATTTTCGAGTGGATTTTCTGGATATTTTGAAAAGACATGAATCGGGTCACCGGCAGAGTGGGAGTAGCTTAGGACTAGTAGATTCCACCAGTATATAGTCTATATCCAGATTCAGCCCTAGATGGGATATATAGCTTTTTTAAAATTTCGTATTTTTGACATTATTACAAGCAAAAACATGCTATTTTCGAGTGGATTTTCTGGATATTTTGAAAAGACATGAATCGGGTCACAGGCAGAGTGGGAGTAGCTTAGGACTAGTAGATTCCACTAGTATATAGCCTATATCCAGATTCAGCCCTATATGGGATATATAGCTTTTTTTAAAATTTCGTATTTTTGACATTATTACAAGCAAAAACATGCTATTTTCGAGTGGATTTTCTGGATATTTTGAAAAGACATGAATCGGGTCACCGGCAGAGTGGGAGTAGCTCAGGACTAGTAGATTCCACTAGTATATAGCCTATATCCAGATTCAGCCCTATATGGGATATATAGCTTTTTTTAAAATTTCGTATTTTTAACATTATTACAAGCAAAAACATGCTATTTTCGAGTGGATTTTCTGGAGATTTTGAAAAGACATGAATCGGGTCACCGGCAGAGTGGGAGTAGTTTAGGACTAGTAGATGCCACCAGTATATAGTCTATATCCAGATGCAACCCTATATGGGAGATATTGCTTTTTCGTATTTTTAACATTATTACAAGCAAAAACGGGCTATTTTCGAGTGGATTTTCTGGATATTTTGAAAGGACATGAATCGGGTCACAGGCAGAGTGGGAGTAGCTTAGGACTAGTAGATTCCACCAGTATATAGTCTATATCCAGATTCAGCCCTATATGGGAGATATAGCTTTTTTAAAATTTCGTATTTTTAACATTATTACAAGCAAAAACAGGCTATTTTCGAGTGGATTTTCTGGATATTTTGAAAAGACATGAATCGGGTCACCGGCAGAGTGGGAGTAGTTTAGGACTAGTAGATCCAACCAGTATATAGTCTATATCCAGATTCAGCCCTATATGGGAGATATAGCTATTTTAAAATTTCGTATTCTTAACATTATTACAAGCAAAAACAGGCTATTTTCGAGTGGATTTTCTGGATATTTTGAAAAGACATGAATCGGGTCACCGGCAGAGTGGGAGTAGCTCACGACTAGTAGATTCCACTAGTATATAGCCTATATCCAGATTCAGCCCTATATGGGATATATAGCTTTTTTTAAAATTTCGTATTTTTAACATTATTACAAGCAAAAACATGCTATTTTCGAGTGGATTTTCTGGATATTTTGAAAAGACATGAATCGGGTCACCGGCAGAGTGGGAGTAGCTTAGGACTAGTAGATTCCACCAGTATATAGTCTATATCCAGATTCAGCCCTAGATGGGATATATAGCTTTTTTAAAATTTCGTATTTTTGACATTATTACAAGCAAAAACATGCTATTTTCGAGTGGATTTTCTGGATATTTTGAAAAGACATGAATCGGGTCACAGGCAGAGTGGGAGTAGCTTAGGACTAGTAGATTCCACCAGTATATAGTCTATATCCAGATTCAGCCCTATATGGGAGATATCGATTTTTTAAAATTTCGTATTTTTAACATTATTACAAGCAAAAACAGGCTATTTTCGAGTGGATTTTCTGGATATTTTGACAAGACATGAATCGGGTCACCGGCAGAGTGGGAGTACCTTAGGACTAGTAGATTCCACCAGTATATAGTCTATAACCAGATTCAGCCCTAGATGGGAGATATAGCTTTTTTAAAATTTCGTATTTTTGACATTATTACAAGCAAAAACATGCTATTTTCGAGTGGATTTGCTGGATATTTTGAAAGGACATGAATCGGGTCACCGGCAGAGTGGGAGTAGCTTAGGACTAGTAGATTTCACCAGTATATAGTCTATATCCAGATTCAGCCCTATATGGGAGATATTGCTTTTTTTAAAATTTCGTATTTTTAACATTATTACAAGCAAAAACAGGATATTTTCGAGTGGATTTTCTGGATATTTTGGAAAGACATGAATCGGGTCACCGGCAGAGTGGGAGTAGCTTAGGACTAGTAGATTTCTCCAGTATACAGTCTATATCCAGATTCAGCCCTATATGGGATATATAGCTATTTTAAAATTTCTTATTTTTGACATTATTACAAGCAAAAACATGCTATTTTCAAGTGGATTTTCTGGATATTTTGAAAACACATTAATCGGGTCACCGGCAGAGTGGGAGTAGCCTAGGACTAGTAGATTCCACCAGTATATAGTCTATATCCAGATTCAGCCCTATATGGGAGATATAGCTTTTTTTTAAATTTCGTATTTTTAACATTATTACAAGCAAAAACAGGCAATTTTAGAGTGGGTTTTCTGGATATTTTGAAAAGACATGAATCGGATCTCCGGCAGAGTGGGAGTAGTTTAGGACTAGTAGATTCCACCAGTATATAGTCTATATCCAGATTCAGCCCTATATGGAAGATATTGCTTTTTCGTATTTTTAACATTATTACAAGCAAAAACGGGCTATTTTCGAGTGGATTTTCTGGATATTTTGAAAGGACATGAATCGGGTCACAGGCAGAGTGGGAGTAGCTTAGGACTAGTAGATTCCACCAGTATATAGTCTATATCCAGATTCAGCCCTATATGGGAGATATAGCTTTTTTAAAATTTCGTATTTTTAACATTCTTACAAGCAAAAACAGGCTATTTTCGAGTGGATTTTCTGGATATTTTGAAAAGACATGAATCGGGTCACCGGCAGAGTGGGAGTAGCTTAGGACTAGTAGATCCAACCAGTATATAGTCTATATCCAGATTCAGCCCTAAATGGGAGATATAGCTATTTTAAAATTTCGTATTTTTAACATTATTACAAGCAAAAACAGGCTAATTTCGAGTGGGTTTTCTGGATATTTTGAAAAGACATGAATCGGGTCACCGGCAGAGTGGGAGTAGCTTAGGACTAGTAGATTCCACCAGTATATAGTCTATATCGAGATTCAGCCCTATATGGGAGATATAGCTTTTTTAAAATTTCGTATTTTTAACATTATTACAAGCAAAAATAGGCTATTTTCGAGTCGATTTTCTGGATATTTTGAAAAGATATGAATCGGGTCACCGGCAGAGTGGAAGTAGCTTAGGACTAGTAGATTCCACCAGTATATAGTCTATATCCAGATTTAGCCCTTTTTTAAAATTTCGTATTTTTAACATTATTACAAGCAAAAACAGGATATTTTCGAGTGGATTTTCTGGATATTTTGAAAAGACAAGAATCGGGTCACCGGCAGAGTGGGAGTAGTTTAGGACTAGTTGATTCCACCAGTATATAGTCTATATCCAGATTCAGCCCTATATGGGAGATATAGCTTTTTTAAAATTTCGTATTTTTGACATTATTACAATCAAAAACAGGCTATTTTCGAGTGAATCGGGTCACCGGCAGAGTGGGAGTACCTTAGGACTAGTAGATTCCACCAGTATATAGTCTATATCCAGATTTAGCCCTTTTTTAAAATTTCGTATTTTTAACATTATTACAAGCAAAAACAGGATATTTTCGAGTGGGTTTTCTGGATATTTTGAAAAGACATGAATCGGGTCACCGGCAGAGTGGGAGTAGCTTAGGACTAGTAGATTCCACCAGTATATAGTCTATAACCAGATTCAGCCCTAGATGGGATATATAGCTTTTTTAAAATTTCGTATTTTTGACATTATTACAAGCAAAAACATGCTATTTTCGAGTGGATTTTCTGGATATTTTGAAAGGACATGAATCGGGTCACCGGCAGAGTGGGAGTAGCTTAGGACTAGTAGATTTCACCAGTATATAGTCTATATCCAGATTCAGCCCTATATGGGATATATAGCTATTTTAAAATTTCTTATTTTTGACATTATTACAAGCAAAAACATGCTATTTTCAAGTGGATTTTCTGGATATTTTGAAAACACATTAATCGGGTCACCGGCAGAGTGGGAGTAGCTTAGGACTAGTAGATTTCACCAGTATATAGTCTATATCCAGATTCAGCCCTATATGGGAGATATTGCTTTTTTTTAAATTTCGTATTTTTAACATTATTACAAGCAAAAACAGGATATTTTCGAGTGGATTTTCTGGATATTTTGGAAAGACATGAATCGGGTCACCGGCAGAGTGGGAGTAGCTTAGGACTAGTAGATTTCTCCAGTATACAGTCTATATCCAGATTCAGCCCTATATGGGATATATAGCTATTTTAAAATTTCTTATTTTTGACATTATTACAAGCAAAAACATGCTATTTTCAAGTGGATTTTCTGGATATTTTGAAAACACATTAATCGGGTCACCGGCAGAGTGGGAGTAGCCTAGGACTAGTAGATTCCACCAGTATATAGTCTATATCCAGATTCAGCCCTATATGGGAGATATAGCTTTTTTTTAAATTTCGTATTTTTAACATTATTACAAGCAAAAACAGGCAATTTTAGAGTGGGTTTTCTGGATATTTTGAAAAGACATGAATCGGATCTCCGGCAGAGTGGGAGTAGTTTAGGACTAGTAGATTCCACCAGTATATAGTCTATATCCAGATTCAGCCCTATATGGGAGATATTGCTTTTTCGTATTTTTAACATTATTACAAGCAAAAACGGGCTATTTTCGAGTGGATTTTCTGGATATTTTGAAAGGACATGAATCGGGTCACAGGCAGAGTGGGAGTAGCTTAGGACTAGTAGATTCCACCAGTATATAGTCTATATCCAGATTCAGCCCTATATGGGAGATATAGCTTTTTTAAAATTTCGTATTTTTAACATTATTACAAGCAAAAACAGGCTATTTTCGAGTGGATTTTCTGGATATTTTGAAAAGACATGAATCGGGTCACCGGCAGAGTGGGAGTAGCTTAGGACTAGTAGATCCAACCAGTATATATTCTATATCCAGATTCAGCCCTAAATGGGAGATATAGCTATTTTAAAATTTCGTATTTTTAACATTATTACAAGCAAAAACAGGCTAATTTCGAGTGGATTTTCTGGATATTTTGAAAAGACATGAATCGGGTCACCGGCAGAGTGGGAGTAGCTTAGGACTAGTAGATTCCACCAGTATATAGTCTATATCGAGATTCAGCCCTATATGGGAGATATAGCTTTTTTAAAATTTCGTATTTTTAACATTATTACAAGCAAAAATAGGCTATTTTTGAGTCGATTTTCTGGATATTTTGAAAAGATATGAATCGGGTCACCGGCAGAGTGGAAGTAGCTTAGGACTAGTAGATTCCACCAGTATATAGTCTATATCCAGATTTAGCCCTTTTTTAAAATTTCGTATTTTTAACATTATTACAAGCAAAAACAGGATATTTTCGAGTGGATTTTCTGGATATTTTGAAAAGACAAGAATCGGGTCACCGGCAGAGTGGGAGTAGTTTAGGACTAGTAGATTCCACCAGTATATAGTCTATATCCAGATTCAGCCCTATATGGGAGATATAGCTTTTTTAAAATTTCGTATTTTTGACATTATTACAAGCAAAAACAGGCTATTTTCGAGTGAATCGGGTCACCGGCAGAGTGGGAGTACCTTAGGACTAGTAGATTCCACCAGTATATAGTCTATAACCAGATTCAGCCCTAGATGGGATATATAGCTTTTTTAAAATTTCGTATTTTTGACATTATTACAAGCAAAAACATGCTATTTTCAAGTGGATTTTCTGGATATTTTGAAAAGACATGAATCGGATCTCCGGCAGAGTGGGAGTAGCTTAGGACTAGTAGATTTCTCCAGTATACAGTCTATATCCAGATTCAGCCCTATATGGGATATATAGCTATTTTAAAATTTCTTATTTTTGACATTATTACAAGCAAAAACATGCTATTTTCAAGTGGATTTTCTGGATATTTTGAAAAGACATGAATCGGATCTCCGGCAGAGTGGGAGTAGTTTAGGACTAGTAGATTCCACCAGTATATAGTCTATATCCAGATGCAGCCCTATATGGGAGATATTGCTTTTTCGTATTTTTAACATTATTACAAGCAAAAACGGGCTATTTTCGAGTGGATTTTCTGGATATTTTGAAAGGACATGAATCGGGTCACAGGCAGAGTGGGAGTAGCTTAGGACTAGTAGATTCCACCAGTATATAGTCTATATCCAGATTCAGCCCTATATGGGAGATATAGCTTTTTTTAAAATTTCGTATTTTTATCATTATTACAAGCAAAAACAGGCTATTTTCGAGTGGATTTTCTGGATATTTTGAAAAGACATGAATCGGGTCACCGGCAGAGTGGGAGTAGCTTAGGACTAGTAGATCCAACCAGTTTATAGTCTATATCCAGATTCAGCCTAAATGGGAGATATAGCTATTTTAACATTTCGTATTTTTAACATTATTACAAGCAAAAACAGGCTATTTTCGAGTGGATTTTCTGGATATTTTGAAAAGACATGAATCGGGTCACCGGCAGAGTAGGAGAAGCTTAGGACTAATAGATTCCACCAGTATATAGTCTATATCCAGATTCAGCCCTATATGGGAGATATAGCTATTTTAAAATTTCGTATTTTTAATATTATTACAAACAAAAACAGGCTATTTTCGAGGGGATTTTCTTGTCATTTTGAAAAGACATGAATCGGGTGACCGGCAGACTGGAAGTAGCTTAGGACTAGTAGATTCCACCGGTATATAGTCTATATCCAGATTCAGCCCTATATGGGAGATATAGCTATTTTAAAATTTCGTATTTTTAATATTATTACAAACAAAAACAGGCTATTTTCGAGTGGATTTTCTGGTCATTTTGAAAAGACATGAATCGGGTGACCGGCAGAGTGGGAGTAGCTTAGGACTAGTAGATTCCACCAGTATATAGTCTATATCCAGATGTAGCCCTATATGGCAGATATTGCTTTTTTTTTAAATTTCGTATTTTTAACATTATTACAAGCAAAAACAGGTCATTTTCGAGTGGATTTTCTGGATATTTTGAAAAGACATGAATCGGGTCACAGGCAGAGTGGGGGTAGCTTAGGACTAGTAAATTCCACCAGTATATAGTCTATATCCAGATTCAGCCCTATATGGGATATATAGCTTTTTTAAAATTTCGTATTTTTAACATTATTACAAGCAAAAACAGGCTATTTTCGAGTGGATTTTCTGGATATTTTGAAAAGACATGAATCGGGTCACCGGCAGAGTGGGAGTAGCTTAGGACTAGTAGATTCCACCAATATATAGTTTATATCCAGATTCAGCCCTAGATGGGATACATAGCTTTTTTAAAATTTCGTATTTTTGACATTATTACAAGCAAAAACATGCTATTTTCGAGTGGATTTTCTGGATATTTTGAAAAGACATGAATCGGGTCACCGGCAGAGTGGGAATAGCTTAGGACTAGTAGATTTCACCAGTATATAGCCTATATCCAGATTCAGCCCTATATGGGAGATATAGCTTTTTTAAAATTTCGTATTTTTAACATTATTACAAGCAAAAACAGGATATTTTCGAGTGGATTTTCTGGATATTTTAAAAAGACATGAATCGGGTCACCGGCAGAGTAGGAGTAGCTTAGGACTAGTAGATTCCACCAGTATATAGTCTATATCCAGATTCAGCCCTATATGGGAGATATAGCTATTTTAAAATTTCGTATTTTTAATATTATTACAAACAAAAACAGGCTATTTTCGAGGGGATTTTCTTGTCATTTTGAAAAGACATAAATCGGGTGACCGGCAGAGTGGGAGTAGCTTAGGACTAGTAGATTCCACCGGTATATAGTCTATATCCAGATTTAACCCTATATGGGAGATATAGCTATTTTAAGATTTCGTATTTTTAATATTATTACAAACAAAAACAGGCTATTTTCGAGTGGATTTTCTGGTCATTTTGAAAAGACATGAATCGGGTGACCGGCAGAGGGGGAGTAGCTTAGGACTAGTAGATTCCACCAGTATATAGTCTATATCCAGATTCAGCCCTATATGGCAGATATTGCTTTTTTTAAAATTTCGTATTTTTAACATTATTAGAAGCAAAAACAGGTTATTTTCGAGTGGATTTTCTCGATATTTTGAAAAGACATGAATCGGGTCACAGGCAGAGTGGGGGTAGCTTAGGACTAGTAAATTCCACCAGTATATAGTCTATATCCAGATTCAGCCCTATATGGGAGATATAGCTTTTTTAAAATTTCGTATTTTTAACATTATTACAAGCAAACACAGGCTATTTTCGAGTGGATTTTCTGGATATTTTGAAAAGACATGAATCGGGTCACCGGCAGAGTGGGAGTAGCTTAGGACTAGTAGATTCCACCAATATATAGTTTATATCCAGATTCAGCCCTAGATGGGATACATAGCTTTTTTAAAATTTCGTATTTTTGACATTATTACAAGCAAAAACATGCTATTTTCGAGTGGATTTTCTGGATATTTTGAAAAGACATGAATCGGGTCACCGGCAGAGTGGGAATAGCTTAGGACTAGTAGATTTCACCAGTATATAGTCTATATCCAGATTCAGCCCTATATGGGAGATATTGCTTTTTTAAAATTTCGTATTTTTAACATTATTACAAGCAAAAACAGGCTATTTTCGAGTGGATTTTCTGGATATTTTGAAAAGACATGAATCGGGTCACCGGCAGAGTGGGAGTAGCTTAGGACTAGTAGATCCAACCAGTATATAGTCTACATCCAGATTCAGCCCTATATGGGAGATATAGCTATTTTAAAATTTCGTATTTTTAACATTATTACAAGCAAAAACAGGCTATTTTCGAGTGCATTTTCTGGATATTTTGAAAAGACATGAATCGGGTCACCGGCAGAGTGGGAGTAGCTTAGGACTAGTAGATCCAACCAGTATATAGTCTATATCGAGATTCAGCCCTATATGGGAGATATAGCTTTTTTAAAATTTCGTATTTTTAACATTATTACAAGCAAAAATAGGCTATTTTCGAGTCGATTTTCTGGATATTTTGAAAAGATATGAATCGGGTCACCGGCAGAGTGGAAGTAGCTTAGGACTAGTAGATTCCACCAGTATATAGTCTATATCCAGATTTAGCCCTTTTTTAAAATTTCGTATATTTAACATTATTACAAGCAAAAACAGGATATTTTCGAGTGGATTTTCTGGATATTTTGAAAAGACAAGAATCGGGTCACCGGCAGAGTGGGAGTAGCTTAGGACTAGTAGATTCCACCAGTATATAGTCTATATCCAGATTCAGCCCTATATGGGAGATATAGCTTTTTTAAAATTTCGTATTTTTGACATTATTACAAGCAAAAACAGGCTATTTTCGAGTGAATCGGGTGACCGGCAGAATGCGAGTAGCTCAGGACTAGTAGATTCCACCAGTATATAGTTTATATCCAGATTCAGCCCTATATGGGAGATATAGCTTTTTTAAAATTTCGTATTTTTAACATTATTACAAGCAAAAACAGGCTATTTTCGAGTGGATTTTCTGGATATTTTGAAAAGACATGAATCGGGTCACCGGCAGAGTAGGAGTAGCTTAGGACTAGTAGATTCCACCAGTATATAGTCTATATCAAGATTCAGCCCTATATGGGAGATATAGCTTTTTTAAAATTTCGTATTTTTAACATTATTACAAGCAAAAATAGGCTATTTTTGAGTCGATTTTCTGGATATTTTGAAAAGATATGAATCGGGTCACCGGCAGAGTGGAAGTAGCTTAGGACTAGTAGATTCCACCAGTATATAGTCTATATCCAGATTTAGCCCTTTTTTAAAATTTCGTATTTTTAACATTATTACAAGTAAAAACAGGATATTTTCGAGTGGATTTTCTGGATATTTTGAAAAGACAAGAATCGGGTCACCGGCAGAGTGGGAGTAGTTTAGGACTAGTAGATTCCACCAGTATATAGTCTATATCCAGATTCAGCCCTATATGGGAGATATAGCTTTTTTAAAATTTCGTATTTTTGACATTATTACAAGCAAAAACAGGCTATTTTCGAGTGAATCGGGTCACCGGCAGAGTGGGAGTACCTTAGGACTAGTAGATTCCACCAGTATATAGTCTATAACCAGATTCAGCCCTAGATGGGATATATAGCTTTTTTAAAATTTCGTATTTTTGACATTATTACAAGCAAAAACATGCTATTCTCGAGTGGATTTTCTGGATATTTTGAAAGGACATGAATCGGGTCACCGGCAGAGTGGGAGTAGCTTAGGACTAGTAGATTTCACCAGTATATAGTCTATATCCAGATTCAGCCCTATATGGGAGATATTGCTTTTTTTAAAATTTCGTATTTTTAACATTATTACAAGCAAAAACAGGATATTTTCGAGTGGATTTTCTGGATATTTTGGAAAGACATGAATCGGGTCACCGGCAGAGTGGGAGTAGCTTAGGACTAGTAGATTTCTCCAGTATACAGTCTATATCCAGATTCAGCCCTATATGGGATATATAGCTATTTTAAAATTTCTTATTTTTGACATTATTACAAGCAAAAACATGCTATTTTCAAGTGGATTTTCTGGATATTTTGAAAACACATTAATCGGGTCACCGGCAGAGTGGGAGTAGCTTAGGACTAGTAGATTCCACCAGTATATAGTCTATATCCAGATTCAGCCCTATATGGGAGATATAGCTTTTTTTTAAATTTCGTATTTTTAACATTATTACAAGCAAAAACAGGCAATTTTAGAGTGGGTTTTCTGGATATTTTGAAAAGACATGAATCGGATCTCCGGCAGAGTGGGAGTAGTTTAGGACTAGTAGATTCCACCAGTATATAGTCTATATCCAGATGCAGCCCTATATGGGAGATATTGCTTTTTCGTATTTTTAACATTATTACAAGCAAAAACGGGCTATTTTCGAGTGGATTTTCTGGATATTTTGAAAGGACATGAATCGGGTCACAGGCAGAGTGGGAGTAGCTTAGGACTAGTAGATTCCACCAGTATATAGTCTATAACCAGATTCAGCCCTATATGGGAGATATAGCTTTTTTTAAAATTTCGTATTTTTATCATTATTACAAGCAAAAACAGGCTATTTTCGAGTGGATTTTCTGGATATTTTGAAAAGACATGAATCGGGTCACCGGCAGAGTGGGAGTAGCTTAGGACTAGTAGATTCCACCAATATATAGTTTATATCCAGATTCAGCCCTAGATGGGATACATAGCTTTTTTAAAATTTCGTATTTTTGACATTATTACAAGCAAAAACATGCTATTTTCGAGTGGATTTTCTGGATATTTTGAAAAGACATGAATCGGGTCACCGGCAGAGTGGGAATAGCTTAGGACTAGTAGATTTCACCAGTATATAGCCTATATCCAGATTCAGCCCTATATGGGAGATATAGCTTTTTTAAAATTTCGTATTTTTAACATTATTACAAGCAAAAACAGGCTATTTTCGAGTGGATTTTCTGGATATTTTAAAAAGACATGAATCGGGTCACCGGCAGAGTAGGAGTAGCTTAGGACTAGTAGATTCCACCAGTATATAGTCTATATCCAGATTCAGCCCTATATGGGAGATATAGCTATTTTAAAATTTCGTATTTTTAATATTATTACAAACAAAAACAGGCTATTTTCGAGGGGATTTTCTTGTCATTTTGAAAAGACATGAATCGGGTGACCGGCAGAGTGGGAGTAGCTTAGGACTAGTAGATTCCACCGGTATATAGTCTATATCCAGATTCAGCCCTATATGGGAGATATAGCTATTTTAAGATTTCGTATTTTTAATATTATTACAAACAAAAACAGGCTATTTTCGAGTGGATTTTCTGGTCATTTTGAAAAGACATGAATCGGGTGACCGGCAGAGTGGGAGTAGCTTAGGACTAGTAGATTCCACCAGTATATAGTCTATATCCAGATTCAGCCCTATATGGCAGATATTGCTTTTTTTAAAATTTCGTATTTTTACAAGCAAAAACAGGTTATTTTCGAGTGGATTTTCTCGATATTTTGAAAAGACATGAATCGGGTCACAGGCAGAGTGGGGGTAGCTTAGGACTAGTAAATTCCACCAGTATATAGTCTATATCCAGATTCAGCCCTATATGGGAGATATAGCTTTTTTAAAATTTCGTATTTTTAACATTATTACAAGCAAAAACAGGCTATTTTCGAGTGGATTTTCTGGATATTTTGAAAAGACATGAATCGGGTCACCGGCAGAGTAGGAGTAGCTTAGGACTAGTAGATTCCACCAGTATATAGTCTATATCCAGATTCAGCCCTATATGGGAGATATAGCTATTTTAAAATTTCGTATTTTTAATATTATTACAAACAAAAACAGGCTATTTTCGAGGGGATTTTATTGTCATTTTGAAAAGACATGAATCGGGTGACCGGCAGAGTGGGAGTAGCTTAGGACTAGTAGATTCCACCGGTATATAGTCTATATCCAGATTCAGCCCTATATGGGAGATATAGCTATTTTAAAATTTCGTATTTTTAATATTATTACAAACAAAAACAGGCTATTTTCGAGTGGATTTTCTGGTCATTTTGAAAAGACATGAATCGGGTGACCGGCAGAGTGGGAGTAGCTTAGGACTAGTAGATTCCACCAGTATATAGTCTATATCCAGATTCAGCCCTATATGGCAGATATTGCTTTTTTTAAAATTTCGTATTTTTAACATTATTACAAGCAAAAACAGGTCATTTTCGAGTGGATTTTCTGGATATTTTGAAAAGACATGAATCGGGTCACAGGCAGAGTGGGGGTAGCTTAGGACTAGTAAATTCCACCAGTATATAGTCTATATCCAGATTCAGCCCTATATGGGATATATAGCTTTTTTAAAATTTCGTATTTTTAACATTATTACAAGCAAAAACAGGCTATTTTCGAGTGGATTTTCTGGATATTTTGAAAAGACATGAATCGGGTCACCGGCAGAGTGGGAGTAGCTTAGGACTAGTAGATTCCACCAATATATAGTTTATATCCAGATTCAGCCCTAGATGGGATACATAGCTTTTTTAAAATTTCGTATTTTTGACATTATTACAAGCAAAAACATGCTATTTTCGAGTGGATTTTCTGGATATTTTGAAAAGACATGAATCGGGTCACCGGCAGAGTGGGAATAGCCTAGGACTAGTAGATTCCACCAGTATATAGTCTATATCCAGATTCAGCCCTATATGGGAGATATAGCTATTTTAAAATTTCGTATTTTTAATATTATTACAAACAAAAACAGGCTATTTTCGAGGGGATTTTCTTGTCATTTTGAAAAGACATGAATCGGGTGACCGGCAGAGTGGGAGTAGCTTAGGACTAGTAGATTCCACCGGTATATAGTCTATATCCAGATTCAGCCCTATATGGGAGATAAAGCTATTTTAAGATTTCGTATTTTTAATATTATTACAAACAAAAACAGGCTATTTTCGAGTGGATTTTCTGGTCATTTTGAAAAGACATGAATCGGGTGACCGGCAGAGTGGGAGTAGCTTAGGACTAGTAGATTCCACCAGTATATAGTCTATATCCAGATTCAGCCCTATATGGCAGATATTGCTTTTTTTAAAATTTCGTATTTTTAACATTATTACAAGCAAAAACAGGTTATTTTCGAGTGGATTTTCTCGATATTTTGAAAAGACATGAATCGGGTCACAGGCAGAGTGGGGGTAGCTTAGGACTAGTAAATTCCACCAGTATATAGTCTATATCCAGATTCAGCCCTCTATGGGAGATATAGCTTTTTTAAAATTTCGTATTTTTAACATTATTACAAGCAAAAACAGGCTATTTTCGAGTGGATTTTCTGGATATTTTGAAAAGACATGAATCGGGTCACCGGCAGAGTGGGAGTAGCTTAGGACTAGTAGATTCCACCAATATATAGTTTATATCCAGATTCAGCCCTAGATGGGATACATAGCTTTTTTAAAATTTCGTATTTTTGACATTATTACAAGCAAAAACATGCTATTTTCGAGTGGATTTTCTGGATATTTTGAAAAGACATGAATCGGGTCACCGGCAGAGTGGGAATAGCTTAGGACTAGTAGATTTCACCAGTATATAGCCTATATCCAGATTCAGCCCTATATGGGAGATATAGCTTTTTTAAAATTTCGTATTTTTAACATTATTACAAGCAAAAACAGGATATTTTCGAGTGGATTTTCTGGATATTTTAAAAAGACATATAGGGCATTATTACAAGCAAAAACAGGCTATTTCGAGTGGATTTTCTGGATATTTTGAAAAGATATGAATCGGGTCACCGGCAGAGTGGGAGTAGTTTAGGACTAGTAGATTGCACCAGTATATAGTCTATATCCAGATACAGCCCTATATGGGAGATATAGCTATTTTAAAATTTCGTATTTTTAACATTATTACAAGCAAAAACAGGCTATTTTCGAGTGGATTTTGTGGATATTTTGAAAGGACATGAATCGGGTCACCGGTAGAGTTGGAGTAGCCTAGGACTAGTAGATTCCACCAGTATATAGTCTATATCGAGATTCAGCCCTATATGGGAGATATAGCTTTTTTAAAATTTCGTATTTTTAACATTATTACAAGCAAAAACAGGCTATTTTCGAGTCGATTTTCTGGATATTTTGAAAAGATCTGAATCGGGTCACCGGCAGAGTGGGAGTAGCTTAGGACTAGTAGATTCCACCAGTATATATTCTATATCCAGATTCAGCCCTATATGGGAGATATAGCTTTTTTAAAATTTCGTATTTTGAACATTATTACAAGCAAAAACAGGCTATTTTCGAGTGGATATTCTGGATATTTTGAAAAGACATGAATCGGGTCACCGGCAGAGTGGGAGTAGTTTAGGACTAGTAGATTCCACCAGTATATAGTATATATCCAGATTCAGCCATATATGGGAGATATAGCTTTTTTAAAATTTCGTATTTTTAACATTATTACAAGCAAAAACAGGCTATTTTCGAGTGGATTTTCTGGATATTTTGAAAAGACATGAATCGGGTCACCGGCAGAGTGGGAGTAGCTTAGGACTAGTAGATTTCACCAGTATATAGCCTATATCCAGATTCAGCCCTATATGGGAGATATAGCTTTTTTAAAATTTCGTATTTTTAACATTATTACAAGCAAAAACAGGCTATTTTCGAGTGGATTTTCTGGATATTTTAAAAAGACATGAATCGGGTCACCGGCAGAGTAGGAGTAGCCTAGGACTAGTAGATTCCACCAGTATATAGTCTATATCCAGATTCAGCCCTATATGGGAGATATAGCTATTTTAAAATTTCGTATTTTTAATATTATTACAAACAAAAACAGGCTATTTTCGAGGGGATTTTCTTGTCATTTTGAAAAGACATGAATCGGGTGACCGGCAGAGTGGGAGTAGCTTAGGACTAGTAGATTCCACCAGTATATAGTCTATATCCAGATTCAGCCCTATATGGCAGATATTGCTTTTTTTAAAATTTCGTATTTTTAACATTATTACAAGCAAAAACAGGTTATTTTCGAGTGGATTTTCTCGATATTTTGAAAAGACATGAATCGGGTCACAGGCAGAGTGGGGGTAGCTTAGGACTAGTAAATTCCACCAGTATATAGTCTATATCCAGATTCAGCCCTATATGGGAGATATAGCTTTTTTAAAATTTCGTATTTTTAACATTATTACAAGCAAAAACAGGCTATTTTCGAGTGGATTTTCTGGATATTTTGAAAAGACATGAATCGGGTCACCGGCAGAGTGGGAGTAGCTTAGGACTAGTAGATTCCACCAATATATAGTTTATATCCAGATTCAGCCCTAGATGGGATACATAGCTTTTTTAAAATTTCGTATTTTTGACATTATTACAAGCAAAAACATGCTATTTTCGAGTGGATTTTCTGGATATTTTGAAAAGACATGAATCGGGTCACCGGCAGAGTGGGAATAGCTTAGGACTAGTAGATTTCACCAGTATATAGTCTATATCCAGATTCAGCCCTATATGGGAGATATTGCTTTTTTAAAATTTCGTATTTTTAACATTATTACAAGCAAAAACAGGCTATTTTCGAGTGGATTTTCTGGATATTTTGAAAAGACATGAATCGGGTCACCGGCAGAGTGGGAGTAGCTTAGGACTAGTAGATCCAACCAGTATATAGTCTACATCCAGATTCAGCCCTATATGGGAGATATAGCTATTTAAAAATTTCGTATTTTTAACATTATTACAAGCAAAAACAGGCTATTTTCGAGTGGATTTTCTGGATATTTTGAAAAGACATGAATCGGGTCACCGGCAGAGTGGAAGTAGCTTAGGACTAGTAGATTGCACCAGTATATAGTCTATATCCAGATTTAGCCCTTTTTTAAAATTTCGTATATTTAACATTATTACAAGCAAAAACAGGATATTTTCGAGTGGATTTTCTGGATATTTTGAAAAGACAAGAATCGGGTCACCGGCAGAGTGGGAGTAGTTTAGGACTAGTAGATTCCACCAGTATATAGTCTATATCCAGATTCAGCCCTGTATGGGAGATATAGCTATTTTAAAATTTCGTATTTTTAATATTATTACAAACAAAAACAGGCTATTTTCGAGGGGATTTTCTTGTCATTTTCAAAAGACATGAATCGGGTGACCGGCAGAGTGGGAGTAGCTTAGGACTAGTAGATTCCACCAGTATATAGTCTATATCCAGATTCAGCCCTATATGGGAGATATAGCTATTTTAAGATTTCGTATTTTTAATATTATTACAAACAAAAACAGGCTATTTTCGAGTGGATTTTCTGGTCATTTTGAAAAGACATGAATCGGGTGACCGGCAGAGTGGGAGTAGCTTAGGACTAGTAGATTCCACCAGTATATAGTCTATATCCAGATTCAGCCCTATATGGCAGATATTGCTTTTTTTAAAATTTCGTATTTTTAACATTATTACAAGCAAAAACAGGTTATTTTCGAGTGGATTTTCTCGATATTTTGAAAAGACATGAATCGGGTCACAGGCAGAGTGGGGGTAGCTTAGGACTAGTAAATTCCACCAGTATATAGTCTATATCCAGATTCAGCCCTATATGGGAGATATAGCTTTTTTAAAATTTCGTATTTTTAACATTATTACAAGCAAAAACAGGCTATTTTCGAGTGGATTTTCTGGATATTTTGAAAAGACATGAATCGGGTCACCGGCAGAGTGGGAGTAGCTTAGGACTAGTAGATTCCACCAATATATAGTTTATATCCAGATTCAGCCCTAGATGGGATACATAGCTTTTTTAAAATTTCGTATTTTTGACATTATTACAAGCAAAAACATGCTATTTTCGAGTGGGTTTTCTGGATATTTTGAAAAGACATGAATCGGGTCACCGGCAGAGTGGGAATAGCTTAGGACTAGTAGATTTCACCAGTATATAGTCTATATCCAGATTCAGCCCTATATGGGAGATATTGCTTTTTTAAAATTTCGTATTTTTAACATTATTACAAGCAAAAACAGGCTATTTTCGAGTGGATTTTCTGGATATTTTGAAAAGACATGAATCGGGTCACCGGCAGCGTGGGAGTAGCTTAGGACTAGTAGATCCAACCAGTATATAGTCTACATCCAGATTCAGCCCTATATGGGAGATATAGCTATTTTAAAATTTCGTATTTTTAACATTATTACAAGCAAAAACAGGCTATTTTCGAGTGGATTTTCTGGATATTTTGAAAAGACATGAATCGGGTCACCGGCAGAGTGGGAGTAGCTTAGGACTAGTAGATCCAACCAGTATATAGTCTATATCGAGATTCAGCCCTATATGGGAGATATAGCTTTTTTAAAATTTCGTATTTTTAACATTATTACAAGCAAAAATAGGCTATTTTCGAGTCGATTTTCTGGATATTTTGAAAAGATATGAATCGGGTCACCGGCAGAGTGGAAGTAGCTTAGGACTAGTAGATTCCACCAGTATATAGTCTATATCCAGATTTAGCCCTTTTTTAAAATTTCGTATATTTAACATTATTACAAGCAAAAACAGGATATTTTCGAGTGGATTTTCTGGATATTTTGAAAAGACAAGAATCGGGTCACCGGCAGAGTGGGAGTAGTTTAGGACTAGTAGATTCCACCAGTATATAGTCTATATCCAGATTCAGCCCTATATGGGAGATATAGCTTTTTTAAAATTTCGTATTTTTGACATTATTACAAGCAAAAACAGGCTATTTTCGAGTGAATCGGGTGACCGGCAGAATGCGAGTAGCTCAGGACTAGTAGATTCCACCAGTATATAGTTTATATCCAGATTCAGCCCTATATGGGAGATATAGCTTTTTTAAAATTTCGTATTTTTAACATTATTACAAGCAAAAACAGGCTATTTTCGAGTGGATTTTCTGGATATTTTGAAAAGACATGAATCGGGTGACCGGCAGAGTGGGAGTAGCTTAGGACTAGTAGATTCCACCGGTATATAGTCTATATCCAGATTCAGCCCTATATGGGAGATATAGCTATTTTAAAATTTCGTATTTTTAATATTATTACAAACAAAAACAGGCTATTTTCGAGTGGATTTTCTAGTGATTTTGAAAAGACATGAAACGGGTGACCGGCAGAGTGGGAGTAGCTTAGGACTAGTAGATTCCACCAGTATATAGTCTATATCCAGATTCAGCCCTATATGGCAGATATTGCTTTTTTAAAATTTCGTATTTTTAACATTATTACAAGCAAAAACAGGTCATTTTCGAGTGGATTTTCTGGATATTTTGAAAAGACATGAATCGGGTCACAGGCAGAGTGGGGGTAGCTTAGGACTAGTAAATTCCACCAGTATATAGTCTATATCCAGATTCAGCCCTATATGGGATATATAGCTTTTTTAAAATTTCGTATTTTTAACATTATTACAAGCAAAAACAGGCTATTTTCGAGTGGATTTTCTGGATATTTTGAAAAGACATGAATCGGGTCACCGGCAGAGTGGGAGTAGCTTAGGACTAGTAGATTCCACCAATATATAGTTTATATCCAGATTCAGCCCTAGATGGGATACATAGCTTTTTTAAAATTTCGTATTTTTGACATTATTACAAGCAAAAACATGCTATTTTCGAGTGGATTTTCTGGATATTTTGAAAAGACATGAATCGGGTCACCGGCAGAGTGGGAATAGCTTAGGACTAGTAGATTTCACCAGTATATAGCCTATATCCAGATTCAGCCCTATATGGGAGATATAGCTTTTTTAAAATTTCGTATTTTTAACATTATTACAAGCAAAAACAGGCTATTTTCGAGTGGATTTTCTGGATATTTTAAAAAGACATGAATCGGGTCACCGGCAGAGTAGGAGTAGCTTAGGACTAGTAGATTCCACCAGTATATAGTCTATATCCAGATTCAGCCCTATATGGGAGATATAGCTATTTTAAAATTTCGTATTTTTAATATTATTACAAACAAAAACAGGCTATTTTCGAGGGGATTTTCTTGTCATTTTGAAAAGACATGAATCGGGTGACCGGCAGAGTGGGAGTAGCTTAGGACTAGTAGATTCCACCGGTATATAGTCTATATCCAGATTCAGCCCTATATGGGAGATATAGCTATTTTAAAATTTCGTATTTTTAATATTATTACAAACAAAAACAGGCTATTTTCGAGTGGATTTTCTGGTCATTTTGAAAAGACATGAATCGGGTGACCGGCAGAGTGGGAGTAGCTTAGGACTAGTAGATTCCACCAGTATATAGTCTATATCCAGATTCAGCCCTATATGGCAGATATTGCTTTTTTTTAAATTTCGTATTTTTAACATTATTACAAGCAAAAACAGGTCATTTTCGAGTGGATTTTCTGGATATTTTGAAAAGACATGAATCGAGTCACAGGCAGAGTGGGCGTAGCTTAGGACTAGTAAATTCCACCAGTATATAGTCTATATCCAGATTCAGCCCTATATGGGATATATAGCTTTTTTAAAATTTCGTATTTTTAACATTATTACAAGCAAAAACAGGCTATTTTCGAGTGGATTTTCTGGATATTTTGAAAAGACATGAATCGGGTCACCGGCAGAGTGGGAGTAGCTTAGGACTAGTAGATTCCACCAATATATAGTTTATATCCAGATTCAGCCCTAGATGGGATACATAGCTTTTTTAAAATTTCGTATTTTTGACATTATTACAAGCAAAAACATGCTATTTTCGAGTGGATTTTCTGGATATTTTGAAAAGACATGAATCGGGTCACCGGCAGAGTGGGAATAGCTTAGGACTAGTAGATTTCACCAGTATATAGCCTATATCCAGATTCAGCCCTATATGGGAGATATAGCTTTTTTAAAATTTCGTATTTTTAACATTATTACAAGCAAAAACAGGCTATTTTCGAGTGGATTTTCTGGATATTTTAAAAAGACATGAATCGGGTCACCGGCAGAGTAGGAGTAGCTTAGGACTAGTAGATTCCACCAGTATATAGTCTATATCCAGATTCAGCCCTATATGGGAGATATAGCTATTTTAAAATTTCGTATTTTTAATATTATTACAAACAAAAACAGGCTATTTTCGAGGGGATTTTCTTGTCATTTTGAAAAGACATGAATCGGGTGACCGGCAGAGTGGGAGTAGCTTAGGACTAGTAGATTCCACCGGTATATAGTCTATATCCAGATTCAGCCCTATATGGGAGATATAGCTATTTTAAGATTTCGTATTTTTAATATTATTACAAACAAAAACAGGCTATTTTCGAGTGGATTTTCTGGTCATTTTGAAAAGACATGAATCGGGTGACCGGCAGAGTGGGAGTAGCTTAGGACTAGTAGATTCCACCAGTATATAGTCTATATCCAGATTCAGCCCTATATGGCAGATATTGCTTTTTTTAAAATTTCGTATTTTTAACATTATTACAAGCAAAAACAGGTTATTTTCGAGTGGATTTTCTCGATATTTTGAAAAGACATGAATCGGGTCACAGGCAGAGTGGGGGTAGCTTAGGACTAGTAAATTCCACCAGTATATAGTCTATATCCAGATTCAGCCCTATATGGGAGATATAGCTTTTTTAAAATTTCGTATTTTTAACATTATTACAAGCAAAAACAGGCTATTTTCGAGTGGATTTTCTGGATATTTTGAAAAGACATGAATCGGGTCACCGGCAGAGTGGGAGTAGCTTAGGACTAGTAGATTCCACCAATATATAGTTTATATCCAGATTCAGCCCTAGATGGGATACATAGCTTTTTTAAAATTTCGTATTTTTGACATTATTACAAGCAAAAACATGCTATTTTCGAGTGGACTTTCTGGATATTTTGAAAAGACATGAATCGGGTCACCGGCAGAGTGGGAATAGCTTAGGACTTGTAGATTTCACCAGTATATAGTCTATATCCAGATTCAGCCCTATATGGGAGATATTGCTTTTTTAAAATTTCGTATTTTTAACATTATTACAAGCAAAAACAGGCTATTTTCGAGTGGATTTTCTGGATATTTTGAAAAGACATGAATCGGGTCACCGGCAGAGTGGGAGTAGCTTAGGACTAGTAGATCCAACCAGTATATAGTCTACATCCAGATTCAGCCCTATATGGGAGATATAGCTATTTTAAAATTTCGTATTTTTAACATTATTACAAGCAAAAACAGGCTATTTTCGAGTGGATTTTCTGGATATTTTGAAAAGACATGAATCGGGTCACCGGCAGAGTGGGAGTAGCTTAGGACTAGTAGATCCAACCAGTATATAGTCTATATCGAGATTCAGCCCTATATGGGAGATATAGCTTTTTTAAAATTTCGTATTTTTAACATTATTACAAGCAAAAATAGGCTATTTTCGAGTCGATTTTCTGGATATTTTGAAAAGATATGAATCGGGTCACCGGCAGAGTGGAAGTAGCTTAGGACTAGTAGATTCCACCAGTATATAGTCTATATCCAGATTTAGCCCTTTTTTAAAATTTCGTATATTTAACATTATTACAAGCAAAAACAGGATATTTTCGAGTGGATTTTCTGGATATTTTGAAAAGACAAGAATCGGGTCACCGGCAGAGTGGGAGTAGTTTAGGACTAGTAGATTCCACCAGTATATAGTCTATATCCAGATTCAGCCCTATATGGGAGATATAGCTTTTTTAAAATTTCGTATTTTTGACATTATTACAAGCAAAAACAGGCTATTTTCGAGTGAATCGGGTGACCGGCAGAATGCGAGTAGCTCAGGACTAGTAGATTCCACCAGTATATAGTTTATATCCAGATTCAGCCCTATATGGGAGATATAGCTTTTTTAAAATTTCGTATTTTTAACATTATTACAAGCAAAAACAGGCTATTTTCGAGTGGATTTTCTGGATATTTTGAAAAGACATGAATCGGGTCACCGGCAGAGTGGGAGTAGCTTAGGACTAGTAGATTCCACCAATATATAGTTTATATCCAGATTCAGCCCTAGATGGGATACATAGCTTTTTTAAAATTTCGTATTTTTGACATTATTACAAGCAAAAACATGCTATTTTCGAGTGGATTTTCTGGATATTTTGAAAAGACATGAATCGGGTCACCGGCAGAGTGGGAATAGCTTAGGACTAGTAGATTTCACCAGTATATAGCCTATATCCAGATTCAGCCCTATATGGGAGATTAAGCTTTTTTAAAATTTCGTATTTTTAACATTATTACAAGCAAAAACAGGCTATTTTCGAGTGGATTTTCTGGATATTTTAAAAAGACATGAATCGGGTCACCGGCAGAGTAGGAGTAGCTTAGGACTAGTAGATTCCACCAGTATATAGTCTATATCCAGATTCAGCCCTATATGGGAGATATAGCTATTTTAAAATTTCGTATTTTTAATATTATTACAAACAAAAACAGGCTATTTTCGAGGGGATTTTCTTGTCATTTTGAAAAGACATGAATCGGGTGACCGGCAGAGTGGGAGTAGCTTAGGACTAGTAGATTCCACCGGTATATAGTCTATATCCAGATTCAGCCCTATATGGGAGATATAGCTATTTTAAGATTTCGTATTTTTAATATTATTACAAACAAAAACAGGCTATTTTCGAGTGGATTTTCTGGTCATTTTGAAAAGACATGAATCGGGTGACCGGCAGAGTGGGAGTAGCTTAGGACTAGTAGATTCCACCAGTATATAGTCTATATCCAGATTCAGCCCTATATGGCAGATATTGCTTTTTTTAAAATTTCGTATTTTTAACATTATTACAAGCAAAAACAGGTTATTTTCGAGTGGATTTTCTCGATATTTTGAAAAGACATGAATCGGGTCACAGGCAGAGTGGGGGTAGCTTAGGACTAGTAAATTCCACCAGTATATAGTCTATATCCAGATTCAGCCCTATATGGGAGATATAGCTTTTTTAAAATTTCGTATTTTTAACATTATTACAAGCAAAAACAGGCTATTTTCGAGTGGATTTTCTGGATATTTTGAAAAGACATGAATCGGGTCACCGGCAGAGTGGGAGTAGCTTAGGACTAGTAGATTCCACCAATATATAGTTTATATCCAGATTCAGCCCTAGATGGGATACATAGCTTTTTTAAAATTTCGTATTTTTGACATTATTACAAGCAAAAACATGCTATTTTCGAGTGGATTTTCTGGATATTTTGATAAGACATGAATCGGGTCACCGGCAGAGTGGGAATAGCTTAGGACTAGTAGATTTCACCAGTATATAGTCTATATCCAGATTCAGCCCTATATGGGAGATATTGCTTTTTTAAAATTTCGTATTTTTAACATTATTACAAGCAAAAACAGGCTATTTTCGAGTGGATTTTCTGGATATTTTGAAAAGACATGAATCGGGTCACAGGCAGAGTGGGGGTAGCTTAGGACTAGTAAATTCCACCAGTATATAGTCTATATCCAGATTCAGCCCTATATGGGAGATATAGCTTTTTTAAAATTTCGTATTTTTAACATTATTACAAGCAAAAACAGGCTATTTTCGAGTGGATTTTCTGGATATTTTGAAAAGACATGAATCGGGTCACCGGCAGAGTGGGAGTAGCTTAGGACTAGTAGATTCCACCAATATATAGTTTATATCCAGATTCAGCCCTAGATGGGATACATAGCTTTTTTAAAATTTCGTATTTTTGACATTATTACAAGCAAAAACATGCTATTTTCGAGTGGATTTTCTGGATATTTTGAAAAGACATGAATCGGGTCACCGGCAGAGTGGGAATAGCTTAGGACTAGTAGATTTCACCAGTATATAGTCTATATCCAGATTCAGCCCTATATGGGAGATATTGCTTTTTTAAAATTTCGTATTTTTAACATTATTACAAGCAAAAACAGGCTATTTTCGAGTGGATTTTCTGGATATTTTGAAAAGACATGAATCGGGTCACCGGCAGAGTGGGAGTAGCTTAGGACTAGTAGATCCAACCAGTATATAGTCTACATCCAGATTCAGCCCTATATGGGAGATATAGCTATTTTAAAATTTCGTATTTTTAACATTATTACAAGCAAAAACAGGCTATTTTCGAGTGAATCGGGTGACCGGCAGAATGCGAGTAGCTCAGGACTAGTAGATTCCACCAGTATATAGTTTATATCCAGATTCAGCCCTATATGGGAGATATAGCTTTTTTAAAATTTCGTATTTTTAACATTATTACAAGCAAAAACAGGCTATTTTCGAGTGGATTTTCTGGATATTTTGAAAAGACATGAATCGGGTCACCGGCAGAGTGGGAGTAGCTTAGGACTAGTAGATTCCACCAATATATAGTTTATATCCAGATTCAGCCCTAGATGGGATACATAGCTTTTTTAAAATTTCGTATTTTTGACATTATTACAAGCAAAAACATGCTATTTTCGAGTGGATTTTCTGGATATTTTGAAAAGACATGAATCGGGTCACCGGCAGAGTGGGAATAGCTTAGGACTAGTAGATTTCACCAGTATATAGTCTATATCCAGATTCAGCCCTATATGGGAGATATTGCTTTTTTAAAATTTCGTATTTTTAACATTATTACAAGCAAAAACAGGCTATTTTCGAGTCGATTTTCTGGATATTTTGAAAAGATATGAATCGGGTCACCGGCAGAGTGGAAGTAGCTTAGGACTAGTAGATTCCACCAGTATATAGTCTATATCCAGATTCAGCCCTATATGGGAGATATAGCTTTTTTAAAATTTCGTATTTTTGACATTATTACAAGCAAAAACAGGCTATTTTCGAGTGAATCGGGTGACCGGCAGAATGCGAGTAGCTCAGGACTAGTAGATTCCACCAGTATATAGTTTATATCCAGATTCAGCCCTATATGGGAGATATAGCTTTTTTAAAATTTCGTATTTTTAACATTATTACAAGCAAAAACAGGCTATTTTCGAGTGGATTTTCTGGATATTTTGAAAAGACATGAATCGGGTCACCGGCAGAGTAGGAGTAGCTTAGGACTAGTAGATTCCACCAGTATATAGTCTATATCCAGATTCAGCCCTATATGGGAGATATAGCTATTTTAAAATTTCGTATTTTTAATATTATTACAAACAAAAACAGGCTATTTTCGAGGAGATTTTCTTGTCATTTTGAAAAGACATGAATCGGATGACCGGCAGAGTGGGAGTAGCTTAGGACTAGTAGATTCCACCGGTATATAGTCTATATCCAGATTCAGCCCTATATGGGAGATATAGCTATTTTAAGATTTCGTATTTTTCATATTATTACAAACAAAAACAGGCTATTTTCGAGTGGATTTTCAGGTCATTTTGAAAAGACATGAATCGGGTGACCGGCAGAGTGGGAGTAGCTTAGGACTAGTAGATTCCACCAGTATATAGTCTATATCCAGATTCAGCCCTATATGGCAGATATTGCTTGTTTTAAAATTTCGTATTTTTAACATTACTACAAGCAAAAACAGGTTATTTTCGAGTGGATTTTCTGGATATTTTGAAAAGACATGAATCGGGTCACAGGCAGAGTGGGGGTAGCTTAGGACTAGTAAATTCCACCAGTATATAGTCTATATCCAGATTCAGCCCTATATGGGAGATATAGCTTTTTTAAAATTTCGTATTTTTAACATTATTACAAGCAAAAACAGGCTATTTTCGAGTGGATTTTCTGGATATTTTGAAAAGACATGAATCGGGTCACCGGCAGAGTGGGAGTAGCTTAGGACTAGTAGATTCCACCAATATATAGTTTATATCCAGATTCAGCCCTAGATGGGATACATAGCTTTTTTAAAATTTCGTATTTTTGACATTATTACAAGCAAAAACATGCTATTTTCGAGTGGATTTTCTGGATATTTTGATAAGACATGAATCGGGTCACCGGCAGAGTGGGAATAGCTTAGGACTAGTAGATTTCACCAGTATATAGTCTATATCCAGATTCAGCCCTATATGGGAGATATTGCTTTTTTAAAATTTCGTATTTTTAACATTATTACAAGCAAAAACAGGCTATTTTCGAGTGGATTTTCTGGATATTTTGAAAAGACATGAATCGGGTCACAGGCAGAGTGGGGGTAGCTTAGGACTAGTAAATTCCACCAGTATATAGTCTATATCCAGATTCAGCCCTATATGGGAGATATAGCTTTTTTAAAATTTCGTATTTTTAACATTATTACAAGCAAAAACAGGCTATTTTCGAGTGGATTTTCTGGATATTTTGAAAAGACATGAATCGGGTCACCGGCAGAGTGGGAGTAGCTTAGGACTAGTAGATTCCACCAATATATAGTTTATATCCAGATTCAGCCCTAGATGGGATACATAGCTTTTTTAAAATTTCGTATTTTTGACATTATTACAAGCAAAAACATGCTATTTTCGAGTGGATTTTCTGGATATTTTGAAAAGACATGAATCGGGTCACCGGCAGAGTGGGAATAGCTTAGGACTAGTAGATTTCACCAGTATATAGTCTATATCCAGATTCAGCCCTATATGGGAGATATTGCTTTTTTAAAATTTCGTATTTTTAACATTATTACAAGCAAAAACAGGCTATTTTCGAGTGGATTTTCTGGATATTTTGAAAAGACATGAATCGGGTCACCGGCAGAGTGGGAGTAGCTTAGGACTAGTAGATCCAACCAGTATATAGTCTACATCCAGATTCAGCCCTATATGGGAGATATAGCTATTTTAAAATTTCGTATTTTTAACATTATTACAAGCAAAAACAGGCTATTTTCGAGTGAATCGGGTGACCGGCAGAATGCGAGTAGCTCAGGACTAGTAGATTCCACCAGTATATAGTTTATATCCAGATTCAGCCCTATATGGGAGATATAGCTTTTTTAAAATTTCGTATTTTTAACATTATTACAAGCAAAAACAGGCTATTTTCGAGTGGATTTTCTGGATATTTTGAAAAGACATGAATCGGGTCATCGGCAGAGTGGGAGTAGCTTAGGACTAGTAGATTCCACCAATATATAGTTTATATCCAGATTCAGCCCTAGATGGGATACATAGCTTTTTTAAAATTTCGTATTTTTGACATTATTACAAGCAAAAACATGCTATTTTCGAGTGGATTTTCTGGATATTTTGAAAAGACATGAATCGGGTCACCGGCAGAGTGGGAATAGCTTAGGACTAGTAGATTTCACCAGTATATAGTCTATATCCAGATTCAGCCCTATATGGGAGATATTGCTTTTTTAAAATTTCGTATTTTTAACATTATTACAAGCAAAAACAGGCTATTTTCGAGTCGATTTTCTGGATATTTTGAAAAGATATGAATCGGGTCACCGGCAGAGTGGAAGTAGCTTAGGACTAGTAGATTCCACCAGTATATAGTCTATATCCAGATTCAGCCCTATATGGGAGATATAGCTTTTTTAAAATTTCGTATTTTTGACATTATTACAAGCAAAAACAGGCTATTTTCGAGTGAATCGGGTGACCGGCAGAATGCGAGTAGCTCAGGACTAGTAGATTCCACCAGTATATAGTTTATATCCAGATTCAGCCCTATATGGGAGATATAGCTTTTTTAAAATTTCGTATTTTTAACATTATTACAAGCAAAAACAGGCTATTTTCGAGTGGATTTTCTGGATATTTTGAAAAGACATGAATCGGGTCACCGGCAGAGTAGGAGTAGCTTAGGACTAGTAGATTCCACCAGTATATAGTCTATATCCAGATTCAGCCCTATATGGGAGATATAGCTATTTTAAAATTTCGTATTTTTAATATTATTACAAACAAAAACAGGCTATTTTCGAGGAGATTTTCTTGTCATTTTGAAAAGACATGAATCGGATGACCGGCAGAGTGGGAGTAGCTTAGGACTAGTAGATTCCACCGGTATATAGTCTATATCCAGATTCAGCCCTATATGGGAGATATAGCTATTTTAAGATTTCGTATTTTTCATATTATTACAAACAAAAACAGGCTATTTTCGAGTGGATTTTCAGGTCATTTTGAAAAGACATGAATCGGGTGACCGGCAGAGTGGGAGTAGCTTAGGACTAGTAGATTCCACCAGTATATAGTCTATATCCAGATTCAGCCCTATATGGCAGATATTGCTTTTTTTAAAATTTCGTATTTTTAACATTACTACAAGCAAAAACAGGTTATTTTCGAGTGGATTTTCTGGATATTTTGAAAAGACATGAATCGGGTCACAGGCAGAGTGGGGGTAGCTTAGGACTAGTAAATTCCACCAGTATATAGTCTATATCCAGATTCAGCCCTATATGGGAGATATAGCTTTTTTAAAATTTCGTATTTTTAACATTATTACAAGCAAAAACAGGCTATTTTCGAGTGGATTTTCTGGATATTTTGAAAAGACATGAATCGGGTCACCGGCAGAGTGGGAGTAGCTTAGGACTAGTAGATTCCACCAATATATAGTTTATATCCAGATTCAGCCCTAGATGGGATACATAGCTTTTTTAAAATTTCGTATTTTTGACATTATTACAAGCAAAAACATGCTATTTTCGAGTGGATTTTCTGGATATTTTGAAAAGACATGAATCGGGTCACCGGCAGAGTGGGAATAGCTTAGGACTAGTAGATTTCACCAGTATATAGTCTATATCCAGATTCAGCCCTATATGGGAGATATTGCTTTTTTAAAATTTCGTATTTTTAACATTATTACAAGCAAAAACAGGCTATTTCGAGTGGATTTTCTGGATATTTTGAAAAGACATGAATCGGGTCACCGGCAGAGTGGGAGTAGCTTAGGACTAGTAGATCCAACCAGTATATAGTTCTAACATCCAGATTCAGCCCTATATGGGAGATATAGCTATTTTAAAATTTCGTATTTTTAACATTATTACAAGCAAAAACAGGCTATTTTCGAGTGGATTTTCTGGATATTTTGAAAAGACATGAATCGGGTCACCGGCAGAGTGGGAGTAGCTTAGGACTAGTAGATCCAACCAGTATATAGTCTATATCGAGATTCAGCCCTATATGGGAGATATAGCTTTTTTAAAATTTCGTATTTTTAACATTATTACAAGCAAAAATAGGCTATTTTCGAGTCGATTTTCTGGATATTTTGAAAAGATATGAATCGGGTCACCGGCAGAGTGGAAGTAGCTTAGGACTAGTAGATTCCACCAGTATATAGTCTATATCCAGATTTAGCCCTTTTTTAAAATTTCGTATATTTAACATTATTACAAGCAAAAACAGGATATTTTCGAGTGGATTTTCTGGATATTTTGAAAAGACAAGAATCGGGTCACCGGCAGAGTGGGAGTAGTTTAGGACTAGTAGATTCCACCAGTATATAGTCTATATCCAGATTCAGCCCTATATGGGAGATATAGCTTTTTTAAAATTTCGTATTTTTGACATTATTACAAGCAAAAACAGGCTATTTTCGAGTGAATCGGGT